>PVKU01000227.1:0-499405 GCA_004027475.1 Anoura caudifer
GGGCTGGAAAGAAGTATTCCAAGTCATGAAAGGCAAGGACCTACATCCAAGATTGCTCTATCCAGCGAAGCTGTCATTTAGAATGGAAGGGCAGATAAAGTGCTTCTCAGATAAGGTCAAGTTAAAGGAGTTCATCATCACCAAGCCCTTATTATATGAAATGTTAAAGGGACTTATCTAAGAAAAAGAAGATAAAAAATATGAATAGTAAAAAGACAGCAAACTCACAGGTATTAACAACCACACCTGAAATTAAAGCAAACTAAGCAAACAGCTAGAACAGGAGCAGAAACACAGAAATGGAGATCACATAGAGGGTTAGCAACAGGGGAGTGGGAAGAGGAGAGAGGGGGAAAAGGCATAGAGAATAAGTAGCACAGACAGCAGGTAGAAAACAGACAGGGAGGACAAGAATAGTGTGGGAAATGTAGAAGCTAAAGAATTTATGACACATGGACATGAACTAAAGGGGGGGAATGTGTGTGGGAGGGGGGTGCAGGGTGGAGGGGAATAAAGGGGGGAAATGGGACAACTGAGCATAATCAATAAAATAAAATTAAAAAAAGAAAAGGAGAAGAGGAGGAGGAAGAAGAAAAGGAAGAAAGAAGGAAGAAAAAGGAAAAAGAAGGTAGAAGGAAAAAGGTAAATAAGATTCCATGTAATATAAGTAGAGCCTGACTAATTGATTAAAAAACCTCTCCACAAGGTTAAACTGAAATTTCCTCCATGAAATATTATGTTTTTATTAAGGCTGTAAAGTTGAAAGACTGGATGAAATAAGGATCTAGTGCTGCTCAAGCTTTTAATTATCCTGCTAATGGTAAGATGAAAAAAAAAACTAAGGCCCTCATTCTTTGGCAGATTAAACCATCCCAAACATCAAAAATTAATGCCCTCAAATGTTTCAGAAGAACAGACTATGTTCAGTGATGACCAAACAGGAGTGGGGGCAAGAGAAGGATAATTCACAGCAGTGTGACTGAGGGTCACTCTGTCTGGGATAAAACTGGGACAATGAAACGGAGACAATGAGAAAACTCACTCCAGCTGACTTACAAATGCAGAGGAGGCCCCAGTGGAAAAACGGAAATTAACTTTCATGTGTGTGTTTATGTGTGCACACGATGAGCAATGATTTCAGTGTTTCTTGATATTTTACTAAAATAGTAAATTCAAATTATTTAAGTGTCTTGGACTGGTTGAAGCTACTAAGCTCCCATTTCTGAAGAGCACTGATTAATTACTTAATGCAAAAGGATAATGGTAATTTATGCTGTAAAAAACATGGTGGGTTTAAATTTTTCTCCTAGGAAGAGTTCCTTGACAAAAGTTTGCATTTCTGTATTTAAGGTAAATTTGTGTTTTTAATAAAGACTAAAATTGTAAAAATTGGACAATGGACCCAGTTATAAGCACTTAGGCTGATCCTCACAGCAGCTGCTGTTTAGGTTGACAGAAGCAGGAAAGCATTAAATCCATTCAACACTCCTAACTATGTTTTACCAACAGTCTTGTAAGAAATTTTGCATCTATTCAGACAGTCACCAATAATATACAACATTCCAGCAGGTCATGTTTCATTTCCATGTCTTTTTGGCAAAACTACAAAAAAAATGTGGTCAATCAATGAATAACCTCTACAGTCGGAACATTAATAAAAACTCTCTTACACTTTGCCCTTAGATAAATGACTCATCAGAGGGCCTAGGAAAATAAACCACCCCACAAAAATATCTGTGAGAGAGGAAAATCTATCTATCCCCAAACTGCAAAGGAATGGAAGAAAAATTACCCAGAAACAATGTCTCAGATCCCACCATCAAAGCACCCCTCCCTCCAGCCTCCTCCTTCACCAACATCATTATTTGGGAGCTCTGAGTCTACATCTGTGAAACAGGGTAATAAAAACACTTGCTCTGCAACACCCTAACAGCAACAAGCACACCCAGCACCCAGATCTTGGATTCTAATACCATTCTCCAATAACAGGAACCAGTCTCCTTGGAGAAATGGCAGGGCTGAGGGCTGAGGCAGGAAATACGAGATGAGTACCGTTGCTTCTTGTAGTGCCAGAAAAACAGAGAAGGACAATAAACACAGAGAGACGAAAACACAGTCACAGGGGTTTGTCAAAGGGATACAAAGGCCAACTAGAGGGGTTCCCGATGACTAAAACTAGAACAATTTGAGCAACAAAATAAAGTACAACTAGATTATAATCCTAAGAACAAAATAAAAATCCTCAAGTCTACACTATCAGTAATATAACTGTGAAGGAAGAAAGGGGAGGGGAGGATTAGATAGGCTGACAAAATAGATGAACAGACAGGCAGATAAATGCGGTAGAAAAGACAAATCTGATAAACTGAAGAATTCCATATTCTTTCTGTGAACCCTTCACCCTCAAGAAAGTTGAGTGTAACTCTCTACTCCTTAAGTGAACTCCTTCCACAGAGGAACAGTAGGGAAAGAAGGAAAGAGGGTAACTCCACAGTGGAGCATGCTGACAAACCCGATCTCCGCCAAGTCACCAGGGGCAGCAGTGCCAAGTCATTCTGATGGTTTCTACCATTGACTTGACGTAACGGAAATGGCACTTTACCTGTGATCCTCCTCTCCAAAACCTGTGACCTCAGACTGATCATGAGAAAAACATCAGACAAATACCAGCTGAGAGACAGGCTACAAAGTATTTGACCAGTACTCTTCCATCTGTCAAAGTCATCAAATACAAAGATAGTCTGACGACTGTCACAGCCAAGACAAGCCAGAGGCTGGAGGGGACCCGGAACAAAGAAAGGACAGAGGGTGGAAACGAAGAGATCTGAATCAAGGACAGACTTTAGTTTAATAATGTTCACTAATTGTAATTGTAATACCATACTAATGTAAAATGTTAGCAACAGGGGTACTGGGTGTGGGAGATGTAAGAATTCTCTGTACTATCTTCGCATTAGTTCCATAAATCTAAAACTTTTTAAAAATGAAGTTTATTTTTAAAAATACCTGGCTCATTTTCTGTGCAAAGCTAACATTTTAAAAGGTTTCTGGAAGGGAGCTGCAGTTCCCTGGGCATAAAGTCATGTTATACAAGAAGAGTAAGTTCAGAGGCCTGCACTGTGACCCCGCACCTACAATTAACACTACGGCGGTGTACACGTAGGTATGTTAAGAGGGCAAATTTCATTTTCAGTGTTCTCACCACACAAAGAAGCAAAGGGACTCCAACTCGTGGAGGTGATGGATATATTTATTACCTTGATTACAGTGATGGAATCGTGGGTATAGGCACATGTCCAAACTCATCAAAGTACACACATTAAATATGTACAATTTTTATGTATCATACCCCAATAAGGCTTTAGAAAAGTTTATAGAAGTACTTAATTTGTTCACAGGTTATGACACCTTTTAAAATGGATTAAAAATAAGTATTATACTTTTCCATTGTTTTGCAAAAGAACACAGTTTATTCCACTTATTCTGAGGGGTTCTTAGAGATTGGCTTTTCAGTTTGAAAAAAAAAAACTGGGGTCAACTATCACATTGGGTAGGGCCTTCAGAGAGGCTCCCAGGAGAGAGAGGAGAGTTCCTCTTAAGATGTTACAAATTGGAAATGAATCATATAAGGTTGCTAGATTCTGGACTATAGTCGAGAAGGTTTGCTCAGGTACACTGTAACCACTCTAATAAGAAAGTATCACTAACAGAATGATCTCTATTTAGAAACAGGGCTTTTTTTTAACCTCAGATATTTTCATCTGATCATCTTACTACTGTGTTCTCTCCATAGGCAAAGACTACTCTGTACTTTCTTACTACACCATTATAGATACCAGCTTTATTTCTTCTCTCTTTACTGTCATGGGTTCTCTTATAATTACTCATTTTAACATTCATGACTTTCTTTGGAAACAAAAGCAGGATAGTTATATATATTTAAATATATATTATATAATATATAACATACATGTACATATTTAAATATGTATATGTATATACATATATATTTAAAATTATAATAATGTGAAGCTCAGTTGTATGTACTGCAGCTGGACATATGTGTGCATTTATCTCCCAGGCATCTTCTCGGAACCAGCCACTCTTCATCCCACAGCAATTCTGCTTAGTCCTTGGGTTTGGGTAAGAATGTCTCCTCCCCTCCAGTCCAGGAGTGGGCTTATGACCTTGACCTGATCAATCTGGGCATTCTCCACAGAAGCCACCTTGACTGGTGTGGGGAATGGGTAACCAGGCCACACGTGAGGTTATTGGAAAAAGCATCTGCTGTTTCTCTGAGAATATAAACTGTCCTGTGTAGAGGCAGCCATGCCACGGCCACATTTTATTAGTCTGAGAATAAAGCAAGCAGAAACAACAAAGCTTTAAAGTAAACAGAGAGACAGAGTACTAATGACATAATTTAAATGGCTGCATGGGGCTGGTACTGATAAACAGCTTTACCTCTTGGATGAACCTGTTCCGTGAGTCAATAAACCATAAAACTGCTTTTGATTAGGCGAATCTGAGTTGGTGGATCAGTTAAGACTGGGTTTAGCCGAGAGTGCGGCAAACTTCAAAGGACAGAGGCTCAGACATGACTGCAGTACCCATCTCTAGCACACAGAGGGTGAAGTCAGGCAGTCAAGGGTTGGTACGAAGTCCTGCTTCCCCCACTCTTGCAGCACCCACCACCTGCCAGCCCACTGCACTAGCAGTCCTAGAGTTTGACCCCACTGCTCTACTACGGCAGCCAGACCACCAGCCATTACGTCCACATCCCACGCAACAGAAAAGATGGGATGAAGACATGGGGCAAGGGAAATGTGCTTAGGTGACTTTTAAGGTGGGTTCGCAGAAGCTGCGACACAACGCACCCCTTTACATCTCACTGGACAGACCTTGCCCGGCCACAGCTACAGGCTAGAGAATGTCGTCTTCATGTGCACAAGTAGCTATTCTATTACCACAGAAGCAGGTAAAAACAGACACTGTGGGACCATCAGCTTCTACCCCTGCTGCATTTCTACAATTTCCAACCAGGACAACTCATACAAACACCACACTATGTAAGAGGTGTTCTTTAAGGGGCTGTAATGAAAGAGAAAGAGAGAGAGCAAGAGTGAGAGCGAGCGAGCGAGAGAGAGAGAGAGAGACTCCAAGGCATCGAATCGCCGCACTGCTCATGCTTTGGGTCTCCCATACAACACATGCATAGAGTCCAGCAGTATAATAGCATCTAATTTCACATCTTAGAAGGTGAAAATTTTGAAAGTAGACCTTTATCATGTGGCACAAACTTAATATGATAATATACATTCACTAAGAAATGAAAATCAAGATTATACAAGGAAATTCTAGAAAGAAAAAGAAACCCAATTAAAAATCCCAATAAAACATATGGATGCATGATGGACAGAGGAGAAACAAATGGTCTACAAGAAAATAGGACTTTCAGGTAAAGAGAGAATAGGCTGATTGTGCACACTGACTTTCGTTCTTCTCCCAATTCAAATAATATGGGAGGTAATAGAATCTTTTAAGCATAAGAATGTGAGATGAGTCATTAACAGCAAAAGGGAAAAAAAGAAAAAAGTCAAAAAGCAGATGGAAGAAAGGTAAATGATTTAGAGGCCCTAGAAAGCACAATGAGGCTAAGTCCATTGTGAGAAAAACTGAGAAGCAACATGACTTAAATAAAAAGAAAAACCACTCCAAGATTCTAGGAAGTTGTCAGATCCACATGACTGGAGACCTGAGGTTAAATTTAGCTAAAACAAGGAAGATTAGTTGACCATCAGTTAGATCTCCAGATACCCTACCTTAACAAGCACAGATGACGACCCTCCCCGACCCTGGAAGGGGTGAGTGGTTTCTTCTCTGGTGAGAGTAAAACATGGGGCCTCTACTGAGACCAGGGACACCGTGTGGGTGAAGGAATCACACTGAGAACAGAATGAAGGAGGAGACAGCGAGGGAAGGAGCTGAGCGGTGAGATGCCCAGTTTTCTTCTCATTCAGACTGCAAACTGCAGCCTGCCCTACACAGGTCGGCAGGAGTCTGGAAGGTTCTTCTGTGGAGAACCGAATCAGCCTTAGAATCAAGCCTAAAGATATTCCTGCCCTCAGGGTCTCAAAAGAAGCCCAGATGGGTGACCCTGCTGAGAAGCCCACAGACCAGCGCAGGGCAGCAGGAGGCTCTTTAGCGCTCCAACCAACCAGAGGTTACAGAGATTATTAACACGTTAAAAAAATAAATAAATAAACAAACAACAAGAAGAGGATGTCATGAGAAAAGGATTATTATATTCAACAAGAATAAAAATAATGAAAAGTAGTTTTAGAAATTAAAAAAGTAACATATTTAATAAAAGGATAGGAAAATAATGATGATACAAACTTATTTTTTTATTTTTAATACATTTTATTGATTATGCTATTACAGTCATCCCATTTATCCCCCTTTGCCTCTTCTACCCAGTAACCCCCATTCCCTCTGGCAATCCCCCGCCTTAGCTCATGCCCATGGGTCATGCATGTAAATCCTCCAGTCACTCCATTTCCTGCACTGTCTTTAACGTGTCCCTGCCTATTCTGCACCTACCACTTTGTACTTCTTAATCCCTGCACCTCTTCCCCCGTTCTTCCCCTTCCCCCTCCCTACTGGCAACCAGCCAAATGATCTCAATATCTAAGATTCTGTTTCTATTCTGCTTGTTTGCTTAGCTTGTGTTTTAGATTCAATTGTTGATAGTCATGAATTTATCTCTATTTTAATGTTCGTCATTTTGATCTTCTTCTTCTTAAGTAAGTCCCTTTAACATTTCATGTAATAATGGCTTGGTGATGATGAACTCCTTTAGGTTTACCTTGTCTGGGACCTTCAATTCTTACCTTTACCTGCCCTTCAATTCTAAATGATAGCTTTGCAGAGGCAGAGTAATTTAGGTTGTAGATCCTTGTTTTTCACCACTTTGAATGTTTCTTGCCAGTCCCTTCAGCCTGCAAAGTTTCTTTTGAGAAATCAACTGACAGTCTTAGGGGAACCCCCTGTAGGTAACTAACTGCTTTTCTCTTGCTGCTTTTAAGATTCTTTATCTTTAACCTTCAGCATTTTAATTATGATGTGTCTTGGATTGGGCTTCTTTCTGTCCATCTTGTTTGGGACTCTCTGTGCTTCCTGGACTTGCATGTCTATTTCTTTCAACAAATTAGGGAAGTTTTCTTTCATTATTTTTCAAGTAAGTTTTCATTTCTTGCTCTTTCTCTTCTCTTTCTGGCACCCTTTTGATTCCAATGTTGGTATGTCTGAAGTTATCCAGAGGTCCTTATAATATCCACATTTTTTAAATTCCTTTTCTTCTTGCTTTTCTAATTGAATATTTTTCTGAAGGAGTATTTCTGACAGAAGCAGGATGGCATTTCATGGGGAGTAAAGCACAGTGAGGAGACCCAGTAAGTACCAGGGGCTATTGGGAGCTGTGTGGACAAATACTGCTGTGAAACCAAGTGGATGAAAACTACAAATCCATTGTGAAACCAATGAGGGCGGGGAGCGGGGTTGGGGGGATAATTCATACAGGAGTTTACTGAACACCACAGACAATGTGAAGCCATTGACTAGAGGATCCATGTGACAATTTGACAATTTTAAGAGGATTAATCTGGCAGTGCTGAGTAAAGGGATTTGGGGAGTAAGAGGCAGAGGCTCCAGTTAGAATATTTTAACAATATTTCAACAACTGAAGTAAGAATTAATGAAAGTGTGAGTTTCCATCAAGGCTAAGGATATGGTAATGAGAGAGGGAGAAAGAGGGAGATTAAAACTCACTAGAAATCAAGAAAACGCACATCAAAGTAACAACATATTACTTTATATCCACAAAAATGATGAAAATTAGAAAGGAGAGTAACACTAAGTTTTGGCAGTGATTTGGGAAAAGAGAAAATTTCACACATAGCTGGTGGATGTTTAAACTATACAGCATTCTGGAAGAAATAATAACAATACAGCAGTAATTAGTGGCATTAAGTCTGTTTATGCCCTTCATCATCAGGCAACTCCACTCTTCTTAAGGACACAAGTTTGGAAATGTTTAAAGCAACACTACAGTGAAAGGAGCTGAAGGCTTTGGAGATACACAGCAGGGAATGGAAAAGTAAAATGCGGCAGGTGAACATTAGGAAACACTAAGCTGCAGTGAGAAGTCAGAGCAACACAGATATGACTTACAGGGTATTGGGTGAAAGCTGCAAACAAATGAGTTTCATGGCACAGAACCCTTTTATCAAGTTATGCACACACACTTACAAACACCACCGACAATTCTGCAAGGACTCTTGCACACCCAGAAACATGTTCAGGCACACTGGAAAGTGCACTTGGCTGCTGGTGAGGAGCAGGACATGACAAGAGGAAGAGGAGTAGCAGAGGGGACCAAAGACAACAAGACCGAAATGAGTGAAATAGGAGAGGAGGTTTCCAGCCCTAAGATGGGGGAGCATGAACTGAGGAGTACGACAGACGCAACCATCTACCCAGAGGATCGAAAACACCATCACCACTTCCCACCCAACTCCATTTCCCACCAAGAGAAAGACAGACAGAATTAGGATCAGGTAAAGATCAAAGAGGATTTGGAATCAGAAGATAAGTACTGCATATCTGGCTCCCAATCCTTCTAGGCATATGACTGAAAAAAATTATTTCATTCTTCTCTGTCTCAGTTTCCCTATTTATAAAAAAAAAAAAAAAAAGGAAAGATACAAAGACTGAAAACCACCAGGCTAGTCAACACAGCAGGACCATTCATGAAGGTAAGTTATAGCAACTGACTCAGAGAGATCATCTAACTTCTAGATGCTCTGGACAGAAGTAATTTGTACATGATAACAGAATACACAAAAACCATTGAGGACCCTGTCCTTGGGAGCTGCCATTTCTCAGCCACCTAAGTCCCACATAGAGTCAGCTCAGTGAGGTCTGCAGCAAATGCCTGGCAACAGGCCAAGCCCAGCACCTGACACTGACATGTGAGGCTGGCAACCAAAGGCAGGGAAGGGGATACTGGATTTTAAGATGATGGAACACGAGGGAACTCTGGGATTAACAAGTTCAAACAACTCACTTTACAAATGAGAAAACAGCACATGACTTACCCAGGAGCACACAGCTAACGAGAGATCACTTCCTGGATTCAAGATCAGAATCCAGCCAGGTATCCCTGTTGGGGCCATTACCGTGATGTGCTGCCTTTCTGTTCACGTAATTTTTCGTGTTTTTAACATATCAGTGTGCCTATATAACTCTGACTCTGTTAACATCAGGGTTTTTGGGCACGGGACCATGTTCATTGCACTGTTGATGGAACTGCTTGCTCCTCATTTTCCAAATAAAAACAAAAGGGATACATCTACGATCTTACTAAGAAAAATGACTCACAACCTTAACCATCTTCAATGCACATCTACCCCAATTTTATAGTGAGCAGAGGTTTGACACTTGAAAAAAATAGAGTTCCATTATTTTATTGTACACATGACATTTATTCCAAAACATCACAGTAGAGCCTCACAACATCTCTACGAAGAAACTGGGGAATAATTACAAGAATTAACATCTCTGAACAGGGAAATTAAAGCAAAGAGAAGTTCCATTCCCTACTCAAGAGCATCCAGCAGAGTGTGCAACAGTGAATAAAATTCCTGAAGTCCCAGGATACCAGCCACTGACAATACTACCAAAATTTTAAAAAAACATCAGAAAAATCATGTTACATAAAACTACCAAAGGAAGTTAACTCGACATTTTAGTAAGTCAAATTCTGCCCCTTACCCTCTCGCAGAATGCCTCATAGATTAGAATCAAATAAGCTGAAAGTTTATACTTCGATTCTCAAATCCATTTCATTCACTTAAACGTCTTTAAAACACAAAACCCTAGCTATAGAACAATTTATTAAAAGGCAAAAAAATCCTACTTGTGTTAATGGGCCATGAAAAAATAAATCAATGCAAGACATTTACTTCACCATCAAACTATCTGAAGAGACCCACAAAATGTATTTTCTTGGTTCTTAACAAGATGTGGCGGAAAGCAACAAAGCTTGTCCCAGTGGGTCTGCTCCTCCATCACCGTGCACATAGGATGCTCACCATCAGAGTGTGGAAACCAATCATAGGCACAGTCCACACCCTGGACCTGCTTCCCGGGTGACAAAACATGGCTCTCCTGCCTTTGGGCTGGTCTTAACCTCTCTGCAGGCACAGCTCGCTGTGGCTCACTCAGCCCATGAAATAATTAAGAAGTGTCTATGAAGATTTTTTAAAAATCCTCATCCGATGATATATAGATTTACTGATTTTCAAGAGAGAGGAAGGAAGAGGAGAGAGAGACATCAACGTGAGAAATATCAGTGGGCCGCCTCCCAAAGGTACGTACTCTGACCAAGAATCACACCCACAAACTAGGTATGTGCCCTGATGGAGGTTAGAACCCACAACCTTTTGGTGTATGGGACGATGCTCCAACCAACTGAGGCCACCTGGCCACAGCCACAGAAGGTTTTTCATTCTGCAAAGAGAGTACAAATATGCAATGTAGGCAGAAGGAAAACAACAGCATCCCTTTACCCTAAACACAATTGTTACAGGCAGCAGGTGGGCAGTAAGCAATAGATACAAAGCACCAACCCCAGGAATACAAGGATACAAGGATGCATGGTAAGGCCCAGGAATGAGACTGAGGAGCAACTGGCTGAGCAGGTAGCAGATAATAATGACAGTTAAAACCCCGCGAGCAACAGTGGATTGTAGAGATGAGGAAGAAAGGCCACGGAAATGGGAACAAGACTATTTCTCAACGCAGTTCAGGGAAAGATGGGTGTGCTTCAGACCAAAGACACAGACAAACGCAACATGTGCCTGAAAAGTGGAAAGGAAGAGGAGAGAGTGAGAAGTGGCTCCCACCCACAGAAGATCTTCTAATAGGATTTAGGAGGCACTGGGGAGGGAGGGAGGAAAGTGGAGGGAGAGGAGAAAAGAATGGAGCCCACCTTGTGCCTGGAAGCAATGACCAAGGACCACACTGAGTATAAACACCAACTCGTCAGTTAGGCAATATACATTTAACCCAGATCTCACTGTCACCTCTTTCTGAAGCATCTGTTAGGGGATTTTTTCCCTGTGCGTTTGTTGGTAGTTTCTTAAGGCCTTGCTTTTGTTGCTCCCTTGTCATTCCACTTACAGTAAAGATTAATAACACTGCATATGGTGTGTGCTGACTAAGAAATCCAACTCATATTGCACTTGGTGTAAAACTATGTAGTACCTCCTTTTGAGTGATAAGAGTCCTACTCAACACAAAAAGTTTCCTATACCAAGAAGAGAAGTGAAACTTATTCAAATATTTGCCACGTTTTGGTCTACAAACAGGCTCAGAAAAGTAATCTGTAAAAATTAAAATTGTGTTACGCAACCATACTGTCAAACTAAAAAATGTTATTCTAAAGCTACAGTAAACTCCAACTCATCCAAAACCTACTCATCCAAGAAGCCAAGAGGGACCATCATTTGTTCTGGCTTTCTTTCTACATGTAAAAGATAAGTGGAAAATATTTAGAAGCCATGTCTGCCTTCTGTGGGAGGAGAGGGGAGGGGAGCGGAATTCTTCTCAGTGGGAAAATAAACCTGCATACTTCCCCCTCCGTTGTGGGGTCCAGGAGAGAAGGGGAAAGAAGAAGTTCTGGAATGAGAAAATATTAATGAGTCCTCAGGTAAGTAAAAGGCGATCCAGAGCTGGTCTGGGCACAAGAGCCGAGAAAGTTGTAGTGCTCTGCATAACGGAAGAACACAGAGCTAACTAGTCTCTGAATTTGCCGGGAGCCTTTAATGAGAAACAGAAAGAGGGTCACAGACCATGAGGAGCGGCCAAGCCCAAGCTGCTGGGTGCTGAGGGGGGAATTCTAAAAACATGGCCTAGTGTTCAATGTCAGCCTTTTTTCTTTCTGAACCTTTAACTTATCTTCATAAAGCTAACTCAACTGGTCTTTTTCACATAAAAAAAAAGAAAAGGCAAGGTAAAGGGGCAGCGTGCATGTGTGTGAGGAGGTACAAAGTGCAACGACGGCACAGCCAGTGCAGATGGTGAGACAGGAAGACGCAGGCCTGAGCGGCCAGCTGCCCACAGCCTCCTCCACCTCCTCCCCTGCAGCCAGGAGGGGGCTCTGGCCTCCCCCCGTTACTTCTGAAAGGGTCTCATTCATTTCACTGAACCCCCAATGAACAGGTTACAGCAGGTTTTGTACTCCAAAAAGACAAATTTACAGCAATCAAAACAGCAACAACTAGGGTGACTTTTAAAACCAGAACACTCAGTAAGTCTAAGTTGAAATGTCTAGCAATGGAAAAGATAATTTTCAAGATATATATCAATGAGTCACTTACCTTTGTGTCCTAGACAAGATAATAAATTGCTTTTCCTACAGCAGGGGAGCTGAACTGAACCAACTGGCCACCAATTCAGCTGGATTCAATACTTTTAAAAGAAAATGCACCTGCTTTTAAAGCTGGTATAAAAATTCAAAAATTGTTAGAGACAACAACTTCCTCAAAGATACTTTTGTTCAACATAAGGAAAATGAGGGGAAAGATGGGAACGGACGGCAGCATGCACAGGGAGAAGAGAAAGGCAAGGATGAAAATGAGAGGCCAAGGAGGGAAGAAGCAGATGAACACACACACACACACACACACACACACACACACACACGCAAGGACCAGAAAAACAAAAACTGAGACAGAGTTAATTCCACCACTTTTTAACTATGTAATTTTTGGTAAGTTTCTTAGAGCTTGAGTTTCCTCATCCGTAAAACAGTTATAAAGAAATGTATCTCATAATTATATCATCACTCAGATAATATATACAAAAGTAACATATAAAAATGTACCCCCATATCCAGCCAAAGATATGAAGTAGAAGAGAGAGATCTTTTTTTGTTTTTTTAATCCCCACTGCCCAGGGACATTTTT
Source organism: Anoura caudifer (assembly GCA_004027475.1). Taxonomy (NCBI): domain Eukaryota; kingdom Metazoa; phylum Chordata; class Mammalia; order Chiroptera; family Phyllostomidae; genus Anoura; species Anoura caudifer. Next base: position 13,032 of record PVKU01000227.1, read on the forward strand.
TCATTGCTTTCAGAGACAGATGAAGGGAGAAAGATCGAGAAACATTAACTGGCTCCATTCTGGTACCCACCTCAACCAGGGATCAAACCCACAAGCCTCTGGTCTGTGGGACAGCGCTCCAACCAACTGAGCCACACCAGCCAGGGCCAAAAAGAGGAGATCTTAATATATAAAACAACCATGAGCAAATCTTGCTATTGTGAAGCTGGCATTGTCATTTCTAATACCTACTCTCCATGAAATGTTCATTGTCCTCTACTCACAGGATCGAACTTCCTAAACTTTATTCCTGATACAGCATTTATTTCATTCCACCAGAAGGAAAATTATTTTTTAGTGTACAGGCGTTAGGTCAGACAGCTAAATCTAGACCTTGCTACCTGAGTTACTTTGTGTGGTCCAATACTTTGACACAAATAAAAACATCTTTCCAATGAGGGCATTGAGGTATTGTACAACGAAATAACATTATCAGTCATCATCATAGCAGTCCACATTCATTCTGATCTCTCTCTCTGAATCCCAGGCACCACTAGGCCTTTCAGATTTACGCTTTCAAAATGTCACAACAATCCTTTTAGGTAGGTTCTATATTAAACTCATTTTAAAAATCAAGAAACTTAGACCCAAATATGTTAAGTAACTTGCCCAAGGTCCCATAACAATAAGCAGGGGGCTAGATTTCAAACACAGCTTTTAAAAAATTACATCAAATTCCATGATCCTTCAGGACCTTCTAAGTATTAGAGGAAAAATAAATTATGTCCAGAAAAGCTTTAATATAAGCATATTGCAGTTAGTCCTAATCCGCGCCCCCCCCCCAAATTAGACTCATTTATCTAATTTCCATAATACTTCCCAGATGGTGAGACTTCAGGTAGGAAAGGCACTTTTGGATTTCAGTTTCTTCATCTGTAACTGAAAATGTTCCAAATGTTGGCCCAAATTATATAAAATAATTAAAAGATTACTCTGCAACCCTCCCCGCTCCTTCCCAGCAACCCCAAGGAGATTCTGATCTTCTTTCCTGCTGACGCATGGTGGAAATCTCTGAATAAATGTCTTTTGGAGTAGTTTGAAGGGCACAGCCACCTAAATTAAAGTTATACTACTATTCTGAAATCCTAAAGTACTGCGGAGGTCAAGGCTATGCATTCTGCCATACCTTGACTTTGTATGAGAGCTTTGTTAAACCTTTAGTTGTTACCAAATAAGAAATGTCATGAGTTGCACCTTTTTTACTAAAGGTTTTAAGAAGTAAACAGGAGAACTATAAGGTTTAGTAATCTATCAACACCTATCCCAAGTAGTAGTGGCTTTTTTTTTTTTTTTTTTTTTGCACTAGGCCTTGCTATTCAGAATGAAAGTGACAGCAGAACCTTCCTGTCGTCTGAGACTGTGGTTAGCCCACTTCTAATAAACAAGACAGTTTCCTGTCTCGGCTTCCCATTGCTCAGCCGGGTTGAATCGTGGCAGCTTTCACAGTCGTGACCCCTGAGTGCACTCATGCTAAGGAGAGTCTGCTCTGATTCACTCCCTGCTGTAGGCAGCCACTTACCAGAGACTACGATTTGCTTTTGAATTTAAAATATTGCATCAGTGAAGCTGAAAAAAGAGAAGTTTTTATGCTCAAAACTTAGTATCTCATCTCTAAATATATCACCCTTTGCTTGGTATATGTGGACATTTTTCTAAGTCTCTGAAGGGATGAAGCTCTGCGTGCACTGTTAGATCCTTTTGGAAGTGGTCAAAACAGCATCCGGTAGATGATGCTTTGATCACATAGTCATTTATGCTTTTCTGAAGGATCTTTAGTGACAGCCCACAAGGCAGAGTTCATTATCAGGAAACTAAAATTAATTTCAGATTACAAAAAAAAATGTTCACAAGTGACAGATTTTAAGTTTAAGAATTTCCATTTAACAGTATTTTCTTCCACATTGGGGCTGTTCTCAACAATTTGCTGTTCAATATGACTTTCAATTTGTTGTCAATATGCTGATAATTACACATGCTGTATGTCCCACTTCCTTTATTTTGCTCAGAATCCCCTACAAGACTGTCAGCAAAAGGGCGGCCTTCTCATTTCTGACTTTTGTGAGTAAAAGAAAAAAAGAACACTAATCTGCCTTGCTACAGAAACCAAAGAACTCATCTCTGGCTTTCTCTCCCCCATCACCATTTTCCCTACTCATGGCAACCTATTGTCTCTGCGAGTCTTGGCATCGTCACACGGAGACATCGCTTCGGACAACCTGTGAAGGACAGAAATCCTCTTCACCAGCCTCCTGCCTGGCCCACTACACAAACCCTCACACTTCTTGGTGTTGTCAGAGTCCCAGCCGGTTTGACACGGTGATGCTGTCAGTCGGCAGGGAAATTTTCTGCTCCTGAAAACCTCCCTGGGCGCAGCACCTCCAGCTGCCTTGGAGCACCGTGTCAGGGAACTAAAATAGCTCTGGCCTGATGACTTCACTAGTTCTCACAAACAGGCCAGTTGGCAGGACTCTCATGCAGTCGGCTCCTGTGGGGGAGACTTTTTTTGTTTTTTCCTTTCCCCACCACAATCAACTATGATTCTAATATGAACAGTTTCATTTTGACTGTGGAAGAAGTCTCCTTTCTGAAGTAAGATTCAACAAAACCTAATACAAAAATGTCAAAACACTGTAAGAAGGCCTGGGGCCAAAAGGGCTAGCCTGATCAGCCATACCAAGCACCCAGAGCTAAACTTCATGGACATCAAAGATGCTGGCTAAACCAACCTTATACAACATGCTCTTACTTCATTCATTTCAGACCCAAATATCTTCCTGAGTAACTGTGATAACTGATCATCAAATTGTTTAAAGTCGTATTTCTCATTTCAATTCATTTTCTATGCGTAACAAGGTATCAAAGGACTTCATTACTAACCACTACACCTAATCAGCCTAAAATGACAAAGGGCCTTCAAAGGCATTTTTTGCCTACATAGCGAGCTTCAGTGACTAATGCTCAAATGGATTCTGCAAAAAAAAAATTTTAAGTGTAAGGCTTTCATGCAATAAAAATGGTATTAGATTCTATATTACCAAATTTTTAAAAAATAGTTATAATTCTCTCTGATAGAGTTTTTTACTTCCTTTTACAGTTACCACATGCTAGTCGAGAGAATATTCGATGAGAAAAGGAGGACCTTGCGATGTTCCGGTATCATAACTCAGTGCTATGTCTACAACTGCACTTTGATTCCAAAAGAGAGCATTTAGATTAACTGCTTCAGTGCCCTGTGGACAGAAGATTTATGCCCAGAGAAAAAGCTCCCATATGATTCTCTAGACATAGAGCTAATGAAATAATTTGGTTCACTGGTTTAAGATGGCTCTCCTAAAAGGGGAACAATCTCTGTTCCCAAAAGGGAGGAAAGCACTAACGTTCTACTGGCCCCCCGCCCCCAGGTTCCTCACGCCGTCTGCCCCAGCCACAGCAGCATCTAAACAGTACTGCCGTTCTGCCACCTCCACGGTGGGGAACCGCCTCTCCCCACCCATCATGAGGAAAGCTCCGGGGAGCGTGTGGGCAAAATGCACGGCAGCAAATCTTAAAACTGCATTTTATCGTGCGATTTCTTCACTCCACAGTTATTTGCTGAGTATCTAGCATGTGACAAGTACTATCTTCATACTGCCTACGATAATGAATACTTCAAGGATTCCACCAATCATTTTTAGCGAGGTATTGTGTGGCCACGTGGCTTTAATAAGATGAGACAGAGATTGCTGCAATGCTTTCTTTGTGTTAATCCAACGACTGAGAAAATTGGGTCTTGATAGTACACTCAGCGGTATTAAGAGTCCCTTAATCATTATAACCAGGCCCGGTTTGGGCATAGTTCACAAAAAATCACCTAGAAGTTAGAGTCATGTCTCTCCCCTGCAGAGGATAATAAACAGTGACACAATGGGGATTCTAAATGCTGAAAGGTCAGTTATAAATGCCATTACAAATGTAATAATTCACAGAGCGATGGAATAAACTAAGCAGTTTGTGGTAATGACTGCAATAACCATCAAAGTCAGAACCCTAAAGGGCCTGAGTTAGATCTAGTAAAAATCTTACATTCTACTAATGGTGTTAGAAAGGTTCTGTGATCACACAAAGACACATAGGCATTATCATTTCAAAATCAACATAAGTTTACTTATACTGTGCTCCTCCAGTTATACTAATCTGAGTCTGACTCACATACATGCAAACACAAAAACATACATTATATTACTATGTGTTTGAATCATATGCAAACACACACATGCACACAAATATATCATACTACCTGCCTCTGATTCTCACCTACACACATGCATTATAGCACTCTGTGCCGTACACACACACAAACACATTACATTAAAAACTGTGTTGGACTCGTGCACACACACACACACACACACACACACGCGCGTGCACGAGTCCAACATATATGCTGTGCACTATATTACCTTAATCCATAAGTATATACTATTTTCTTTTTGACTCTTGTGTATACATACACACACACACACGCATCCAACTACTGTTTGATTCATACACACCACTTACTCATGCATCTTATTACTCTGCTTCATATGCACATATTTTATACTACTGTGTATCTGATCTACATGTGCCTACCTACATATCAGCATATATACACACACTAAATTTATAATAGTAAATGTTGTTTGTATTCAAAGTATATTTTTTCAAGTGAGAAATTCAAATGTGCAATAGATACTCATGTAACTATCTTAAAATTGTTGTAATTTATATCATGTAGTAATTTATTTGGACCCTCATTTACATCTGTAGAGTCCCTAAGGACTTGAAAGGAAATGAGACATGTCTAGGTACATCTGATGGCCTGGAAATTTGGTGAGCCCATAGGTATCCATTTGCATGAAGACTTTTGTTTCTTAGCTTCAGAATGAGGATATTAGTATGGTGCGTGTTATACTTTTTCCCATAATATGAGTTTAGGCAGTGGACATGCACAGCAACCAGGATGGGGAGTAAGTCCTGTCTTGCCTCAAAGCAGTGGAGTGATACAGAGAAAGTACATGAGCAACACGGCTTCATGCCCCAGCCACAGGGACCTGAAGGGACATTTTCCCTTCCGCTCGAGGGCTAACAATACAGAAAGCACTGAATGCTCAGTCACGCTATACAAACTTAAAGTTCTTCCCTGAGTTTTTTACTAGATGTAACTCCTAAATTAGGAGTGAGAATTAGCAGTGATGAGGCCCTCGTGGGGTTTTGTCAAGATGAGGAATAAGCAAGCAAGAGACTAAAATAGAAAAGACTCTTCATATTAACAAGCTGACGGAATGATTCAGCAGTACACAGAAGACATCCAAGGACACGGGGAGACATTCTAGGGGGCTGGAAGTCCTACAGGATGCAGGTAGGCGAGTTGTTGTGCATGACGTGGTGCATTCCTACCCATGGTCTAGTATGGGCTGTGGGCCTGAAGGCAATGCTGAGAAGATGAGACTATGAAGAGGAAAGGCAGGTGCCTGTGTGGATGTGTTTCAGCCTGTACTACGTTATTCTCCAAATGTCTACTGCAGCGCATTGTGAATATTTTGAACACTTGCTTTCCTAAGCTACCTGTTCTAATAATCTAGTGTGCTTTTCTTTTCCCATAAATAATTTCCCTTTACTATGAAATATAGCCATTACCAACTCATATACACATTATATTGAAAGAGTCTATATCGTCCAAATATGAGGCACCGCTTTTAAGATCTTTTTAAATAAGAGCCTCATAATTTTCATGAAAAGAGTGAAAAGAAAATACCAATTAATAATGGCAATGCAATATGAGTATATGCCTCTTGGTGTCACAGAGAGGACTTTCATCCAACATTGAAAATTACAAGGAGGCTGCCAAAATGAGGAGATAAAGAAACATGGCACAAATGAAAGAACAGATCAAAACTCCAGAAAAAGAGCTAAACAAAATGGAGATAAGCAATCTACCAGATGCAGAGTTCAAAACACTGGTTATAAGAATGCTAATGGAACTTAGTGAGGACCTCAGCAACATAAAAAAGATCCAGTCAGAAATGAAGGATAGACTAATTGCAATAAAGGCCAATTTACAGGAAAATAATAGTAGAGTGGATGAAGCTGAAAATCAAATCAATGATTTGAAACCTAAGGAAGGAAAAAAACAACCAAGCAGAACCACTAAGAAAAACGAATTCAAAAAAATGAGGATAGTGTAAGCAGTCCTTGGGACAACTTCAAGTGTTCCACATGCATCTCATAGGGGTGCCAGAAGGAAAAAGAGAAAGAGCAAGAAATTGGAACTCTATTTGAAAAAATAAGAAAAGAACACTTTCCTAATTTGGTGAAGGAAACAGACATGCAAGTCCAGGAAGCACAGAGAGTCCGAAACAAGATGGACAGAAAGAGGCCCATTCCAAGACACATCATAGTTAAAATGCCCAAGATTAAATAAAGAGAAATCTTAAACGCAGCAAGAGAAAAGAAGTTAGCTACTTACATGGGAGTTCCTATAAGATTGTCAGCTGATTTCTCAAAAGAAATTCTGCAGGCAAGAAAGGACTGGCAAGAAATAATCATAGTTATGAAAAGTAGGGACCTACAGCGGAGACTGCTCTACCCAGGAAAGCTGTTATTTAGAATGGAAGGGCAGATAAAGACCTTCCCAGACCAGGAAAAACTAAAGGAGTTCATCATCACCAAACCCTTATTATATGAAATGTTAAAGGGACTTATTTAAGAAAAAGAAGAAGAACAAAACTAGGAACAATAAAATAGTAATAAATACATATATATCAGCAATTGAATCTAAAAAAAGACTAAGCAAACAAAAAGTACAGAGACAGAATTATGGCTATGGAGAATGTTTTGATGGTTGTCAGATGGAAGGGGGCACAGGGGAATGGGTGAAGAGGTGAGGGGATTAAGAAACACAAACAGGTAGTTACAGAATAGCCGTGGGGATGTAAAGTATGGTACAGGAAATGGAGTAGCCGGAGAACTTACATGCACAACCCACAGACATGAACTATGCTGTTCTGGGCTATTGGTGGGGGAGGGTGAAAGGGGGGAAAATTGGGACAATGGTAGTAGCATAATCAATAAAATATAATGTAAAAAGAAAAAGCAAAGACACCTGCTCACTGGGACACAGTCTGGCCACACCAGAGCACACCATCAATCCAGCACTAGAAGATGGCTATAACTGGTCACTAGTCAACTCTTAAAAATGGGGCTTTATTCCTGAAAAGGAAACATGCAGCTTTAAGAAAATAAACCATAGGTCCTTTGAAGATCATTATAGAGACTTTATCTATCCATTGCCCAAGATAAACATCTGCCAAGGATCAAAATGATCCTACCCTGGCCAGAGGCTCAGAGGACAGGGTAAGAGGAAAAATAAATAGCTCAATGCTTTTCCAAAACTGGGATGACAGTCCTACCAAGGAACACAGGAAAATGCTCAAAGATTAGCAGGTCAAGTACAAACTAATAATTAGGCTTGCCAAAAAAGAATTTGAGAGTAACCTTGCAAAGTGTTCCAAAGCTAATAAAAATATTGCTTAAAATGATAAAGTCCTCTGGACATAAAGTAAGATTTTTCAGCAAAGCATGCACTTAGGATGAGAGAGACTGGGGGGTGGAGAGAGAGGGAGAGAAAGAAAGAGAAATCGAATAACTGTTTGCTTGGTATTTATTAGGGAAAGCATTAAGAATATTGCAAATACCACCTTATCTTTTGGAACAGGTTGCAGGCACTAAATCAAATAGTGATTAATTTAAGGGAGTGTCTAAACCTGATTATTAAACTAGTCACAACAAAAACCTGACCAGCATTATCCCACAGGATGAGACTCAGGCGGAGTCTGCAAATTGGTGGCTCAAATGTAAAATTCTAACTACAACCAGGCACTATACAGAAGGATACAGTTGCCAACAGAATGCCCAACCACAGAATTTTCAAAATGAAGGCTTTTCCAATACTGAATAAAGCAACATACCGAGGGAAAAATCAAACAGGGATTAATGGTAGAACATGTTCGAGCACTTACTCTACTTGACAGCAATGAACAGACTGGAACAAACCAAAAGCCAGGGTTAAAACCACACTTTTCCGTGGTTAAAGCAGTAGACAAATGACAGAGAATGAGACGTATAAGCACAGGGACTTCAGGGGACAGGTGCTCCAAGTGGTCTTATTTAACATTTTTATAAATGTTGTGCAGAACAGAATGCACAGGGAAGCAGACAAGTTTGTACTAAATCCTTTTAGTTACCAAAATGCCAAGTAATAGAGATAGCCATCCTTTTAGCATCAATCTGAGGAATGTGGTGGGAAGCTCTTAACCAGCTTCTACTTAACCGACTGTCCAGATTAACCGATGATCGCCATCCCCTTTGTAAATCACACTGACCGATGCAGCCGGAATGCTGCCAATGAGTCGGCTCCTTCCCGTGCGGGGCTGAGTTACGCTGCTGCCATCCGCAAAGCCGTATCTGTATCTGGTAACAGTTTTGATCCTAAACCTGTTTAGGCGGTGACACTTTATTATCATAACATGACTTTATTAAATAATGTATTACTTTAAAAAACAGGGATGAAAAAGAACAATATGGGTTTTTGTGAAAAAGTAACTGAATACTTTGAACTTTTTCAAAGATGATTCCATAACAAAATAGTAATTTTTAAAAACTGCCACTGAATACAATATGGGCATCATAAATGTACCATAATAGGGAAAATAAAACATAAATATTTTCAAAAGTGTTTCTAAGTTTTTACTCCAATTAAAAAAGAAAATTAGAAATAACAGACAATCCACTATGGGTATGATTTTGATGAGAAAGATAACAACGAACCCCATCTGCAGATCCACACTGAAGATAAAGTCTGGACTTTGCCTCAAAGGGTTGCCAGAAATTGTATATTTATAGGTTTTATGTTTGAATAAAATATTTGAAGTATACAGACATCATTTTATTTTCCTCTACTTTAATAACTTTTTAAGAAATATTTTTAAACAATTTTATTTTTTTGCTTTCAGAGAAAGAGGAAGGGAGGGAGAGAAACATTAATGTGTGAGACACATGAATCAGTTGCCTCTCACACCACCCTGACTGGGGACGTGGCCTGCAACCCAGGCATGTGCCCTGACTGGGAATCAAACTGGCAACCTTTTGATTCAGGCCAGTGCTCAATCCACTGAGCCACACTCGCCAGGGCAATAACTTTTTTATTAACTGACCAACTATTGACTGTTATTTCTTTTGTCAAGAAGGTTCCTCTCTATTTAACATCATGCCTACTATGTGCCAGGTACTATAATAGAGACTGTGAATACACAGAAAAAGGTTTTAGACCTCCAAGAAGTCAAAATTTAAGGGGACAGATGGATATGCTACCAAATAATAGCTATCCATTATACTAAGCATTATAAGTAAATGTTAAATTTCAAAAAGAAAATAATGAACTTGATCTGGAGAGCAGCAGGGTGAGCTGACAGTGTCAGAAGGTTTACATGAGGCCTGAAGTGTGAGTTCAGGTGACCTTGACAGAGCGCAGGTGCACAAGTAGGTCAGGACCAAGAAGTGCCACAGGCACCAGATACCAAAACTTCCCAAGTTGTGGAGAAGTTGAAATGGTGGGGTGGGGTGGGAGCTGCACCACAAGGGATGGAGTTGACCATAAATTAAAAGGAATAGTTATATTTTAAACAAAAGAATGACTGAATCATGCCAATATTTCAATTTGTTATCTTTCCAACAGTTTAGAAAATGAATGGAGGTAATACAGGAAGTAAAGACACCAGTTATGAGATTATGAAAGTGGGCCACTGAATATAATTAAATAATAGAAGAACAATACAGAGTAGGCAAAATAAATCCGACTTGGTGACTGATGCCAGATATAATGAATGAGCCATAACAACGATTCCCAGGTTTAGGGACTTAGTACCTGATGGTCAAAGATTCACTACTAAATAAGGAAATAAAGGCATTTTAAAGGAACAGATAAATAACAGAGTCGTGGACATGTTGAGTTTGAAAACGCCATTATAAATCCGGAAGAAGATATTTAATGGAATGTGGGCTATCTGGATGCAGAAACAAGAAAAGATGACGATGTCTATTTAGAAGACATTACCACACAGGCCGAATTTGAAGATGCGGAAATAAATGGGCACACTAAGGAAGATCAAATATGGAAAAGAGGGAGAAAGATGAAACTCTTCCAGACACCAACGTTAGGGGCAAGAACGAGAAAAGAAACCCATACAGGAGACTAAAAACTAACAAAAAGGAATGAAAATGGTGTAGGAGCCCAGAGAAGGAAATTAAAGAAGCAAGTAATGCTTCTTTAATTTGAAATGCAAAAGCAAGGTCAAAGAAGATCACTTATGAAACCATCAGCTTAGCTTTTAAAAGACCACTTAGCAAAAGAACTCTGACACAGTGGCAAGGGCACAAACTCAGGTGCCTGAGTTGGAGTTCAGGCTGAAAGATGAAGAAGTGGAAATGAGCTCTTTTAAGAAGCTGTCCTCCAAATGAGGGGAAAGAAAAAGTAAGAGTATTTCCTAGAGAATGGAAAAAGTAAAGGAAGAAGTTTTTATTTTTTTCAATGATGATACAGCTTTCAAGATTTTCATAAGCTGAGGAGTCATCACTGGAGATGGACTCAGGCCTGGGAGACACAGGGAGGACACAAACCTCAGTAAAACCAGGACGGAGCCAGAGGCTGAGGACCGGTGTCAGGAAAGCCCCAATCCAAAGGACCCCGCCTGCCCACCCCAGAGAGAGAGGGAAGGAGGGGGATGGAACCAGGTAGGCAGTGATAGGTCCACAAATTGGTCAAGTGAGAACTTGAGGAAGTTCTTGACTTGACAGGTCCACGTTTCTGGGTGGCACAGACGTGAATCTGTGAGAGTGAGAATGGCATTGTTCAGGAAGAATTAATGGCAATGGCACTGGCAATGGCAATGAAGTCCCACCACTCCCCTTGTGGGCAATGCAGGCACCTCCTGAGACTCGGGGAGTGGGTCTAACACTCCCCTTGCGGATCAGTAAAGGAATTCATTTCATGATGAAAGAAATATCAGTTTGTATGTTTATAGAATCATAGGTGACAAGTAAGTAAGAAAATTAGGACATGGGCCCAAAGCTCACTATGAACAACTCATACCAGGTAACTCTCTAATACACATAAAAATAAAAACAGTACCCAAATAGAACTGAAATAAAACATACATTACCTTTACACAGTAATGATGCTCTTCACAGTATTAACCAACCAGACCTTAATAAATAATGCATGTTAAAGATGATACCTACTTACATTTTAATGATCATGAGAATGGAGGATGGCTATATAAAAATAATACAGTGTACTGGTCTAGAAACATAAGCCAAATAATCTATAGAACTATAGTTGCCATGGATTTTTATAACACAATTTATCCACTTAATTCTGGCAGCAGTACACTCAGGTATGATTCATTAAAACCTCAGAGAAACAGAAATAAAAGAAAGGAAAAATCACTATTTCATATGGCAGTTGATAAACCTACATAAAAATAACTCCTCAATCTGTGAGATTAAATATTTTAAAGTTCTAGAGAGTTTTAAAAAGTTAGTGAATGACAATTGAGAATGGATTCGACAGAAACGAGTCGTTGACAGAAATTAAGGGGTTCATGGACTGCGTTAGAGACAAGCCTCTCCCTGCAAGGCCCTGGATCCGATCCTGTACGGTGATTCTGATTATTACAAATCAATAACAGTGGAAAAAATGAGAAATTCTTCATGCATTAACAGAAGATGGCTAACAATGTAATCTAATAAACCAGGACCTCCTACATTTTCCTTCCCCTTGGAATAATTGGACAGTCTACCACTGAAACTCAGCGGAGAGGATGCAGGGACAGTGTTCAAACCTCCTTAAGAAACCCTCATGCTTCCTCACTTATTCCATCTGTGTTAGTACTTAACTCTGCATGTCATCATGGTTCTCTTTGGTACCTGTCAGCACTCAACAGAGTATCTGGCGTATGTAGATGATCACTAAAAGGAAAAAATTAGGCGGGGAGTGGGGATTAGCAAAGTGAATGAAGGCAGTCAAAGGTACAAACTCCTAGTTATGAATTAATTAGGTTCTGGCAATGTAACGTGCAGTGTGACAGTTATGGTTAATAAAACCATGCTGTAGATTTGAAAGTTGTTCAGAGCAAATTTTAAAAGTTCTCATCACACAAAAAAATTATCATTATGTGTGGTAATGAATGTTATCTATACTTTTTGCGATGGTCATTTCACAATAATTATATACGAATATGTAGCTTATCGGGTACATCTGAAACTAATATAATTATATATGTCAATTATATCCCAATAAAAATTTAAGAAAACCTGAAAAAAGCACGATTATAATGAAAGGATGATTATTATGAAGAAATACATAAACGGATTCTAGCCAACTCCTAATCTCTACCATTTCCAAAATCTTTACAGCAGTCATACAAATTCATATAAAAGATTACGCCCCTTAATTACCTACAAGAAATGAAATAGCATATATGAATCGCACACAATCATTACAATGTAAATTACAATTTTTGAAGCTTTCTTTTTCTTAAATGAACCAGCATTTGGGTTATCGTAATGCTGACATGCCAAACAATTACCTAGAGGTAGCTGATACGAACATGTACTTCATTGGTTCTTTCTTGGTTTTTTGTTCGCATTTTTTTTTGCTTAAAGATTCTGATCATGTGATCTTATGATTTTAAAATACAAGATTGTTAAACGATGTCAATTACCATGGATTGGAGGTCGAGGAGAGGAGTCACATGCAGTAATGGTGACCTTTGCACCTCCACAAACCTTCCTAAGACTTTTGGAGGCATAGGAAGTTCCAAATCCTGCTTGACACTGCTTAAGGAAATGCTTTGTTCAGGCTGTTTTTAGAGAAAACAGTCAATAACTCCACTCGCTCCTTTGAATTCAGCTGCACCAGCTGCTTACTTAATGACACTGAAATTAGGAAGCTTTCTTCTAACGGGGGCCAAGCTGACACTCCTTTGGTATACTTAAGAGTTTCCAAACAAAATCCTTTAAAAGACACACACCAATACACACGTGTCCAAAGAATAAATTATTTGCCAAACAAAAGGGCCCAAATAAAAAATTCAAAAGTGGAATGTGGATAAATAAACCTCTATAGCTAAACTTTAATTACTTCATTTACAAAGTAAAAGCACAATGTATTTTTTAAAATATTTTCCTAAAACATGGGACATGCATTGACTGGTTAATATTATTAACCAATGCATACATAAATTCTAATTAGTATTATTCATTATTGCATATATACATTTAATAATGCCAATAGTGGCAGCAGAGACTCAACCAGAAGGAATGCCTTATGAAACCTTGCAGGCAGTCTCCCCCCATTTTATATTTTCATTAAAAGCACCACAGCAAGATACAAAATCCAGCAACACATATTGTTTATTCTTCATACCAAGTATGAAGAGTATTTTCTTTATACCAAAGGACGGGAAAATAAAAAAATAACCAAGTAAAAAAAAAAAAAGTCACTGACTAAACAATAAAACAAAACACTCCTTCTTCTGCTACTGTTTTCTCACTCTTAAATGTGTGTGTGTGTGCACGCGCAGGGCACACGTGAACATTTTGCTACTACTTCTAAGCCCTCTTTTTTTTTTTCCTTCAGTAAGTAAAGTCAACTCTGAAATATCCAAGCAACTGTTGTGGAGACCCAGGAGAAATGATCAACCCAACGAGAATTTATAAACAAGTACAGCATCACCCCATGCCTCCCCCTTCTCTGCTCCCAGAAGAAAATGTGCTGTGGGGCTGAGTAGAAGGCTGGGCTCGGAGATCTTCAGGTGGGGCTGTGCAAGTCCTCCTGGGACAGCCTTCTCTGACTTACACGTCAGAGTGTCTAACTTACCACCGAGCTTACCCCAAACTCCCGGGTGCGTTTGTGATGCATGCAAAGGGAGATCTAAGTGACTGAGCTAACCAACTTCTTCCTGGTGGGGTAAGCCTGGCTAGATGTGGAGTGCCCCTCAATATAAAAAAGGAAGTGAACAGACAATGGGGAAGTGACAGACAATGCTTGGAATGTTCCTGGATATCAAAAGGGATAATTTCTACAAAGAATCTGAAGCACAGCACAGCAGTATGCCAAAAGGGCTCAGCTGTGATTTTATTCAATTCAACAAATATTTATTATGCATCTTTTGCCAACTCAAATGTAAGAACTCCAAAGTTTATTTATATCCTCAGGGTATAAAACAGTACTGGAACAGACAGTGGGCACTTAATAAATGTAGAAGGAAGGAAGGAAGGGAAAAAAAGCAGAAAAAAAGGAAGGAAGCTTTCCAGAGCAGGTATTTGCTAGCTACTGGCACATGAGCCCCATGCCTGATTAAATTACCAATTAAATTACAATCTCTGAAGAGTAGGGAAAGGTACTAGTATGTTTAAATACTTATGCAATTCTAATCTGCATCAAATCATGAGAACCACTGCTCAATAAACAATACGTTTTCTATCCATGTGAACTTGATAACAGAAATCTAACCTCCATTTAATAAGGGTATGTTTATGGCCCTTACAATAACAAAACACTAATCCGTTTAAGCAAACATCACCCACTTCACTTTCCCGAACAAAAACTTTTAAAAACAAGAACAGAGAAACACTAGGACACTGATACAAACAAACAAAAAAAAAAAGGATTTTACATTTAGTGAAGTTTTCCAGATCAGCACACTTGCACAAAATGTCTCTAAATAGCTGAAAAATAATTACAGTGTAATTAGAGGTTTTCAAACACATGAATCTGACATTAATTTGAAGATTAACTATTTTGTTATACTCACATATGCTTTTTTTTAAGCAGCTCTATTTGTAACATCCAAAACGGAGAACAACCCCAATGTCCTTGAATATCTCTACTTTTAAAAGTAGGTTTTCTTATGAATTGTGGTAATCACTACACAGCTCTGTGAATGTACTAAAAACCACAGAATTGCCATACTTTAAATAGCTGAATTACATGGTATGTGAATTATATCTCAATAAAATTGTTATATATAATTTTTAAAGTAGATTTTTAAACTATATTAAAAATGACTTCGTAACTGTACATGGACTATTGTAGTTCACAAAATACTAATACCAATCATTTTTAACATTAAATCTCATTTTCTTTTTCACATCCTCCTAAAATCAAGGGTGCTTTCCATATGAAAGAATTTGGTTTCAACAGCCTTTAAGGATTACAGCCTGGAGCAAAAATTTGAAACTGTAAAAATTAATGTTAAAATACTGAAATGAATGATATCATAATTGGGAAGCAGGGGATGAAATGTGATTATTAGTGAATCACCAACTATGATGCAGTTAAAATAAAATGGGCCTAATAATCAGAATTCCCAACTCCTACATGTGACAAATTACTCAAAACTGCAATGAAAACTATAAATCAGAAGCTCACTCTAAGAATCAGCTGAAGCAAAGTTTTAAAAATCATTTGAAAATGGTTTGGTGCTTGAAAAATAAATAGGGTTGAAGTTATTTTGGCTTTTTTACAAAAGAGAGGACAGAGTTCAGAGAGACACTGTGACTTTCTCCAAGAATCTCTAACATCTTGCTCCCCACCCACTTTTCCCTGTGGCATCACTTAAACTGCTGCAGTTTTTCTTGTCTCTGCATTTACTCGTCTATAAAAATAAGACATATTTTGTCTTTTTTAAGAAGTTCCTGAACTGCAAATCAAGTCCTCTACCTTATTTTGAATGAAAATACAGGTGAGCCCTGGCTGGTATGCCTCAGTGGATTGAGCACCAGCCTGAGAACCAAAGGGTCGCCAGTTCGATTCCCGGGTTGTGGGCCAGGTCCCCAGTTGAGAACGTGCAAGAGGCAACCACACATTGAAATTTCTCTCCCCCTCTTTCTCCCTCCCTTCCCCTCTCTCTAAAAATTAATTAATTAATTAATCTAAAAAAAAAAGTACAATTGAGGAAACAAACTGGTGGCTGGTTAACTTTCACCTTTTGGACTTAGCCAGACACAGTGTGTTTTTATACTGTTGCAATTATACACTGTAAGTGGGTTTTGTTTGTTAATTTGCTCAACGGTCTTCTGACAAGAGTCCAGCTCACTAAGGGAAAGAGCTAAAAAGAACATTCCTGAGGGGCATGAGTTCTGCTAACTAGAAGAGCAATCTGAGAGCGGGTCCTGTCAGGAAGGGTCCACGGTTACAGCAAAGAGGCAGATCCAGCATTCCATGCCCAGACCTATAACTTCATTTGCAGTAAGTAACTAGATCTTTTTCAGAAATGCTACCAAAGCAAAGCTCTGCAAATTAATCAATTGCTTTTCAAAAACAGTCACACTTTTCTCCAAAGTATGTTACTATTATGTCCCAAAGGTAAAAACCCTATTATTAAAAATTATCTGCATTTATAAAAAGAAGACACAGGAATATGGAAATGTTTCTCCAAAATTTTCAAGCATTATTTAAAACTGTAGTAAGGCACAATTATAAATGGCTATGAATTTAATATTATTATTTACTTAAATCTTCTTTTGTAAGGATTCTTACATTAAATTTCCCTCATTGTGTGATGATATGGAAATATACACACCCACACATGTATGAGCTGCTCAAGTGTAATTAATGATGCACTTTTATTCTCTATTATTGTGTGGAAAACATTCTGACACAAATAAATGAAGCATAATCATTCAGCGTAATGATTCAAATGTACTGATTAATGATACCAAATAGCTTTTCTGTTCTTTAGTTAAATTAAAACATTTACAGTCTGGGAACAGTAAGGGCATCCCTAAATGATGTTTTCTAGGTAATCATTTTCCCTTACTGAAATTGCCTACCTTACAGTCATTGAAAATAAGTTCCCATCAATTATAAAATGCACCATTATTTTCTGTGCAAGAAATGAAACTCTTGTCAATTAAACTATTACACAATGCTAAGTTGCCTTCAAACATGTTAAAAAGTGTATGAGGAGAGAATATCCATCCTAGACTCAAGGATATATAGCATGCTATTCCAAAAGCCCTCAGTACATATTAAACATGTTTTAAATGTTACACAAAATATTTTCAAAATTTTTGTTAGAAATAAGCCTGTCACAAAAGACCGTGTGATTTCACTTTTATGACACACACTACAGAATGATTTCATGTTGAAATGTCAAATTTGTGGACAGAAAGTAGAATGGTAGTTGCCAGGAGCTGGGAGGAGGAGAGGACAGGGAATTGTTGTCCAGTGGGTCTGGAGTTTCAGTTTTGCAAAATGGAAAGAAGTTCTGGAGACAGATGGTGCTGATGGCCACATACAACATGTATGCACTTTGTGCCACTGAACTGTACACTTAAAATGGGTTAAGAAGATCGATTTTATGTTACATGTATTTTATCACAAATAACAACTACAATTAAAAAAAATATTTCCACTGAGAAAAATACTGTGTAAGCTAGAATCACAAAATGAATAACTTTGAGCTAGAAAGAACCTAAATTCAATATAACTAGTTGGTTAACGCAGTAAGGTAGCTTTCCCGTAGAAGCCTCTATTTTGTGGAAACACTGGCCTGGAGAGAGAGAGTTTTTTTCCCTCACTGATGCCCTAAGCGAGCACAGTCACAGTCTCTGAAACACAGAGATTTGCTAAGATAGTGGGTCACACACGTGGCCCACCTCCGAATCACCAGTGGGCCTTTACAAGATTTCCTGACACCTCATATCCATGGGGATGGCTACCATCCGCAAAGTCAAAAAACAGAAAAGTAACAAGTTTTGGCAAAACGGTGGAGAAAATGCAACCCTTGTGCACTGTTAGCGAGAATGTAAAATGGTGAACTGCTAAGAAAAACACTGTGGCATTTCTTCAAAATATTTAAAATGGAACTACCATGATCTAAAGACTCTACCTCTCAAAGGTTTGAAAGCAGTGTTTCTAAGAAAGGTTTGCACGCACAAGTTCACGGCAGCAGTATTCACAGTAGTCATGTAGCGGAATAGTGGAAGCAACCCACAAGTCCACTGACAGATGAACAGATACACAAAATGGGGTATGCGCATGCAATGGATTAGTCAGCCTTAAAACGGAAGGAAATCCTATCACGTGCTACAAAATGGACAGACATTGTGTTAAGTGAAATAAACCAATGGCAAAAAGGCAAACACTGTATGATTTCACTAATAAAAAGTACTGAATATGACAAATTCATATAAACAAAAAATAGAATGATTACTATGAGGTGAGAGGAAGGAGAAATGAGGAGTTGTTTAATGGGTTTAGAGTTTCAGTTTTGCAAAGTGAAAAAGTTCTGGCTATCTGTTGCACAAGAACGTGCATATGCGCTACTAAACCTGTATGGTTAAAAAGGGTTGGGTGGTTTTCTTAAATGTATGTTGAAAGGAAAGAAGATGAAGGGAAGGGGAGGGAAGGGAAGGAGAGAGGAAGGAAGGAAGGAAGGAAGGAAGGAAGGAAGGAAGGAAGGAAGGAAGGAAGGAAGGAAGGAAGGATGGATCTAAGCCCTACTACAAACCTAGCCGACTATGAATTTTTGGCAACTGGGATAAAATACTAACCTTTGTAAAAACTCCCCAGGTGATGGAACTAGAACCAGCAGAGGTCTATCAAACTCATCAGTTCCCAAGTTGAATGAAGTCAAACACAATGCCAGTCATGTTTACCACTTCATTTTATTTTTAAAAACTGTTTATAGTTGTACATAAAATAGTTCCTACAATGGAAATTGCTCAGCTAGAAAAGGTCACTAAAAAACAGTGATACTGATGAGGGCAGGGACAAAGGAAGCCCCTTAAAGTTGCTCTACGGTATTTCCTCTTCCTGCCATTAAACCAATACTGATGGGCAGAGCCCAGGACCAACCCCCCCGCCCCCGCTCCCTCCCCAGCCCAGACAGCAGTATCTGCATCACATTTCTGGTTTAGGAAGCCTTCCTAGTCTTCTGTTGGGTCTGCAGGTGTCCAGAGAGCCTATGATACCCAACTACTGTCCCAGGCCATTCCTGGGCCAGACAGTTGTAGAAAACTGGAAGAGCAATTAAACAGCAAAGTAGTAAAAAAGGCTGACAGAATAGATCTTATAACCCAGCACTGCCACTTAATTTCTAGATGACCTTGAGAGAAAACAGGGACAATGACTACGATTCGTCACGAAGATTCACTGAGAAAATATGGGTAAAATAGCACAATTAATGGTCCAAAGTAGGTATTCAGTAATTAGAAAATGACATTACCATGGCTGCTGACTCTTTCATCTGTCTCCCTTTCGTTAAAAGTTTACTTTACTACAGAGTTCAGTACTAGTCATTTTCTATTAACATGCATGGATTTTTGTTCTCTACTTCTAATTTACCACCTCAAGGATGTTTAATATGATGTTTCTCCTATGCTCTTCAGAGCTTATCATATGGTATTAAACAACTAGCAGATATTTTACTTATCAAATCAACAGATAACAATTACAGACTTGTCATGGGCAAGGCCCCATCCCAGGCACAGGGAATACTCTCATCCCTACCCCTGAGATACAATCCATGCTCATAAGAGCTAGTATGATTTCTTGAATTATTCATTGGAATAAGCAGAAACACGTACGTTATAGCATTGCATACAGGCATGAAAATTATCTTTCCACAGATTTGCAGTAACTTGTTCCCCTACTCCATTCCTGCCAGAAAAATATGAGAAAATAAGTCAGCGTACTTAATTATTAAAACTACCAATTTCAGGTGTATAGACTACAGAGTCTCATGCTTATCACCCTCAACCAATGGGGTCTACCTAAAAATGAAAAGTACTTATACAGACCTAGTAGCTCATGAAAGAGCCAATCAGATTTTTACCTACAGTATTATATTGCAAAACTGTTGATTCGAGCATGAAAGGAATTCACAAAAACAAAAACATAATTATATATAAGGCTGCAAAATACTCCCACCTATTCACAGATTGATTTTCTCTCCAATTCCAAAATCTCCTTTTCTCTTGTAAAATTCCTTCCAGTTAGAAAACAGTGTGAGTGAGCTTAAAAAAACAATTCTTGAGGAAATTAGCTGTACTGTAAGTAGCTAAGACAGAGATTATATGGTACTAAAATAAGGAATCTGTCAGTAAAGAAAAAGCACAATTTTCTCCATTTGTTCAGCACCACACTTTGTCTCCCTCCTCCCCTACCTCACCTTTCCCACACCCCAGATTCCACACTGTGAACTGACTCCGACTTCCACCCCTCTCAGAAGGACCAATACAAGATGTTTCAGATGAACAAGCACATATTTCTGTACAAGATGAGTATCTAGTTTGCTATTTCTGGCAGAGAACAGAGAATGTCCAAGGTTGTCAGTACAACTTTTATCTCCTATGATTTAACTGGTCCTTTAGCAAGCACAGAATGCCACTTCAAAAGAAGGAAAGAATTTTTTTTTCCCTTAATTAAACAAAGAAAGTCAGGAAAGATTTTCCGGGGCGGCAGTAATACCGATAACTTTCAGCCAAGAGTTAAGTTGGTAAAAAATTTTGAGAGAGGGCAATTAGGACATTTTTTAAGTTATTACTTTGGCATTAAGTAAAGCCAAATAAGACAACTGTAGGCAAAGAAAACTGTTTCAATAAAGGTAATACGGTATAGGGAAAAAAAAAGGGTTCATTTGAAATACGGTGCTGGAGGAGAGCTCTGGACCACCAGACAGAGCAACTTAAGCCTGAAACACGGCTGCAGACAAATGACAAGGCTGAAATGGTCCTGCTTTGGGCACATCATGAGAAAACAGGGTTCTTTGGAAAAGCCAACAACGCTGGAAAAAAGAGAAGGCAGAAGGAAAAGAGGAAGACCAAATCTGAGATAGAATGGCTTTATTAAAGGAGTCATGGCCTGGAGCCCTGGCTGGTGTGGCTCAGTAAATTGAGCACCAGCCTGCAAATGGAAAAGTTGCTGGTTCGATTCCAGTCAGAGCACATGCCTGGGTACTGTGTTCTGAAAAAAAAGAAGTCACAGACACAAGCCTATAGGCTCTAAGCAGGGCTGTAGAGGACAGACACTGGACGTCAGCCAACGCAATGGCACGTAAACACAATACAGTACAGAGCTAAAACATAAGGAACAGTGTCTCTGAGATAACCTCAGTTATCTGCTACACTGAAATGGGCGGGGCAGAGTGCACACAGTGAACTCAAACATGTTGGCTTTACAAGGGAGTGGCCCACAGCAAGGCAGGATTTCTAGATCATCCATTATTAGCCATCTTATAAAGAATAGTAATAAACAGTCCAAATGATTTCAATGAACATTTCCTGAATACATCTGTCATGTACAAAATTTTGTAAGTGTTCTAGGATAGAGGCATACATAAACCCAGGTCCAAAATGAGTTTTAAGTAACTCACACCATAATTTATTTTCAAAAATTTGTGCAGTCAATGTTGAAGAACTAGGTTCAGCCACAGGAACGTACTATGTTTTAATGCTTAAAAGTAAATGAAAAATGGTAATTTCATATGGTTCTGCCTGATATATAGTACCAGACATCAAAAACTAATGAAATAACTGTGGTGCAGAAGTCTAGGCAAAATGTCTCCAAGAGTACAGAAATTAAAATGCAAAAGAAAAGAATTCATTTGCTTTGACTTTGGAAAGCAGGACAGCTTCTTGGAGCAGATGGCATATGAACTAGGAATGAGGTTTTGCGAGTTGGAATAGTTAGAAGAGGGAGTGTAGTGCAGAGGAAGTGGCAGATGGGAATTTTAGGGGAGAAGCAAGAACATAAGCACAGGATCATAATGTGTAACAAAATAAGTCAAATGACAAAATCATCTATTTTCATGTCATAGAGCAAGGATGCGAAGTTCATTAATAAAAATTAAAAGTCCATTCACTTGGTGAAGTTGATGTTATGTCTCATAAGCCAATAAAAATCTAGGATAATGAAACAAATAGAAAGGTTTTCTGATAAATAATAAAAGGAAAATGAATTAAGAGAGTCAAGTCAACCACTTCCTATAAAAAGGCTACAAACATTCTCAAGTTCACAGAAGTCTCAAAATAAAATAATACACTAAAAGCTCCTCAGTGCACTACAGATGCACGAAAACCATGCATTAGGTGATACTGTTCTCGTTCAGTGACTACTGTCCTTATGGACACCTCTGCTTCCACCCCAGTATGGAGATTTTAGAAAGGCCTCCTTGGATTTAAAGGTCAAGTGCTTCTCACCACTCTACTTACAAATCACTACAAGTAACCATTATAAATTAACCACAGTACTGGCAAAAAAAAAAATTTAATGATCACTAGCACTTACTGATTGTTTTGTAGGAATAAAGGCTTCGGCATGGTTACGAGAGGATAGTAATGAATTTTAATCTACTGCTCCATTACACATATTATTCTTAGCCATAATAACAGTGTTCCGCTTCAGCTTTAAGACAGTATTTAAATAGATGGTTTAGGAAACAATAAAGCCTAAAAGAATACTGTACATGTATTCCAAATTTAGAGTGAGTAGGAAATGTCAGGGGAATTTTATCACTTCATCAAACAATCAAATACTCTGAGCCAACAACACAAAGAGTCCAAGAAAACAGGAGACGAGATTTTTTTCCCTCCTTATTGGAGAGTCAGCGAGCTAATAAATATATTAATCAAAGGACACATAAAAAGACTTTTAATTATTTTTTGGCAGGAAGCTTTCTCTTAGGAAAAATGTTAAATGTTATGCTAGTTATAATGTATAAACACTGGACCCAAGAGGTACACATCACCAGTTAAAGCAGCAAGATAAGGGGCAAATGAAGTTAGGGGACCAAGTAAAGGAGGAATCAGACAGGCATGCAGAGAAAAACACAAGACACCTCAGAAGAAAGAAATTCAAAGAGAAAAGCACCCACAAGCAAACCTGTATGAACACAGAACAGCCATCCAACTGTTCGAATCTCCAAACATTTTTATGAAAACTAATAGATGTCTCTTGTGTTTTCATTTATACCCATCTTTTCATTTATAAGTGCAAAAATGGGGACAGCGCATCATTTGCCCCCAGGGACATAGGAAGTTACGTTAGGGACTGAATATAAAACCCACAGTCCACAGGTCCTTTCCCAAGTAAAGTTCACAGCAACGTTAGAGCCTCATGCAAGAAGGATATAACTAGTATTTTTGGAACAAGATATTCCTGTTAAAAGTTAGAAAATATGAAAATGTTATAAAGTAATTGTTGCTTATATACCTGAGTATGATACAAAGCTTGTTGATAGAAGTTCTAGGAGTTGACCTTAATTGTGCCATGTAACCACAAATTTCATCAATCACATCTCTATTAGATAGTTTTAGGTTTAGAGAATTAGATGGTGCTCTCGTTGACAAGATCCTTCCACAACTTCATGTCAATTTTGTTTTTTCTGGTCTATCGGTTGGGTTTGATCTTGGTTCTTAACTTAAGATAGTAGGAGATAAATGATAACCTAAATTCAATATGAACTCAAATTTGGCAGTAAGGAAGCCCACCTGGTGTATGACTAGGTCTGTCTACATGTTCTCTGCATACTATTTCTCTCTCCCGTGTTACTATTTTAGTCCTGAGACTCTCCAAAGCATTCACCCAGCCGACGTCCCACATGCTAAGAAGGTACAGAACTCTGTCACTGATTTTAAGGTGGAACAAGAAGGCAGTGGTAGAGAGGCCGGATGAAGGGCTAGTCCTTCTTAAAGACCTGAAGCAGGAGATGTGGTAGGAGCCCTGGAGCCAAGAGCAAGAAAACTGGCCACTTTTACCAGCACTCTCTTAGTACCAGCACACCTGACTACCTCTGTACCATGAATTAATGTGGATAAAGCTTTCCTATCAAGAGCCAGGGAGTAAATATTTTCAGCTTTGTGGGCCAAACAGTCCAAAGCAGCCACAGGCAATGCTTATGCAAATGGGTGACTGTGTACCAATAAAACTTTATTTATAAAAATATGCTGCAGGCTATAGTTTGGCAATGTCTGGCGCTGATTTCATTACTCTCAGAAGTTATTTTTCTGTTAACATTCACACATTGATGTTTTCAGGAAATTATGAGTCCTGTCAGCTACTTATCCTTTGGATGCGACGGCAGTAACAACAAGCATTTCTGAGACTGCCCCCCTCCCGGCTACCAATTGCATTCCTTGAGTACTTGCTAGGTACTAGACACTGCACTAATTAGATTACAAATAATCACTGAATCCTCACACCTCTTTGAAATAATCACTGTTATTATCATCCTTATTTCCAGATACAAATATCCAAGCTACCTTGAATGGTTGCGACCCTCATTCAGAATGGTTATAACGCTAATTCTTAGCTGCTATTTACTAGACAGTAGGCTTCTAACTTGAGAGTCCATCACAGCCAGTGGGGAGACTGTAAAAATGCCAATTCCTGGGCCCCACCTTCAAAAGCTCTGATTTAGTCATCTGGGGTTGACTAAAGGGACTCTGCCTTTTAATACATACTTCTGGGAAATCTGGTGCAAACTGTCAATGGAACAATGAGAAATACTGCAATATTATTCATTTTCACAGCAAAAAGCCAGGTATGTGTATGGGAATAGCGACTGTTGGTGTCCGCTAAAACCATAATTTAAGCAATGATTATCCTCACCGAGGATACAAATTTTAGGATCAATTTTCCTTTCAACCTGGTTCCTATTTTATGCATTAAAACAATATAAAAATATGCTGCTATTATCATTTTATGTAAATATTAAAGTGGTTTAAATTTCAAAAACTAATTTTTCCTTTTAATTGATTATTTGCTAAAGAAATCAGCGTTATTTTTAAGCATGGAGACAGGCTGATGACCACCTGCTAGCATTTTTTTATTTTAAAGATGTTAATCTAGTATACCTCTTTCCTTGTATCTGCCAAAATATATACTATCTAGAATGTATCACTTACATGCTACTAAAGACGCTAAAGAAGAACTATGACATCATTTGCAACAATTCCATTTGGAGTTAACTCTGACAATCCAATTTGTTCAATGAGGAGTAGAAAGCACGGCCCAGGACAGAAGTTCGGATACAAAGCAGCAGCTATATGAATTCCGCCATCAAAAGCCCATGGAGCTCAGGCAAGTGCACACGGTGTGAATGTTGAGACAGGTCCTCTGTCAGAAGTTAGGCAGGTCATGGAAAAGACAGTAGAATGGTTTTGAAATAAAAATCTTGGCAGGATTTTCTCACCTCTCAAAGAGAAGCTGAGAAAGAAGCTGATGCCCCTAGGCCCTAAGAACAAAGCCTCAGGTTTCCTATGTCTAGAATCTTCGGGGTAGCAATCTCACAAGGGCAGAGCTGGGGGCAGCCACAAGGGATAGAGTAGGGAATCAACGTTCACAGAACACATGTCAGGGCTCCAACTGTGGGCCAGGATATGTGCTAAGTGCTAGAACTAAACCAGGAATTACAATGTACTCCCTGTTCTGAAGTTTATAAACTGATAGAAGTCAGGTTTCTAGTCCCAGGGGATGCCGGCTTCTAGTCATGTCATTGAAGTTCCTGAGCCTCAGGGGTTTTTTTAATTTGTAAATTAGAAATAGTAAGTTCTTCAGTTGTTAGCATCAAATGAGAATCTCTTAAACTATTAATGGATAATTAATTGGAGTTTCTCAGAGCATTGTGAAGAGGAAGCCAGAAGTGGGGTATCAATGGACCCCCACCAAATGCACAAATAGTTAACGAGCAGAAAGGAAGGAACTGCCAGTTACTGCAGCCAGGTGCATTCCTAACAAGGAGAACACTAATGAGGGCACGGTCCAGGACAGTTTTACCGATATCCTCTTATTCTTAGAAATTTCACAAGGATGAATAATTGGTGGAGGGAGTGGTGTCCTACAGACTGGGACAAAAGTATGGCCCTGCTCTCTCTCTCAAACATTGTGAGATCCTACGGGGCAGGAGTCGGCTAAAAGCTCCATGAAAGCTCAGGCCCAAAAGCTAAGCAATTCTCACTACTCAGCAAACCTACTGGAACATTCCACTAAGGATAAATATCCTCTTTCAGATACATCCAATCCAGCACAGAAATAACTGTGCTGGCGACTATGTTGCCTGCTGCCATCTTTCTAGTCTAGGACAAAAAGAAAAAGACCAGGGCCATTCAGAAATCAAACTATGGTCAACAGATGATACATTTATGAACATAATTTGATTTATAAGGACCACATGGCTGGGATTCTGAACATCTAGGTTACTATCTTTCCAATGCCACCATACAGATTTGAGGTCTTTCAATGACTGAATTTGTCTAACAAAGTAAGTTCATATTAATTCCACCATTTTTTACAATGCTTTCTTTGATGATGGCCAGATTATATTACAAATGAGAAAGCACTCTCAAGTGTTAATATCACTCCTAAGTAATTATGATTAAACATACAAACCTCAAGTGCATCCATATGGGGATGTTACAAGACAATTGGCTTTAATTTTTGAGACTATATTATAAACTGTACTATTGAAAAATAAGAAACCTGTGTAACAAATTATTCTACTACCTATAGTGGAACTGCAATTATCATTTGTAAAAATTCACATGTTCTAATCATCAAAAAACATAATCAAACCCTAAATACAAATCCAAGCTTAATCTCCATATAATTCATCTTACTTTATTCATACTATAATACAGTCAATAGTTTTCAGGTAAATTACAGGGTAAATGAGTCAGGAAACACTTTACAAACACATACACGCACACAAAGGTGGAGAGCAGAAAACACACCAGGTTCATGAATGCCATAGATTCTGTCACCCATTGTAAAAATAGGTGTCACTATGGTCTCTTTCCAATCCTAAAAAAAACCTTCAAAATTTGATGATAGGTTGTTAATTCCCATGCTGTTGTATTTAGTCACCGATAACACGCTGAAAATTCCAATGAATCTAAGCATACACATTTAAAAATGAATTATTTACAACCAAGACATCACAAGAAAACTAACTATGGACTGTCATCTCTTATGAATAGCCATATAAAAATCCTTAACAAAACACCAGTAAGCCAAAACTAGCAAAATACTTAAAATTACATATCATAACCAAGCGGGATTTGTCTGAGGTATGCAAGGGTGGTTTAACATCTGCAAATCAATTAATGTAATCCACCATATCAATAGACTAAAAAACAAAAACCATATAATCACACCAAGAGATGCAGTAAAAGCATTTGACAAAATCCAAATCACTTTCACAATGAAAACATTCAACAAACTATGAATAGAAGGGAACTTTTTTAACATGATAAAGGACATTTACAAAAAAATTACATCATGTATAATGGTTTAAGACCAGAAGCTTTCCCCTCTGGGATCAGGAAGAAGTAAAGAATGGACTGTACTAAAAGTTCTAGCTAGGGCAATTAAGCAAGAAAAAGAAATAAAAGCTATTCACATTGGAAAGGAAGAATTAAAATGAATTCTATTCATAGATAACATGATCCTGAATATAGACATTACTAAGGAATTCATTTAAAAAATTAGAACTAATATAAGTGAGTTCAGCAAGGTTGCAGGATACAAGACCAATATACAAAAATCAACTGTTTCTACATCTTTGCATGAATCCAAAAATAAAATTAAGAAAACAATTCTAGCCCTGGCTGTTGTAGCTCAATGGATTGAGCGCGGGCCTGCAAACCAAAGGATCGCGGTTTGATTCCCAGTCGGGGCACATGCCTGGGTTGCAGGCCAGTTCCCAGCAGGGGATGCACGAGAGGCAACCACACATTGATATTTCTCTCCCTCTTTCCTTCCCTTCCCCTCTAAAGATAAAATAAATAAAATCTTAAACAATACTACAATTCTACCTGTAGTTAATGGTACTGTATTACATACATGAAAATTGCTAAGAGGGTATCTTAAAAGTTCTCATAACAAGAAAAAAATTGTAACTATACATGGTAACCAGACTTACTATGGTGACCACTTCACAATATATACAAACATCAAATAATTATGGTGCATGTCTGAAACTAATGTTATATTGTCAATTATATCTCAATAAAAAAGAAAACAGCTCTATTTATAATAGCATCAAAAGTAATCAAATACTTAAGAATAAACTTCACAAGAGAAATAGAAAATCTAGAGTCTCAAAACTGCAAAACATTGTTGAAAGAAATTTTAAAAGATTTAAATAAATGGGAAAACATCCCACGGTCATGGTGAATTGTGGTGTCTCCATTACAGCGGTACTTGGGAAGGAAAATTCCTCATCTTCTGAGACAGCTGCCAGAAGCCAACTTCTCACACTACAAGTGAAAACCAGATACCTTCCTTCCCACTCCTGCTCATTCGCGGAGGAGCCGAACTGATGTCAAAACTGACACAGAGACAGAAACTGGATCCATCCTTGATGATAATGTTGAGATGTTAAATCAAACTAATTCTCAAGACTTACCTACCTCTGGCCTATTATTAGGCACCTAAGTTCCCTTTATTATTAAAACCAGCTTGAGTTCACTTTCTTTACTCATAATCAAACACATCTTAGTCTGGCCAAACTACATAGTTTGAAGATGCTAATAAACAGTGAATCATGAACACAATCTTTGAGGCACGTGTGGAAATGGCAATGCTGAGGGAAGGTAAACTGTTTCCCCACAGGGTACTGAATTATGCTCAAAACGTTTTCTAGCTCAAAGATCTTACCTGAGTTCCCTAATCCCACAGTTTCACTCACAGGAATCTACTCGTATGTGTAATATGACCAATATTGAGCTCAGATTCTAACCCCAAATCAACTCTCCTGCAACATCCCCATGTGAATAGCATCACCTATTCTCACATATTCCCAGTACTGAAACTTCAGAATCCTTTCTCTCTCCCTGTTTCTCCACATTTGCATTCTCAGGAGCCAAAACACTTTTCAGCCCTGGCTGGTGTGGCTCAGTTGGTTGGAGTATTGTCTCATAAATCGAAGGGTCACAGGTTCAATTCCCTGTCAGGGCACATGCCTAGGTTGTGGACTTGGTCCCTGGTCAGGGCGTGTACAAGAGGCAACCCATCAATGTTTCGCTCCTTCCCTCTTTCTCTAAAATCAGTAAGCATGTCCTCAGGTGAGAAGAAAAAAATATATTTCATAAAATACTCTTAATTTTACCTGTTTCTTGTTTTTAAGACTTCCTTATTTTAGGCCCGACCAGTTTTTACTTTCCACCTAGTCTCCTTGACTCCAGTTTCTCCCCATTAGCTCCATTCCAAATGCTGCTCAGATTAAGCTTTTCACATTAATATTTCCATCATGTCGCTGCCATACTCAAAAAGTTCCCCTCACTGAATGCAGAGTAGTGTCCACAACCTACCACCAGCCCAGGTTAAGTGCCTACTAAAGATTAAACTGGTCAGTGGTAGTAATAGTGGTGGGTTGTTTCATTTGCTCTAGCGAGGCACAAAAAAGTCACCGTGGGCCTCTTTAGGAGGCTAAATCATCTTTTTGGGACAGGCTGGGATCAGTATACCCAAAACTTGGGAAAGAAAGGAAACTGCGTGGTTATACACCGTGTCTCCTGCTTCTCCATTAGCATAAAACATTCAGTTATTTCCCTCACTTTTCCCATGCTCGTGTTCTTGCCTCATCAAAAACAGGTCTGTTCTCTTTCCCTTAACCACTTCTATGGAGAAATCATAGCTGTGTCTCTTAGTTCTTACAAGCACTTCCCATTTATCAATCAATACATTTGACAGAGCTACAACTCTAAAAAGTCTCCCTGTTCCCATGGAGATCCCATTGTTCCTTTCTAGTTGCCTCTGCTGACAATAATGTCCAAAATAACGTGACATATTTAATGAAGAAATTAAAATCCAGAGATCATAAATATGAGCAAAGCTGGGATTCCAATTAATGAAGGAAAAACTTAGTAAAGTATAAATAACCATAATATAGTCATTATCATTTGCTCATAAATAACATGAAGAAATTAGACTAAATTAATTTTTAAAGAATATTTCAGCTCTTCAATTCTAAGATTTTCCAAAATATATCATCACATGCAAAAAAGAAAATAAAGTCAAAAATTTAATTTAAAAATTGTATACAGTTAAAAGGACTATAATCAATACATTATACCTCAGGCCAATTTCCCTAGGTAGGTAAAATGAAGAGAAACACAAGTAAATGCAAATGAGCATTATTTTGGTTTAAATAGCAATCTGTTTAAACCACTCCAATTTCAACATAAGTTACTAATTACAAAAATATGAAAGTCCTTCCTTCCTTAGAGAAGGACTAGTTTTCCCAAATATTTCAGAGCTCACCTGGTATACTTGTGAAAACAATGGAAAAATAGCTAGGAGATATTCTATATTTAAGTTACAGAAATATGTATTCAAGAATTTAAATCAGTATATTTTATAGGTTCTGATGTATGTAATTTTATATATTGTAAATACATCTATCTTTTATATGTGCATACCATCACTTGGCAGATGAGAAAGCAAGGATAATGGTTTTATTATTAATAATTAGAAGATATGTATTCTGCAGGTATTGAGAAAACAATAGCTGCTGGCTTGAAAAAGCATATACAGCCCTGGCCAGGTAGCTCAGTTAGTTCTTACAGCACCATCCCAATACACCAAGGTTGTGGGTTCAATCCCCAGTCAGAGCACACACAAGAAGCAATTAATGAATGCAAAAATAAGTGGAATAATAAACCGATGTCTGTCTCTATCTGTGTGTATGTGTGTGTCTCTCTCCCCTTCTTCTAAAATCAATACAAAAAAATTTAAGCATATGCACATGGCCTTCATGGAGAAGAAATGATCTGACCACGACAGGCTTCCACAGCACTCTGCACTTCCCTTTCTGTATCACATGGGTTGTCCCCTCTCACCATCGGTGCATTTCTCAGGGGAAAGGACTATGCGAGGAATCCCTTCACAATGTCGGGCACTTCAGAGGGACCTGGTAAGTTTCCTTCCCACAAACAGAAAAGCTTTTGGATCTACTGTTTTATTGACTTGGCTAACTTTGAAAGCATGTTTGAAGCTAATATTTTCAGCATGAAACACCTCACATAAGTAATATGTTCTATAATTATTCTACTCATGTTATGCAAAGTTATTTCCTTTCTGTTGTTTTTTACTTCCAGATTTCACAAGAAAACTCAGTTCTAATTTCCATTTCTAAGAACTGGTCAGTAAAGTCAACATTCTGTAGACTCTGATCCTATACCCTCCAGCCTACAAAGTCCACACTTTTTAAATATCCAGGTAGAACAATGATCAGTTCATTTCCCTCTTTCTTCAGATCCATGTCTTTCCTGAGATGTGACTGCAAACCCCACATGGGATTTCATATTAGAAATGTCAGGGGGTAATGACAATAAAACTGTATTCAGTGAAGCTTCAATTATCTAGAGTCCTCAAGGAATAAGTCCTCCAAGATGGCTGAACTTCTGTTCACCGTAACATACTTTTTACTCTAACTCCTAAAGGCCATGTTTATAAATTGTGTTACGGTAGCATGTCCTGAAGACTTAAAACAATTCTTAGTGACTTGAAGGTACAAATTTGAACACTGGTTACAGTGAGGAGTGACCTCTGCCAAGCCCCATATCTGATTGCAGAATTACACGGGTGTGTCGGGTTATGTTCCACATGGTGCTGTGATACCATCAGGGACACACAGTTCCCCCCAACACACAAACATACCCTGTATCTCTTACACCTTCATGGACTCCTCTGAGGAAGGCCGCGTTATCCCCACCCAAATTCCTACCATCTCCCATCAGGTCATGAGCTAGCTCTTCCACTGTGAAGAGACTCATCCTCTTTAGACTGAGAATGCTGAGCAGTCCCTCTCAGTTTTATGTTACTTTGCTGACTAGTGCTCAGAGGTTTTTTCTGGAGGTCCTCTTCTTCCCCTGTTAGTTATAACATTCAGCATGCTTTCATCTGAATCGGTGATACTGAAAGGTACTGGGTTCCAACAACTCTGAAAGTTTTCCACACAATAATTCTAACTAAACTCTAAGGTCTACCTTAAATTGTTCATCTTCCTTTGTATCCACTGCCCCTTTCACTAGTGCTCAGAACACAGTGCTCAGAAAATCAAAATGTGACTGACTAGACTACACCCAGCCACAAGGAAAAAAGTCCCCCTTTCTCCTAGCACAGAAAAACAAGGCAGCACCGAGTATTACGATCATAATGAGCCTCGATCCAAATACCACAGAATCTCCTAATAAGCAAGATGTAGTCTAAATAAAATGTGGTGACTAAAGATTCAATGACTTCACTTGATCTCTTCAGAAAAACTCTTTCAAGGGCAGAAACAATGGCCTGGGATTTCCTTTAAGCTTTTTCAAATCAGTATTTGTAAATCATGTTTCTGTTTCCAAGGAAACTAAGTAGGTTATACCTACAGCAAGAAAACTCTACCAATGTCATTTTCCTTTCATCCTTGCTTACACACGTGCTTACTGCTTAACAGAAGGAAAAGAATTCCCTTCCATATCACGGATATCACCATGAAATGAGAAGGAGGATAGAGTGTCACGTCCTCAGCCTGGGACTCCTCCTGGGAAGACTAGAATAAAAGCCTGCCCAGAGAGCTCCAAAAAGCTGGAAAGTAATTTATGATCTAGTTCAGGAAGTAACCCTCGCATTCTGCAACATTTAGCTTAATTCATTACATGAAAGCTGAAACAAAAAGAGTTAAAAATTTGGACTTACTAGAAACATCAGGTCAGGCATTTCTGGGTTCAAATTCCAAATCTCTTAACTTGGCTGTGTTTCTTCACTTCTGTTTCTAACTCTTAGAAAGGGGGAAAATACCTAGCTCACGCTGTGCTAATATGAATTCAGTTTAAAATGAATATAAAATACCAAGGTCAGAACAATTTTGTCTCTGAAAGTCTCCAAGAGCCATGTTCAAAGATGGCAAAACTGGTAGTTATTCAAGAATTTTATATGATGTGTGAAATAAGGATTTTTTGTTGCACTCTCCTCTTAGAGAGTTTACATGAAGTCATGGCATTTTCAGAAAGCACAGTAGAGTATCCTTTCTCCAAACATCTGCAAATAAACTTTTAACTCTGAGAACGTGGACCCACCTTTGCTGGGTCTGCAAATACCAGCTTGCATGGTATTTTCACCCTGAAAAATCAGCTTGCTCTGGCTTTTTCTTCAATCAACAACCTTGATCTTCTCTAATAAAGGAGGAAAACTGAGGCACAAATCACAGCATGGATGAGTTCTAGACATAATGACAGAGTCTGTTTAAACAGTTTCAAATCCCTAAACTCCACGATTAAATCTCAGGAACTTGTGAAGCATCGAAACCCTGACCCAAAGATCCAAATGTTGCATTTGCTGCTAGATTTGCTGCGTAACAAGACTCAGACACTACCTCTCTGCATTTGTAACACATTTTTACGTTTGAAGTATTTTCACAAACATTTAACCACACAGCATACTTTAAAATATAAATATGTTATACATATATTCGTGTGCTTTTATGATTTACATGCGTGCAATTGCAAAGCAACTTTTATCTAAAGCAGTAACTCATTATTTTCCCAAACTACAGGCCCCAACTCCACAAACTGCTCCTCCAAACACTTTTTAAAAATATTCCTTTTGAATGATAGGTGCACCTATTGGCCCAAACTGCAAATATTTAGAATTCAATTTTCTATTCTCTTCACTTTATAATACATACAAATCAAAAAAAAGGAAGAAACTGAGAAATGTAATCAACCAACCAGTTAAACTAATTTTACAGGCCACCATCAGCCTATAGTACCAAATGATCTTTAGCCACCGCCGCTCTCAATGTCCCTCTGTTCCATTCACCTCTTCATAAAATCCCGGGAATCCTGGTCCCGGGAATGTAACCATTTCAGCCATCATACTAAAGGCAACTCAGATTTTCAGTTTATCATGCAAGGCTAATGCTGACCTCACTGCTCAAAATCTTGAAATTACACACTCCTGAGAGGACACTGAGCCCATTTTAATTAAGTGCTAAAAATGGTCCAGGTAAATGCTAACCATCAGTATTTGCTTATCCCCTGACAAAAGCTTGGTATTATAAACTGCTAAGCTAATACAACTATTTATTGTTGTTGTTGTCGTTGTCACCACTGCCACTATCACCAAACCCAGAAGCACCAGGGTCTTAGGTGTAACTTTTGACTTAGAGCCCTGAGAGATAAATCCCTATCTTTGCCTCTGACTTTATTGCACTCAAGCTCTGTAACCTACTGCACCTTTATCTACAGAACACAGACGATTTCTGGAGCTCATTCAAGCTCCCAGGATTCTTTAGGCCTAATGCCTTAGAGATCCTATCTACTGAATAATGAATAGCTGTCTCAAACCTCGCACATGGGCTTGGGTTTTGCCACAAGACGGAATGCGTACTTCCCAGATATTAGTCAACACCATGGCAAAGCACCACTGTAGTGGTGACCAAGCACCACAGGCCTTGGTAACGCTTTTTTAAATAGATTTTTGGGTGAAGAGTCTTCATCACAGGCTTAACATTTTTTAGAAAATATTTTGCTAGGTCACTTACATAGCACTAAACTATAATTAAGCAATTATATCCAAAACATTAAAAGGTATTGTATTTAAGAAAACAAGTAAACAAGTCCACATGGAAAACCGTATTTCCAAAACCCCAAAGTGGCATATGTTCAGAGGCCTGGTTTTATAACATTAATGTGTGTTTACCTTCTAAAGGTTAGGAAAGGCTATTTTTATGACTTTTTACTACCCAACTTAGATTGCTAATACCATTATACAAGTGGTTTTAAAGAAATCTTTTTACCTTACATCAATCCCCATAAGTAGTTAAGACCCTCACAATGTAAATCTTACTTTGCTCAGAAACATTACCTAGAACCCTCTGATCAAGAGAGAAAGACTACATGAGACCATCAAATCCAAGCGCTGGTCTTACACCAGAGGCTGCAACTCTCAGCATGTAACCACCCTTAGCACGGCCGCACACGTTTTTCCACACCACAAATACCAAATAATTCATTGCATAGATCTTGCAAAACAAAGCAGATACTAAGTGCAGGGTACTAGGGAAGCACTTCCAATGGACATCTGTAACATGCTTCCCCTTTTGTAAAATTCCTCACTGGTAATGCAGCGGTTTCGGCACCTTGTCCCATGGCTCCACGTGGGCGAAGACTGTCCACTTTCTTCACCCAGGACCCCAAGTCCTGAGGGGAAAGCGGACGGCACGTGCAATCAGGGTGAGGTGCTCACAACAGTGCTGCCCACGCAACATGCTATATATTTAAAATCATTCCTAAGTAAATAATGTTTTTAATTATCATTTTTCAAATGTTATTTAAGTAATTCTGGAACACTACAATTTCATTCTGGCTGTAGAAAAAATTTTCAGTTCAACTTTTTTAGGATTACTAATAGGAATATCCTTTCATTGATAGGACATCCTTTCCTAGCTGGTCATTGGAGGATTTGTTTGCTTTTTTTTCACAGTGTCAAGTTAAAACAATGATTTGATTTAAAAATGTTGTGATTTCAAAGACGTCAGTCTAGGTGCTAAGAGATATCGTCAACAATACAACAGAAAACGCCTGTTCAGAGGTTCTCTACATCCTCTACATCCGTGTGACTGCAGGGCGGAGGTGGTGGGTGGAGGTGCAAGAGGGCGTAAGGGGAATAAATGGCAATGGAAAACGTACAATAAAAATCAGCTGTTTTTAAAATGGGGACTCTTACCTTTAAAATAGCACAGCAGGGATATGCTGGCTGTCAGTGGTCACTGACAAGCAGACAATCTCCTAAACTGCTTAAGGATAGATACCCCATGGAGAATTTTGAACAACAAAATCTACATATTCAATTAGAGGCTAATTTAGAATGCGTTACTTTTATTTGACTTCATAGATCTTTTTGAGGAAAAAAAAACAATCAAAATTAAGAAAATGTTACCTTTTCCTTGAAATGATCTGAAACAAAAGATAACTTCAAAATCACTATGAATATGTATGAGTGAGCCATAATTCATTTCAGCCTAATTTCAGAAGCCTTCATCTATTATGGTGCTATCAAATAAAGTACAGTGATTACACAAATAACAGGGCATCCCAACATGAGACCTATCCAATACTTCATCATAGCATCACAGTTTACAGCATGATTTAGGGACAAATGATAAGAGTTTTGTTAGAAGTAGATGGAGTTAGCTAAAAGGTGACATTGGCATAGATTCTGAAAAGTGAACTTAATATGAGAAAGATGAGAACCATTTTTCCCACTGGACTAATTACCTAACCAAAACTGGTTACTAAAATTTATTTTATCCTGTTATTAAAATACACACACTATACAAAAATAAAGAAGCATATGCAGGTAACAAAATTTCCCAGAGGAGGTATTTTTTTGGCTGTGAGTCATCATAGTCGCACATACTGCACTTTATTTGAATGATCTGTACATTTTGTTTCTAGACAGTTCTGAGTACTGCATCATTATTCCTCTGTGGGCGGGCAGAGATTCAGTGAGCGATCAAACTCATCTCTGTTATCCCGCATGTGTTCAACCACAACATTACAGCCTGACACTGCGGCACAGTCACATAAACTGAGACTCATGAAGATGAATATGGTACCAAAATGTCTTGACTTGTGTCTCCCCTGAATCGTTGGGAATTAACATACCACTCAATCACATATGGTTTCAGTGAATCTACATGCTGAAGTTTTGAATGCCCAGGACCCTACTTTCTTGGTCAAGGCAGATTCGGTTTTTATTGCATTTGTCTCCAGCTCCCGCTACATTTTGCTCAACCTCTTACTTTCTGTTCCTGGCACCACACTTCCCAGTGTCAAGGGCTGGAAACTGGGTGCTAGTTCTAGTCTATCTAAATGATAGACAGAAGTCCATCATTTTCTGTCAAGAAAACATTTTCCTAGTTTAGTATATAAGTTCATGAATATATACAGTTTTACTAACTAAATCCATCAATTTCTAAATTCATTAGATTTATTTTAAGAAGCAACAGACGCACACCACAGGAAACCAATAAACAACGGTGGCTGTGAGATAACAAACGGAGTAGCTAGGCTCTCGTATTTTAAACTGCACAGTAGACATCACTAACGTAGGTTAGTTTCCCGTTATGCCCCTTACAGATTCCACAGGAGCATGGTGTACCTTTCCTTTGTATCCTTTACCCACGTTTGTTAATTTAATTAATTTCTGAAATTATCTGTTGGGTGTTTGTCTTTTCTTTCGGACGGTAAGCTGCACAGTGCACAGTGGGCCGGGTCGCCATTCCACTCAGCACATCACCAGGCCCACGCACGGTGCAGGCCACGGACTGTTTTCATGTTGGTAAGAGATCCGTTCCTCTACTAGATAAACACAACGTTTATTGGATGACAATACATATAAATCTCTAAAAACAAGTTGGAGACGCAATTATGCATCTCCGATGAGCTATTTAAGATAGATCAGGAGATAGACTGTCCGAGAAAACAGGGACTTATTTAGCCATCTCAGAATTCTGAAAATACAAGTGTTTTCTAGAAATACAATTGCATGAGTTTTGTAATCCCCAAAACAGAATTGGGTTTTGTCCCTACTTCTAACTTTATTGTACACTATTTGTTTAAATTTTTTAAAAATACCAATCTGATTAATACACTGAAACACAGGGAACAAAGCTAAGAACAATAAAATCACTATCATATTTGAATCGGTCTCATTAGAAGCAACACAGAATACACAGGGGAATAATTTGATATTACTGTAGGTTTATGTATAACATAGAAAATTTACTGAGAAGGCACGGGAGAGGAAGGAGAGGTAGAGAAAAGAGGAGAAGGGTCTCTGGTAAGAGGGTAAATTCACAAATACGTATGGAATAGGATGCACAGACTGAATTCCTGGCTTCGCTCACCAAATACACAGGTGGAGGGGACAGCATTACTTGGCTTCCAACCTGAACATCTTAACAGAAAGACAGCTTCCAAAAAAGAACCTCTTTCATAAAAGTGCTTGTTCAACTAACACTCAAGCCCTGAAAATAAAAGGATAAAAAGAAATATACATTGTGCCTAATTACCTCCAAAGGTGAAAGAGGAAGAAGGCTCTGTAATGCGAGAGGGAAAGGTCTTTCATACCAGGTGTACGGACAGAACGTGCCCAGGGGAGA
Source organism: Anoura caudifer (assembly GCA_004027475.1). Classification (NCBI taxonomy): domain Eukaryota; kingdom Metazoa; phylum Chordata; class Mammalia; order Chiroptera; family Phyllostomidae; genus Anoura; species Anoura caudifer. The sequence goes on from PVKU01000227.1 coordinate 51,311, forward strand.
AAAGAGGGAGAGAGAAGGAGGGAGGCAGAGAGAGAGATTCAAGCCGAGACACTGATGCTCTTGGCATCACATCTTATTGTGTGATAAAATTAAAGTAGCTTTGAGATAGCAACTTCTTGTCAGTTTGAAAAAGAAAAAGTACAACTAAATTTCACATATGTGATCGAGCCCTTATTTTATATAGTTCAGATTATAGTAATTTTGAATTCAAGGCTATTTATAAAATATTGTCCCTGTCCTCAAGGCACTTACAGTCAATTATGTTTCATGATCATATTTTTTGCTTGCTAGCTATTAAAGGATTCGTGTGTTTCACTTGTAGATAGATAATGCTTGCAGAGCTTTAAAAAAGTAACTACCGGAACTGATATCTGAGACTATCTTGATAAATACAGGTATTTCAACAGCTGCCTTTATCAATTTTTTAATTGGACATCTTAGATACTGATGTTGAGTTTGAATATTTAACACAAAATTTTCATTTCATTATCTGAAAAGTTTATTTATTATTTTAAATATTGGTGAAATCATAATATACTTCACCACAAAAGTTAATGGTTTCTAACATAACAAAAGTGAGACTACTTTAGCATACTTTATAATTGAATTCCCATTTCTTTTACTTAACACTACATTTCAAAATAAAATTTTTCCAATTTTTAAATGTTCCATTTTTTTCAAAATGTACATGCTATTGATTAGCAATAATGATATTTTCTAGAAATGAAATCAACGCATACTTACGAAAGTGCTCACAGGAATTCTGCATACTTCACTCAGTTATCAAGATAATAAATTAAATCATATCCAAAAAATATGACTGCCTAGAAAATAGGTGATTGCATTATACTAAATAGATAATTATTAGACATCTGCTTTAACACAAGTATACACTGTTAATTATTTTTCTCTATCTCTAAAGACATTGAAGTGTTTAGCAACTCAAATCTGTTTCCCTACGGACCATATAGGGTGGGGCAAAAGTTGGTTTACCATTTTTTGCATGGAAAATAATTCAGTAATTAATACATAACAATACAAAAATAAACTGTGTTTCACATACTGACAAATGTAAACTTACTTTTGCCCCACTGTATATAATACAGTCAAGCCAAACAATTCCAGAAAGACTTACTTATTCTTCCTCTGTATTATGATAGTGTAGTCTTGGTAACAGATTTAGCTCCAATTCAAAACAGCTCAAAGAAAAGCATAACGATGCCTCTATGGGACACACGTGTATTCAGGATTCAATTTCTAAGAGCAAAATATTCTGGATAGAGTTGCTATGCAATTCTTCTCCAAACTTTCCAATCAAAACTTGCCAGCATGGTATCACTAAGGTAAAATAAAAAAAAAAAAAAGTTGAATTTAAACATGATTCTAACTCCATAGAAATAAGAGTAAATAGGAATGTTAAGTCATCACTTTTTAGATCATTTTATGTTCTACTCATGAAAGTGTGAGGTGTCTAGCTATACACATCAATTTAGAGAATAAAAAAGCATCTTAGAGAAATACATCAGATACATATTAGAAACGAGAAATCAGGGAAAGCCAAGCAAAAGCAGTTAAGACCTGCCCTGCACTCCAGGATGATGCTCCTAAGCTCGGTGAGAGAATGGCCTGAACGGGAGCAAAGAGAAGGAACCGAAGTGAAAATGGCCATGCCTGGGTCTTTAGATTTTAGAGTCAACAGTGGTCGCAACAAATGCACCCTACAAAGTTTCAAAAGAAATAAACAAGTGTTAAGACAAAAAATATTTAGTCACAAGTTTGGTTAGACAATGTGTCTCGGTAACAGAGTTTAGGCTTATACACCCACGGTCCTTTAGTTTTCATTCCATAAAAATTGCTATCTAAATCTTCAATATACAATTCAGGCACATCCACTTCAATGCTATACTTCTTCACTTGCAGCATTATTCATCTAAGAAACTAAATGTATTACAGACACTTAACACTCAATAGAGATCATAAAAGGGCTCTTTCTAAATTATTTTCAAGTATATCTCTCATCTCCTTGAATGAATATGTGCTTATGTTCTCTGCAATAGCAATACTAATTGCTCCGTGTCTAGGTCATTCTGGCATTCTCAGAATCTCTTTAGGTCAACTTTTCAACTCTATTAGGAAATCAGACAACCACTGAATTCCAACTGACTCCAACTACTCAAAACTCTCTGGGAAACTCTAAATGTTCATTTACATGTTATCTTTCTTCAAGAAGTCAAGCAGAACTCCTTCAAGAGGAAACAACAAAAAGTTAACACATGCACATCAAATTTTATACTGAGAGCAAATACACTCTGTTTCTAAATATACATGGAAATTTTATCTAAATTACTCATATTGCATGACAAAAAATTATCAATAAAATCTAAAAGGCGGCATTTATGTATCAGATTCTAACTAAAAATGAGTAACAAAATGTCAAATCCAATCACTTTGAAATAACCATTAGAATACGTGAGAAAAAAGTATTAAGTTTGAACATTTTTAATAAAGCATACGCTTTTTTCCATTTTATTGAATTTATTGGGGCAACACTGGTTAAGAAAATTATACAAGTTTCAAATTCACAATTCCACAACATGTCATCTGTATACTGTACTGGGTGTTCACCCCCCATGTCAAGTCTCACCGCATCACCCTTTATCCCTCCTCATGCCCGCCCATCTCCCCCTTCCTCTCCCTACCTCCCCCCCACCAGCCATGGAAGCTGGTGAACAAAACGAACCAACAAGCAAAATAGAGACAGACCCATAGATTAAACTGGACTATTTTTAAAGATATAAAGTACAAAATCATGAAATTAAGAACTGCTTTATCACCAAATGGACAATTTAAAAATATATTGTTTAAATTTATGCTACTAAATTTGAAAATAGTCATAAAATTATTTTGTAAGTAACCATAAATATCAATCAATATTGACTTAAAAGCAGTAAGAAATCTGACTGGATCAGTCACTATAAAATAGATTTTGTGGGGTATGATGTGGCAGAGGACAAATAGTTATTTTTTAAAAAAAGATAGATACAAAGTTTCTCAACATTTAAAAATAGATAACTTATTTTGAAAGAACTTTTAAAAGATTATTCTGATGCTATAGGAATTACTCCAAAGCAAAATAAAACATAGAAAACTTACTAATGTATTATTGAAAAGTAACTTCGATAATAACAAAGCATCAATATGTCAAAAAGGAAGATCGTAAGATGCTCAAAAGCTTTGATAAAATTCAAATCTGTTCTTAGCCATAATTCTTAAGAGGGGGTGGAGAAACAATGCTTCTCTAACATAAAAATATCAATCCAAGCCAATGGAGATCTCCTACAAAAACATACCAGCAATGACTAATTATTATATATAAATGGTCAAGGGGGACATTCACAAAAGCAAGTACGTATATGAAATATCTATAGAACTAGACATGAAAGTTGCTACATTTTACTGAAAAACAATATATAATAAGGTTTGAATTAACTGTAAATACATATCATGTTTCTAGAGAAATAAAATAATTATAAATATTATATGGAAGAATAAAGTGGCAATAATAATAGCTAAGGCACTTTTAAAAATTAATGGAAGATTTGAACTAAACTATATTAAAATGTCTAAAATATAGCAATTAAAATACAGTGAGACTAAGGAAAGGTGATAAGTTTCAACCAATGGTTGCGAGACCTCAAATGTTTCAAAAGATACTGGAAATCTAGAATTTTTCAGTGTAATTTGTCATGTTTCTTGGTTGGCTTAAATCTAGGAAAGCATTGTATATTTCCAAAAAAAGAGCACTTTTGTGGGCTAACCCAGCCACAGTGGACCTCAGCCCTACCCACACCCAGAACTTCCTGCCTCACCCTGAGTTCAAGCTGCTTCCTGTGCCGGGACAGCCCTTTCCTCTCCCTCCACCCATTTGAAAGCAGCCCACCCAACAATGCGCAGCTCATAGGCCATCCCTCTACAGAGCAGTCTTAGAACCTCTAGGAGGAATTACCCTAACTTTCCCTCTACTACGAGGATTGCGGTTCTTATCATAGCTTCACTTGAGAAGTTACCCAATGTGTGTCTTTCCCTGTAGACCGGAAAGCAGGAACAATGTCTGATAATACCTGCTCCTATCTGTTAGCCAAACAGAGTGATGATGCTCTGCACACAGCTTCTGTAATCCTTTCCACAAATGCAAAAGATATTAGTCCCATTTTATAGATATATAGTGCAGTTCAATAACTAAACAGGCCCTGGAAGGAATAGGGTTCTGACTCCTTTTGCCAGACTTCAGCAACCATATCACAGTTAGTCTCAAACAAAAATGACGGGATTTTCTTTTGAAAGGAGGTTAGTGGAGTGAGAGATATGGCTACAACTAAAAAGAGTGAGTCTGAGGGTAAGGATTTAAGCACCTGTGGTCTAGAAATTGGATGTAAGTACTACATGAAGCAGAGCAGTCTAGGAAGAATTCTAATTCTGGACCTGAGGTTTACTTCTGACATATAATTTGTATTTAATATAATCTAATAAAATACAGTTTAACTTAGCAAATGCTATTGATTCACTTGAACTCTATGTACTCCATCAGGAAAAAGAAACACATTGAAACTGTACTATAGAATGAAAGAAAATTTGAGTCGTAAGATATATTTTGAAATATCCTTCATATTATTTTCATTTTAAGTGTGGTGTCAAGTTTTTATAATACCTACTTTGCCACTGTTCTATAGTAACTAAAAATAAGTCATCTTTGAGATAACTGTACTAGCTTACCTTAAGAGAACTGAAAATAATCCTAAAACAATTTTTTGAAAATTTCTTAAGTAACAATCACTTTGTTTGAGACATTTCAAGAGCTATGAGTGAAAAAAGAAAAGACAATCTAATAACAAAGCTCTTTCAAGAGATTATACGAAATGTCCAGTTAACCATTCACCCTAAAGAACACAATTTTTTTGCCGTGTCTTTAAAAGTACAACACATCTTGCATAGGGAAAAATCTGTGCCAATGAAAAATGAATGGTCTTTTTAAAATGCTATTAGTGTGCTGGCCGGGTAGCTCAGTTGGACGGAGAATCATCCCACACACCAAAAGGTTCCAGCCCTGGTCAGGGAGTGTTCAGAAGGCAACCATCAATGTTCCTCTATCACATCAATGTTTCTCTCCCCCCGCCCCCATCACCGCCTTCTCTCCCTCTCTCCTTCTCTCTCTTCCCCCTCCCCCACTCTCTCCCTGTCAACCCCCTGCCCTCTAAAATCATTGGGAGAGGATTAAAGAAAAGTGTTATTAGTTACTAAACTAGAAATATAGTCTTCTAAAATAGTCTTCTATTAGAAGAATAGTCAGAATGGCATGCTTCCTCTTTCTTTTTAGATTTTTAAAATACATGACTTTTTAAGTTCCATTTATTAAAAAGGATAAGATGTCAAGAAAAGTTAAGCACTTTTCTGGTCATTTGTAAACTTAGTATTTGTTTAAGGTTAGAAAGCCATAAATTTCAATCAATCAATCATACCTTGGCTCAGATTTTAAGTTATTCATATTTAATATTTGTTTTTATAGCCAAAATACTTAACACTCCTTTCAAAAGAAAAAGGGATGCCAAATTTAATATATTATCGTATCATGAACAGGGGTCAGCAGACTGTAGAGCCTATGGCCTGCTAAATAAGGCCTGCTCTCCAAGAATAAAGTTTACATTTTTTTAGAATTTATTTATTTATTTATTTATTTATTTTTAGAGAGGGGGAAGGGAGGGAGAAAGAGAGGGAGAGGAACATCAATATGTGGTTGCCTCTTGCATACCCCCTAAAGGGGACCTGGCCTGCAACCCAGGCATGTGCCTTGACTGGGAATCGAACCAGCAACCCTTTGGTTCACAGGCTGGCACTAAAAGCAGCCAGGGCAGCTTTTACAATTTTAAAGGTTGTAAAACATACATTTTAAAGGGTTGTGAATATATGTACACATATCTACACATGCACATACGCATATACCTTCAGACAACCTATACCTTAGACTTTGCTTTGGAGCCAGCAAAGTCTAAAATTTAAGACCTTTAAGACCTTTATGCAAAAGTTTGTTGACCCCACCATCAGAGCATAAGAGTTCTTTGTAACTGTGGCCTCCTGTGCAGGTCGCTGACTTCACACTACCCTCTAAGCTGCCAAAGGGTCTGAGCCAGAAGTACAAGTAATGAAGCATGGCGGGGAGGGGATGATTTTTTTTAAGTATCCTTTATAATTATGACAGAGACAGACCACTCGAGTCTCAAACATGGCAGCCTCAGGATAACAATGTGGCTTCAGGAAACTGCCCTACGCTTGTACTTGAACATACTGAGATTTCAGATGGAGCGCGCACCTCACAGGTGGGGGAGTTAAAGAAGCAGGACACGCTATTTCATACACACTTCCCCTCCCGCTAACTTCTCCAGCCCCATTTTCCATGATACTCTTACTCCTCCTTCAGCTCAGGTCACAAGTTTCTTCCTCAATCAGTCCTCCAAATTAATAAAGTTAGTTGCACCCTTCAACACTGTCAGAATACTCTGTGAAAACTTTTATTATACAATTTATTTTAACATTTTTTTTTTTTAATTTTCAAAAACAAACTGAATTCCTGACCTGGCTGGAATTCAATGGCTCAATGGACTGAGTGCTCGCCTGCGAACCAAAAGGTTTCTGGTGTGATTCCCAGTCAGGGCACATGCCTGGGTTGCAAGCCAGGTCCCCAGTAGGGGGACATGAGAGAGGTAACCACACATTGATGTTTCTTACTCTCTCTTTCTCCTTCCATTCCCCTCTCTCTCTAAAAATAAGTAAATAAAATCTTTTAAAAAATTGAATTCCTGGACTCGAACCTTGTCTTGCTCAACTCTGTGCCCCTACCATTTAGCAGAATGCCTTCCCAATGGTGAAGGAGGTTGGTTTCCGGTGGCTGACCTAACGAATTACTACAGTGTGGTAGCTAACAACAGAAATAATTCTCTCACCACTCCGGAAGCCAAAAGTCCAAAATCAAGGTGACGACAGGGCCATACTCTCTCCAGAGGCTCTGGGAGAGAACCCAGTCTTGTCTCTTCCAGCTTCCGGTGGCTGCTAGCACTGCTTGGTGTTCCTTGGCTTGTAGCCACATGACTCCACTCTCTCCCTCTACCTTCATGTGGCCTTCTACTCTTCTGACTCTTATAAAGACACTTGTTGTTGGATCTAAGGCCCACCGAGGCAATTCGGGATGACCTCAAGATCCTTAGTTACAACTGCAAAGGCCCCTTTCCCAAATAAGGAGATATTTATGTGTTCTGGGGAGTCAGAGATGGACACATCTTTTTGAGAGCCACTATTCAACCCACTACACTGTGCATTCAAAAACCGTGTTCATGTTTCTCACCTTATATCCAAACGAAATACATTTTTCCCCTAGATAATCCTCCAGAAGAAATCCTTCTCTTCTCTGCTACCATCCCATTTGAAAAGCAGGCACTGAGACATAGCCAGAACCTTGAGAATTCCTCTACACAGCACCCAACAACAAAACTTCAGAGGTTATTTCTTTACTCTTAGGGGGCAAAAAGCCCAAAGTTAGATGCCCTTGCTCACAAACCAACATTTTTGTGTTCATACAGTAATTGTGAAAAGACTCTCTGGATGAAGTTTCGATTTCTCAAATTCTTTATACGTGGCCATGACTGTTTTATGGCACGTGTCATTTAACTTGAGTGGAAGGAAGTCAACTCTTAGGAACATCCTCTTACAAAAAACTTAACCAAGAGTTAAAGCCTTGTTTCTCAAGAAGCCAGGCTTTGGATCTCTTATGGACTAATGTTCATATGCACCCGAATGTATATGAATATACATATTGAATGTATAACATGTATATATATTGTATATACGCACATTATATGTGTGTGTGTGTGTATATATATGAATGTATATATTGAAGACCTAACACCCAATGTGACTATATTTAGAGATTGAGCCTCAGAGGTAAATACAGGTTAAATGAAGTCACATGCATATCCCCTTGTCCTCTCCCCCTTCCTCCTCCTCCTGCTCCGTCTCTGCTGAGTGAAGACACAGCAAGAAGGTAGCCATCTGCAAGCCAGGAAGAAAGACCTCACTAGGAACCAACCCTGCTGGACACTGCTGTGGGACTTCTAGTCCCCAGAACTGTGAGTAAATAAATTTCTGTTGTTCCAATCACCCAGGCTGTGGCATTTGTTACGGCAGCCCACGCAAGCTAAGGCAGGATCTAAACATAACCCCGTGCACATTATAAATACTCAGCGGGAATGAGTTTATTCTCATGACTGTCATATTGTGACTGTTCTCAGTATACAGTTTGAGATTTTGTAACTTTTAAAAAGACTTTTCAGAAAATATTTTACCCATATGGAGATCAAAGATTGCTCTGATTTTTAAATTAGGGTTAGAAACTGGGATACCAATTTCGAAATTTCTTTAAACTATAATTAGGACTAAAGTAACCTTTCTGTCCAAGGTTTGCATTATTAACTAAAGAGACCAATGAACTAGTATTAATATAGAAACCTCTAGCAAATTATTAAATAGTGCTAAAAGTACACTGTATCCACAGACTCATATTCTTAGAAAATAAACCATCCCCTCGTACCCCACCATACCAGGGCACCCAGATAATGAAAACTTGCAAAGGAGAAAGTGTACGAACATGGCAGTAACCTTACGGTAAGATATAGTGAAAAATCTATTTTTCCTATTCTTACTACAGCAAAAAGCTCTGTCCAACCAAGGGCATGAAGGGCCCTTTGCATCACAGGCATCAGCACTGCATAAGCTGAAGGTGGCTATAAACACGCAGCTGGGGGGGGAGCACTGACCACAAGTCGCATGGCACGGTACAGTGTATCTTCCGAACTGGCGGGGGTCCCATCAAAAATAAACAGAAACAACTATCATTTTGGTAAAATTCACAAAAGTAAGGAAAAGTATGCAGGAAAAAAGGACTAAAAAGGACTACAGTTAACACTGTAACTGGAAAATATGGTACCATTGTTATGTGAAATGTGGCTACTAAAAAAGCAGAGGTAATGAGTTCAAGGAAAAATCTAGATACTAAAAAATCACTATGTATATTAAAAACAAATTAAAAAGGGAAAGTGAATACAGAATAAGTGAACTGGTCTATACCAGTTCAGGTACTATAAAATCAGGCACAAACTCTTCCTTAGAAAGAAAAATAGTCATGATTATGTTAATATCAGCCTAGGGTAAATTTCATTTTAAAGGCATTCAATAAAAAAAAGGAAGAATAACTTTACAAAGATTCGTGGAGTTCTTTCTATGTACCGAAGAATACATAGCTTACAAGCAAAGCTATCAAAAATTTAATGAAGACATCAAAATATAAGCTTAAAACAAAGGCAAGAAGATCCATGCTAACGGATTTGGCAATGATCTATTGGCTATGACATGAAAAACACAAGCAACAACAACAAAAATAGATAAACTGGACTAAAGCAAAATTAAAAGCTTTTGTGTAGCAACAGATATTATCAACAGAGCAGAAAAGCAATCCACAAAACGGAAGAAAAACATTTGCAAATCATATCTGATAGAGGGTTACTATCTAGAACATAGAAACAATTCCCACAATTCAACAGCAAAAATCCAATCTAAAAATGGGCCAAGGATTGAAATATACGTTTCTCCGAAGAAGATATACAGTAAGCACATGAAAAAATGTTCAACATCACTAATTATTAGGAAAATGCAAAATCAAAACCAAATTTAGATACCATTCCACACCCATTTGAATGGCTATTGTTTTTTGTTTTTTTTTTTTAACTGAAAAAGTAGCAAGCACAGCAAGGATGTGGAGAAATCAGAACCCCTGTGAATGGCGGGTGGGAATGCACAATGATGCAGTTGCTGTGGCCAAATGTATAACAACAACTCCTCAAAAAACAAAACATTCCACTACTTCAATATACAGAAGTTCCATTTCTGGTTGTACTACTAAAAAGAATTTAAAACAGGCATGTGAAAGACATTTGTACACCCATATTCATGTGGGATATAAATACAATGTAACATTATCCTAAGAAAGAAGGAAATCTGACATAATCTACAACATGAATGATATTTGAGGTCATCATACTAAGTGAAATAAGCCAGACACAGAAAGGCAAGATACGATTCTTCTTAGACTAGGTCTCTAAAATAGTCAAACTCAGAAACAGAAAGTAGCGTGGTGGTTGCCTAGGGGTGGGACAAGGGGATAGGGAGATAAATGGGTGCAGAGTTTCAGTTTTGCAAGATGAAAAAGTTCCGGACATTTGTGGCACAAGTGAACACATTGGGTTGACCAGAATGTCCATGTAGTTTTCTGTAAAATAAAAGACACGTTTTCCATTTTCACCAATAACTTTATTGATTTGGATGTTTTGAGTATGTCAGCTATCTCCGGCTATTGGCTGCTAGCGGGTAGAGGCCAGGGGTGCTGCTAAACATCTCCCATGCATCAGACAGCCCACAGCAAAGAATTATTTGGCCAAAACATCAACAGAACCAAGGAACTTTGCAAACACTTCTGACACATTCCGTCAGTCACAGCACCATCTCCATATACTGCACAAATCTTTTTCTGAGTTTCAGTGCATTTTTACCTTTCTTGAAATAATAAAGCATAATGCGCCAAAAGTGTTATATATCTTCTTCCACCTTCAATATTAAAGCTGCACAAAAATTAACCAATTTTGATATCTTTTTAAAAAAATGCATGCTGATATGACAGCTGTCACAATACAATCTAACAATATTGTTTCAAATAACGTTAAAGACAACTAAGCACTCCTAGCACCATTGTACGGAAAAAAACTAAACAAACGTTTTGGCCAACCTAATACTTAATACTATTGAACTATATGTTCAAAATGGGTTAGATAGTAAATTTTGTGATACTTACATTATACAATTTTAAAGAAACAAAAATAAATTTTAGAAATTTAATATATAAAATATGATTAGAATGCAGAATTCAATATACATCTTTACCAAATTTAACAGAAAATGGTGTTTGAACATAAAATAATTTAGAACAAATCAATAAAGTCAGTTCCTAAGATTAAAAATAAAATCTATTCCTCAACAGAGAAAATATTTTATTCAAATATCTACAGAATATTTGTAAAAATAAACCATACACTTAGCTATAAATCATAATGATTTAAAAATTAGAATGTTTTACAAGTTAGGGTCTCTGAATATAAATTTAAATTTAAATGTAAATACAAAAATTAAATGCAAATACAAAATTTCTAATGTTAACCTAAAATAGTTAACGCTAGAAATTTAAAAATTACTAGAAATCCTTGACTTCAAGAAAACAATAAGAAAGTCACAAACTAAATTACCATATATATTAAAATAAAATTATAAAAATTAGAAACAACAAAAAGGAGAATAATTCCTCCTTAAAAAACATACAGAATATAGCAAAGAACATATTCAGAACAATACTTCTAACTTCAATGTCTTCATAGTCAAAGATTTTTTTAAAAGAACTAAGAAAGAAAGAGGACAGAGAACTGACAAAATATAAGCAAAAGTCCTGAAAGAAAAACATGGAAAACACAGAACAGAAATAATTTTAAAATTCTAAAAGCATTTTATGAAAAAATAATAAAATGAATGGAATAGCCAAATGACTTATGGAACATAAGAAAAAATAGTAAAAAAAAATAGTACTGGAATAAGAAAGAAGTTTCACATGTGTTATACTAGAAATACACCTACACAGGAGAGAATATGGCATGTTATCCTGAGATGACACATCTCAAACGGTAAAGCAAATGGGGAGATGCAGAGATGCAGAGAGTCAGAGCTACGCATACCTGGTGGCTGCCATGGCAGGGTGGGGAGCGGGGGGCAAAGAATTTCCAATTTTAGGATTAAGTTCTGGGGCATGTGATGTGTAGCACTGTGACTACAGTTAACAATATTGTATCATATATTTGAATAATAAATATTTTAAATTTTTTGAAAATATTTCTGAGATAATAAATATTTTTCTTAAAGATTTTATGTTATTTATTTTCAGACAGAGGGGAAGGAAAAGAGAAAGAGTGGGAGAGAAACATCAGTGTGTAGTTGCCTCTCACATGCCCCCTACTGGGGACAAAACCCACGCATGCGTCCTAACTGGGAACCGAACCAGTGACTTTTTTGTTTGTGGAATGAAGGCCAAAGCACTGAGCTACAGCAGTCAGGGCAAGAAATAAATCTTGAAAGTTCTCATCACAAAAAAAGAAGCAACCGTAATTATGTGTGGTAATGGGTGATAACTAAACTCATTGTGGTAATCATTTTGTAATACATACATATATCAAATCATTATGTTATACATCTAAAAGTAATACAATGTTGTATTTCAATTCTACCTCAATAAATTTATTTTTTAAATTTCAAAGCAAATGGGTAATTTCTCAGTCCAAACTTGATATAAAAAAAATAAAAACTTGAATGGACAAATATACAGAAGAAAAGAAAAAGATTATACATCAACCCGGGGGGTGGGGATGGGGGGTGGAGCCATGATCCAATGGCCGGCACCTGAGTGTTAGCCTTTGAGGAAAAGTTCCAATTAAGCTCATGAAAAGACATGACTATTTTCTTAATTAATTTATGTATCGCCTAACATGTTTAATAAAAACTGATTCAACACCAAGAAAAATATTATAGCCCAATTCCACTTGTCACTACAGATGTATATGTTCTATATTTTCTTCCAATGTATCAAACAGAATCAAGCAAAGTTGTGCAGTAATAATACATTATGAAAAAGCAAGCATTCTTCCCTAATGCAAGGATAGTTCAATATTAACAAATCCTCCAAAATAGTGTTTTATAAAATTCACTTAAGTAGGAAAAAGATTAAGAGTGGATGATTAAAAACAAACAAACAAACTGTATTTTTAAAAAAGAAGTCTAAGCACATTGAAACTAAACAGGTACAGAAAGAAAATACTTACATGAGCTGAATACCCTACAAAATCATATATATTTTTTTAGACGAAGAGTTCAAGAAGTCACAAGATGACCAGCTGATCCAGGTTCCTGTGGGTAAACAGCCTCTTCACAGAGAAATAGGACATTGCTTTTGGCCATGGCCATGGAAAAAGAGTGGACAGTCATAAAAGCAGGTAAGAAACAGAAAGCACAATGGTGGCGATTGCTGGAGGCTCCCGGGAGGGAGATGGGGAGAGTTGCTCTTCGAAGAGCAGAGGGTTTCGGTTCTGTGAGCTGAAAAAGGTTGAGATCTGCTGCACGACAATATGGATATAATTGACATTACTGAACTGCAGGTTTAAAAGTAATTAAGATAGTCCATTTGTGTTAGGTGGTTTTTACTGCAATGAAATATTTTAAATCTCTAAGCAGATTTTTAACAAACACTAAAATGTTAACAAATTCTTAAAAGCTGAATGTCAGTACACCAGGTAGGCACTCCTCAGCCATTCACCTGCTCTTTGGCACAAGCCTCCTCTAAGTGCCAAGACAAAGACTGTAGAAAGAACAGGAAACCTAAGAGAGCCTCCCTGGAAAGTGCTGACATACAGCTAGGGATCAGCTAACATCCCAGACTCCACTATCAAATGAAGCAAAAGCTATCTGCTACAGGGACAGGGGCAGCACATACTCCTGCCCATCCAGGTAAAGGTGGACTGCTGCTGGAGAGGAGACAAAATATCTGCACTTACAAATGTAGGTCTGAGGGAGGGAGGGAGAGAGGAAGAGAGTGGGAGAGATCCTGTGCCTATGCTATGCCTCTTTTGAAGTTCAAATAAGAGCAGCTGGTGGGTGGGCACCAGGAATCACACACATCTGGCCCTGCACAGAGCACTAGGAAAATTACTCATCTGCCTCTGGGGTAAGGTAGGAAACTCATGCAGGACCAGAATTCTGTTAGCGGCACAAAAAAGAGAACGGCCACACTGATGGAGGGACAGGAAGCTCACTGAAACAAAAGCCTGCCACGGATACAAGGCAGAGGCTTAGCGACCACAAGAAGAAGGGACAGGCATCCTTACAGAGTCCCAATTGAGGCTTAAGTGCACCTGCCTAAGACTGCAGCTGATGGGGAGAACTAAAACCCCACCCGCTCCCCACCCACAACACCTCTCACACTGGGATAGAGACAAAAGCGCGGAAAGAGGTCCTTTGTGTCAGCAAAGTTGAAGGCTGGCTGGAGGTTGAGGGTATAACAAGAACACTGAGAAGAAAAACTCTGTAGCACTCCAAGTCTCACAGAAGTCCCAAGGTAAAAGCAGTGCCTTCCTGAGGGAATGTGAAGCCTCTAGTGATGTGGCAGTTCAATAGAAATCAGTAACTCAGCACATCTTCTGACCAGATCGACCCACCCCTCCCTCCACAGACACTAACGCCATGCAGAATAAGAAGCATGTCCATTTCTTACATAATTATTATTTACTTAAGCTCTACTGTTGTTTTATATATAATCTCATGCAGTCAATAAAAAGGTACAAGCCACCAAAACACAGCCAAACGTTACCCACTGTCAAGGGATAAAGCTACCGACATAAGCAGACCCTGAGATGGTAGAGATGGAAACTATCAAATTAAGGCCTAAAAATAATTGTGATTAAAATGTAAAAGAATCTAAAAAAAAAATAGATAACATTCATCAGCGGAAATTCAGAAAAGAGGTGGGCAATTTTAAAAATACATATGAAAATGCAAGACAGATAAATTCTTTCACTGAACTTCTGAAAGACTGGACACATTATGGAGAATCAGTAAACTTGAGGATAGATCAATCGAATTATTTAAACTGAGAACTGAATGGGGCTTGGGGGGATTTGCCTAGGATCCAGGACCTATGGGACAATATCAAGCAGAGTAATGTACTTGTCCAAATGGTCCAGAAGGAAAAGAGAGATATGGGGGCAGAAGATGGGTGTAAACTTATGAAAAGCTGGGAAGAACAATAAACTACAAATCAAAGCAGCTTAGAGAACCCCTTGCAGAATAATTACTGATGAAAACACCCTTATGCAAATCACAGCACAACTGTTGAAAACCCAAGTAAAAGAAAAAGCCCTGAGGGCAGCCAGAGGAGGGGAGATACATTACATACGAGGAACAAAAAATCAGAATGCCAAAGGACATCTCACATCTCTTCAGGAGCTACTTAAACTAAAGGATAGTATAGCAACATCTTTATGTGGGGAGAAAACTGTCAACGTAGAATTCAAAATTCAGACAAAACATTTCAGAAACAAAGAGAAGTAGACTTTTTCAGACAGGCAAGAGCTGGGAGAAGACACTGTCCTCAGACCTGCACTACAGAAAATTTTAAAGAAATGTCTTTAGCAAAAGTAGTATGCTACGAGATGTAAATTTAGAACAATGAAAGAGAACTCTGCAACTAGAAAAAAACAGTAAATACAAAAAAGGACTATTTTTTCCACATACAATCCTTATTAAATGTAATTGTCTCTTTAAAATAAAAACACTGACTAGGAAATGCATGGCTTATAACATGTATAATAAAATATATTAAGAGAATAGCACAAACAATGGAAGAGAAAAACAGCATTACACTGTTATAAGATTCTGATATCATGAAATGGTATAATGGCATTTGAAGACAGACTCTGAAAAGTTAATGATGTATATTGCAAACCCTAGAGTAACCACCAAAAATATAAAACAAAGAGATGTAATTTATAAGGCAATAGTAGAGATATAATTGAATACTGAAAAAGAATCAATCCCAGAACTGGCTGGCATGGCTCAGTGGACTGAGCGCCAGCCTGCAGCGAACCAAAGGGTCTCCAGCTCGATTCCCAGTCAGGGCACATGCCTGGGTTGTGGACCAGGTCCCCAGTAGGGGGCGTACAAGAGGAAATCCACACATTGATGTTTCTCTCCCTCTCCTTCTCCCTCTCTTCCCCTCTGTAAAAATAAATACAATCTTTAAAAAAAAAATAATCAGGCCCAAAGAGCATAAGAAACAGGAAAATAAGAGGAAAGAACACGAGTCAACAAGAAAACAAATGGCAAGTTAGTAGACACAAATGCAATCATCTACAAATGTTAACTATAAATGATCAAATCATTCCAAAAAAAACTTGGAGACAATAGACTGGATTAAAAATAACACACAATTATATGTGTCTAATAGGGAAAAAGGGATATTATGTAATTAAAAAGGAGTCTGTTCATCAAGGAAACATAACAATCCTAGATGAGTATGTACCTAATAACAGAACTTCAAAATACATAAAGCAAAAACTGATAAAACTGAAAAGAGAATTACACTAATTCACAATTGTATTTAAATGCTTAAACTCTTACCTCCCTAATTCGTACTGAACAAGGAGACAAAAAAAATCGATTAACAATATAGATGACTTAAAGAACATTAACCAACTTGGTTAATTCACACTTATAATATAGACCAAACTGGCATTTGTAGAATGTTCCACTCACCGATGGCAGAATACACTGTTTTCAACTGTACACATAACATTCACTAACACAGACCATATTCTGGACAATAAAAAATCTCAGCAAATTTTTCAAAAATCACAATCATGCATCCTTGGAAAACCATGGAATTGACCTGGAAAATAATATAGGAAAGATATGCAAAATCCCCAAGTTTTTGATTATTAAACAACATAATTCTAAATAATTCAAGGTCAAGAAGAAATACAACAGAAATCAGAAAATATTTTCAATTGAACAGAAATGTAAAAGAACAATACTCAAGGTAAACTTTATAGTAAAAATTACATCCTTACCCAGGGAAGGTTTCAAATCAGTTTTCTAAGCTTCCATCTTAAGAAACTAGAAGAAAAACAAATTCAACCTGTGACAAGCAGGAGAAAGGTAATAATAAAGATCACAAACCAACAAATTATTAAAAAATAAAATATTAGAGAAAAGAAATTAATGAAACCAAAAGCTGGTTCTTTCAAAACATTGATAAAATTGCTGAACCTCTAGTCAGAGTAACCAAGACAAAAACAAAAAGGTTACAAGTCACCAACTTTGGAAATTATCAGCACAGATCTATAAACATTAAAAGAACAAGATAACTTGACAATTGTATGCCAATAAATTCTATAACTTAGATTAAAATGCCAATTCCTTCAAAAACACAAACTAAGAAGTCTCATTTAAAAATGAATACATAATCTGAATACCCTATGGGTATTAAATAAATTAAATTTATAGTTTAAAACCTTCCTACAAAAAAAAATCAGCCTCTAAACACAGACATATTCTCCAGTAAATTCTCCCACACTTTTAAAGAAATAATATCAATTCTACACAAATTATTCCCCCAAAAAGAAGAGAATTTAACACCTCCCAAGTCATTTTAGAAGGTCTGGAATACCTTGAAAGCAAAATCAGAAAAAGACATTGAAAGTAAAAAAATAAAAACTACAGACCAAGTTTCTAGTCAAGATGGTCACATAGGCAGATATGGCTCACCTCCTTGCACAACCACATCAAAATTACAACTAAAATATAGAACAACCATCACTCAGAACCAACAGAAACCTAGCTGAATGGGAGTCTGACAACTACAGAATAATGGAAACCACATCCATCCAGACTGGTAGGAGAGGAGGAGATGCAAAACATGCTAGTCCCACTTCCATGTGTGGCTGATAAAAATTTGGGAGGTATATAGAGGGAGCAAAGAGTCACAGCCCCACAAAGGGCCCCCCAACCCAGGACTGCAGTGCCAGGAAGATAAGCCCCAATAACTTCTGGCTGCAAACATCTGCAGGGATCAAGTCAGTAGAATAAACTTCAGGAGTCCCAAGCAGTTCCCCTTAAAGAACCCACACACGGACTTTATCAGACTCACTCCCTCTGAGCTCCAGCACTAGGGTTAACAGCTTGAAAGGCACCAGTGGCATACAGGAAGGAACCGAAGTGTCTGGCATCAAGGTGAGCGCTGTGGGACAGTTTCATCTCAGACAGAAAGGCCACTGTCCCTTTCTGAATCCTCCCCTCACAGAGCAACAGAACCAGAGGCAGGTACCATATCTGAGACTCCATCAACCTGGCTAACATGGTTTGATCCACCCTGACAATCCACTGAGACACTATCCCACCCAACTTACAGGCCCACCCAAAATGTTAACCAAGACTTTTCCATGTAAATGGCTGGTCTTTGCTCATGCGTCACTACTTCCTAAATCCTAAATCCAAAGAAGTAACAGCTAGCCTCATTGAGCCCCTAACTCCCCCACCTCTTGCTAAGTGGCCCTCGGCAAGGCACCAGCAGCAGACAGGCTAGATTCACAGTTTGGCTTCACCTAGGAATTTCCAAGCCCAGCACAAGTAGCAGAAATCTCAAACTGCTTTATAGCTCATGTAGCATGGCGTGGGCAGAACAGAGGTGGGGGCTGACCGTGGCCTGCACCACCCCAGAAATCCTAGAGCCTGCACACCCTGTGGACAGTTCTAGACCACATCAAAGCACCACCACCAAGCCCCTGTACAGCTGATCCTCCACAGAAGGCCAAGGTTGCTGGTCAGTGGTCACAGTCAGTTCCTGCACCTGACTGGATTGGATAAATCCCTCCCATTTACCTATGAACAACAACCAAGTCTCAACTACAACAGGAGTTTGCACTCAGCAAACACGAAGGATGCTCCTTGAGTACCCAACTTGGGTGATAGGGGAAGCTGGGAAGCTGTGACACTGAACTCTACAGGATGCCTACATTAGGCCATGCGACCAAAACAGGGAGTCATAGCAGCTCTACTTAATACATAGCAACAAACACAGGGAGGCCTCCAAAATGAGCAGATAAAGAAACATGACACAAATGAAAGAACAGAACAAAACCAGAAAAAGAATTAAACAAAATGGAAATAAGCAATCTACCAGATGCAGAGTTGAAAACCCTGGTTACAAGGATGCTCAGGGGACTTAGCGAGGACCTTAACAGCATAAAAAAGATCTAGTCAGAAACAAAGGAGACACTAATTAAAATGAACAATTTACAGGGAAACAACAATAGAGTGGAAAAAAAACAAGAATCAAATCAATGATTTGGAATGTAAAGGAGCAAAAACAATCAATCAGAACAAAAAGAAAAAAGAATTCAAAATAAACAAGGACAGTGTAAGCAGCCTCTGGAACAACTTCAGCACTCCAACATTTGCATCATAGGGGTGCCAGAAGGAGAAGAGAAAGAACAAGAAATTGGAAATCTATTTGGAAAAAATAATGAAAGAAAATTTCCCTAATGTGGTGAAGGAAATAGACATGCAAGTCCAGGAAACACAGGGTCCAAAACAAGACTGATGCAAAGAGGCCCACACATCATAATTCAAATGCCAAAGGTTAAAGATAAAGAATCATAAAAGCAGCGAGAGAAAAGCAAGTTAGTTACCTACAAGGTCATCCCCAAAGAAACTTTGCAGGCTAGAAGGGATTAGCAAGAAATATTCAAAGTCATGAAAAGCAGGGACATACAACCAAGATTGTTCTACCCAGCAAAGCTGTCATTTAGAATTGAAAAGCAGATAAAGTTCTTCCCAGACAAGAAAAAACTAAAGGAGTTCATCATCACCAAGCCAGTATTATATGAAATGTTAACAGGACTTATTTAAAAAGAAGATCAAAACTAGGAACAAGAAAATGGCAACAATACATATCTATCAACAATTGAATCTAAAAAACAAACTAAGCAAACAAAAGGAACAGAGACAATCATGGATATGAAGAGTGTTTTGATGGGTACCTGTTGGAAGGGGGTGTCAGGGAATGGGTGAAGAGGTGAGGGATTAAGCACAAACTGATAGTTATAGAACAGCCATGGGGATGTAAAGCACAGTACAGGAAGTGGAGTAGGCAAAGAACTTACACTCATGACCCATGAACATTAACAATGGTGTGAGCATTGCCTGAGGGAACAGGGGGTGCTGGGTGAAGGGAGACAAAGGGAGAAAAATTAAAACAACTGTACCAGTATAACCAATAAAACATAATTTTAAAAAATGAACACAGATATATAAAATGAAACACAAATGATTTTCTGTGTTTAAAATATTAGAAAATCAAACAGACATAAACATAGTAACAATATATCAAGACCAAGTAACACTTATACAAGCAATGGAAGTCTGATACAACAGTCAAAAATCAAACAATGCGATTAATTCAGTATTATCAACAAACTATACACGAAAACCATGCTATCCCGATATAAAATAGCCAAAAACCTATAAAGTATTTAGAATTAAATTAGAGAGAAGACAAACAATAAAAATAAAGTATTAACATATTTTTGAGCACAGTCTGGGAGGGTGGGTCAGTTGGATGGAGCATCATCCCATATACTGAAAGGTCACGGTTATACCCCGGGTCAGGGCAGGAACCTAGGTTGCAGGTTGATCCCTGGTCTGTGCAGGTAGAGGCAACAACCAATCAAAATTTTTCTTTCTCTTGTTCTCTCTCCCTCTCTCTGTCTCTCTCTCTCCCCTCCCTCCCCTCCCCTCCCTCTCTCTAAAATCAATGAAAGATGTATCTTGCAGTAAGGATTAATAATAATAACAGTAATAATAATAATAATACACAATCAACTAGAAAGATCTTTCTATTTCAAGACAGACATTCCAGGAACTTGAATTGGGATGGTATAATGCACTAAAAACAACGTTAAAATGTTCATTTTCCCCAGATTATATACAACAATGCAATTCCAATTAAAACCACAACAGGGTTTTTTCATGTATTTTGGCACTAGGAAAGGTGTTATAATGGATAAAAAATATTCATTACAATTGAAGTTTATTTATCTGCCTGTAAGTGTCTAAGAAAATTATTTTAAAAAGAAAAAAATTTGGTACTACCATAGGATATAAAAGAATGTAAGATATGACAACTGTGGAATTATATTTACTGGGAAAACAATGGTACTTAAAAATGGTACTGATATTAATGGATTAGTTACGCAACTGAAAGTAAATAAAAGCTTAACCCCTGACTTACTCCACATGCAAGTAATTATTCCAAATGGACTAAAGACCAAAATGGAAAGAGAAATTAAATCTAAGTGTAGGAGATTACATGTCTATTCTATCAATGGAGAAAATCTTAAAAAAAAAAAACAAACAAAAACAATGGATAATATAAAAACTAAAAACATTCTATGTCAAAAGCTATCCTTTGAACAGATAGGAGAAAAAAGATCAGTTTTAGAAACATTATTTGCAATACAGATACGGGTGAAATGATTAATAGCTATAATATATAAAGAATTCCCACAAAAGGACAACAACCAAACAGAAAAATGGACAAAGAATATGAAGGGCAATTCTTAAGAAGAACAATTCCCATTAAGCTACAAACAAAGAAAAAGATGTTCAAGGTCACTAGCAGTCAGGAAATACTAATTTATAGTAGCAATGAGATACCACTGCACGTAATAATCAGACTAGAAAAGTGTCAACTATTGATGATGGAGTTTCAAAGAAAGGGTTATTGCCACATTACTGGTGAAAACATAAACTGCTGTAGCCTTTTTTTTTTAAGCCATGTGGGAACATTTTGAAATGGTAATTCCACCCCCGGAATCTATTCCATAGGTCCTCAGGGTACAGATATAAATATATTTATTACAATATTGGTTTTAGCGGCAAAAACTGGATGCAAAGTATTACCCACCAATCAATTAATGGTTAAATAGACTAGGAAATAACCGTACCTTGGAATATTATGCAACAGCTGGGTTTTTTGTTTTTTTTTTTTTTTTTTTTTAATGGATTAGAGCTATAGCAGCTGGGTGTAAAGATTTCCCTTAGGCAGTATTGAATGAAAAACTAAGTTGAAAATAGTTTCCGGAAAATAACGAACAAACTGAACTAACAAGCAAGACAGAGACAGAGACAGCAGGCTGACAGCTTTTGGTGGAGGGCAGGGGGTCGGTGCAGGGATCAAGCCAAAAAGAAATGAGAGAAAACCCATGCGTACGAATAATAGTGTGGATGGTGGAGCAAAAGTGGAAGAGGGTATGGGGAGACATGGTCAGGGAAAACATAAAATATACTAAATATACAAATACACAGAGAGAGAAAGAAAACTAAGTTGAAAATACTTTCCAAAAAATAATCCACTTTTTATAAGCAGTGATCAGAAAACCTTGTGCGAGTACATTTACGACACGGAGGAAAACGCAAAGGGGTAGACTGTAGCTCTGATGGCATGGGCCATGGGGCACAGGATGCTACTGTTGGCTACAGGAAGAAGGGGAGCCAAGCAAAAAAGAGAAAAATGAGTTTCCTAAATAACAAAGTTTAAAGTCTGCACACATGTACACCTACTTTTACCAGAGAGATATATTTTCAAATTCTACCCAGTGAGTTTACAGAAAAGAAAGCTTATTTCCTACAGATTATAAACTGTTCATTCAAAAAACTGAGATATAAAAGTAATAATAAAGTCATATTTAAATACCATAAGTACAAGCACCCTTGTAGTTGAGAGCTTCAAAAAAACCAAAATAAAAATAAACACCATAAATGCCTAGCTTTCAGCTGGTTGTATGCCTCTAAAATGCATCATACACACTCTAAATACAATAAATATGCAATATACATTTTTTGAAAGAGGAAGAAACTATAAAAAATTACATGCTTACATGGAAAAAGTTTTTCTGGTAAGGAAAAACTACTTAAGAGACAGAAATCTGAAAATATCTGGGGTACTATTTTTAGGTACACTTAAAATCTAAATGAAGAAAATACACTGATCCAGAACACCCTTCCTTGGGACTTAGCCGTGCCACTTTTTCTGTGATCTGCCTATATCTCAGGACAAAGTGCAGGTTTTAATTCTCAGCACAAGACCAGGTACATGGTAAGAGATGAACCATCTCCCTTATTTTCCTCAAAGAATTATGGATGCCTCTAATTTCCCAGTCTGTTCCAGGATTGATCAGCTTGATATCAGTGGGCTGATAAAAATGAGGGTTTTTTTAAATGTGCTTCTAAAGTGCATTTTGGAAGGGGATAAGAATTCACTCACTACTATTCACTGAACATCTATCTCCTGTGAGCTAGACAGGAGATGGTGGCCCCTCCTTCGTGCAATGTGGGTTTTGAAAATTTTGGCTTATTAAGACTAAGTAGAAGTTAGAGAGCAGTGGAATGAAATGAAAAAAATTATTTTACTGGTTTTGGAAATCAAGGCTCTAGTTTCGACTCAGCTACCTTCCAGTTATTTACCTTCACATGACTTTAATTTCCTTATTAATAAAATGGTAAGATGTTCACTCTACCTTACAGGATTGTTGAGATGAAACTAACACCAGTCTGTAAATCACCATGCATTATGCAATTTTTTACAAGCCCACACTTCTGAAATATCCTAAACTGTCTTAATTACCACACTATTTACAAATAAAACAACTCCTTTAGCCTCGAGCCCTGGTATAGTCTCAATACACCCAACAGAGAGTCCAGGATACAATAATTCTATCAATGTTCTTTATAGACTCGTTAAGAGTTCTTCTCTTTCTCACTATACACTCTCTGAAAATAAAATATTTGTTTTGGTGTCCTAAATTTATACCTAAAGTAGAAAAGTTGATGCATATTCCAGGGAATTTCACTCTATAAATATCTAACCAACTTTATGTATAATTTCTTTCTAAATATCACCAAGATGTGGAAACAGCCCAAGTGCCCACCCATACATGAGTGGATAAAACAACTATGGGACATTTATACAATGGAATACTACTCAGTCATAAAAAAAGAAGAAAATTTTACCCTTTGCGACAGCACGGATGGACAGCACTGGAGAACACTATGCTAAGTGAAACAAGCCAGTCAGAGAAACACAAATACCAAATGATTTCACTTATATGTGGAATCTAATGAATAAACTGAACTAACAAGCAAAACATAGACAGACTCATAGATGGAGAAGAAGATGACAGCTGGAAGCAGGTAGAGAGGACAAGGGGTGGAGGGGGGCAGGTTGAGCAAAACGGAAAAAGGACTCATGGGCACGGACAATGGGATGGTGATTGTGGGGAGGGTTAGGTATAAGAGGAACAAATGGTAACGGGAATAAAATACAATAAAAAAGCAATGAGTAAAAATAAATATCCCTTTAAGCAACACCTCTGATAAACTATAACCAACTCTGACCTCCTATCAAACTGATGGGTTTTTAAGTTTTTCCCTCCATGGTTCTTCTGTAAAAATAAATTCCTATTCCTATATTCAAAGATTTTTGATCAAGGCTAAAATTTGCATCATTTATAAATAGTATCTTATATCTCAAATCTCTTCATCAATATAAAAAATTCATTAGATAATATCACATATAGTATATTTTATTTTTCTTAAAGATTTTATTTATTTTTAGAGAGGGGGAAGGAAAGGAGAAAAAGAGGGAGAGAAACATCAATACGTAGTTGCCTCTCACACACCCCCTACTGGGGACCTGGCCCACAACCTAGGCATGTGCCCTCCCTGGGAATCAAAACAGCGACCCTCTGTTTTGCAGGCTCCACGCTCAATCCACTGCACTACACCAGCCAGGGTAAAAAAAATATTTTTAAAATTTTATTAATTATTCATTATTATTTTTGTTTTGCCCAAATAAACTTTCCCTAAACTCATTATAACACTGCATGCTCTACTGGCCAAGTATATCCTAGGATTTATTTTTGGAAAAGAACATTTTTTCATGATATGGCAAATCACAGAAGTTTAACCAAAACACCATAAAGTCATCAGCTCCAGAAGATAAAAGAAAAGGAGGTGTGAAATCACCACAGTTGCCAGAATACCTTTTTAATCTGCTTTCTTCCACCTGCAGGTTTGCTTTGCTTTTCTATAAAAAGTAAACTATCTCCATGAAGGATTTTTGCCAATCCCTGAAATTTTGGTCTCTCAGACAGAAGCAATATCTTCCCCATGCATTTTGTTTAAAGGAACTTACAGCACTTGGTCCATTTATCACAAATTACTTTGTATTTTTATGATCTATATAAGTCTTGTCTCCCCTGCTTGATTTTCAGCTCATTGATGATGATGTCCTACCCACTTTGGATTCCAGATACATGGTAGAAGCTATAGTTCAAATGGATAAGTAGGCATTTTTATAAGGATAAGATTTTTTTATTACTTTTATTATGCCTCTGACTTAATAGCTTTATCAAATGGCAAAACGCACACTGACCAGAATTTACTGGTCTATTACCACTATGGATCATCCTGCAGAAGTTGCCTGTTAAATTTCTTTTTAATTAGGTCTCATAATGTGTTTTAGTATTGGGTTGGCAAAAAATTCCGTATGTTTTCCCCCTAAAATAAAAGATACATTTTTCATTTTCACCAGTAACTTTATTAATTTGGATATTTTTGTCTATGTTGGCTCTCTTCTACATGGTATGACGTTAATTGTTCTCAATATCTCAATTTGCTTGCTATGAACCTTGTTTGACTGGTCTACCCATCCAGGGAGCAATGTCCAGCAAGAAATGTCAAGCACAAAACTTTGCAAACCACTCTGACATGTTCAATCAGTCACAGCACCTTCTCCACACCTGCACAAATTGTTTTATGTGTTTCAGTTGCATTTTTACCTTTCTTGAAATAATAAAGCGTAATATGCTGAAAATGTTGCATATTTTCTTCTATCTTCAATATTAAAATCACTACACAAAAATTCACTGATTTCAATAAGATTTTTTAATGCACAATGATATGACAGCTGTCACAATACAATCTAACAAAATTGTTTTGAAGGAAGTTAAAGACTACTAAGCATGACTAGAGCCATTTATGGAAAAAACAAACAAACGTTTTGGCCAACCCAATATATACATTAGCCAACACAGAACTGGCTTCTGTATGAAAGTAAACATTTTAGTCAATGGAGTCTAGTAAATGTACTATGTCAGTATAATCTACAATAAAATAATGCATTTAATGCAATATTTATTTGCATATACTCTCAATTTTTGCTCTATAATAAGAGTAACTGGAAAATCTACTTAACCACGAAGGAAGTAAAAGCAGTACGTGGGAAGTTCAAAGCCTTTTCTCCAGTGTTCACATCTCTGCTTTGAAGCTAACTGGCTATCGACCGTGATGGCATTATGTAGGTGAAAATCAGATTCTTCATCTGTAGAATAGCTACCAAAACATCATACACATGTACTCAATAATTATTCTCTAATAAAGAAGGCAATCTCTTTTTAAATCCTAACCCAGGGACATTTTTTCATTGCTTGTTAGAGAAAGATGAAGGGAGAGAGGATGAGAGAAAGAGGAATATAGATGTGAGAGAGAAACATCAACTGGTTGCCGCCCACACATGCCCGGACCAGGGATGGTACCCTCCCAAACTGGGGATGGAACCCGAACCTAAGGAATGCACCCTGACAGGAAACTGAACCTGCAACCTTTTGGTTATGGGACAGTGTTCAAACCAACTGAATCACGTGGGCCAGGGTGGAAATCTCCTTTTATGTATGTATATGATGCACTTCTGTAAACTTGTTCGAACTCAAATGCATATAAGTCAAGGGACCAGACATGTTTTTAAAAGACCCATTCCCAGAGACAAAAGATAAATTATAAAATTTGTAATTACACACAATCTATTAAATACTGTCATTGAAAATAGACATATAGCATTTTGTGCTCTGCGATATTATTTTTCAAAATTTATCAGCTGAACTCCATTAAGTATTTTCAGGAAAAACTCACTTTCCAGCACAGGTAATGATTTGTCTCAACTGTGTATAGTTAATATACCCTGCTTCTCATAACTAAAAGCAGCAGTACTTCCATTTTCCCCTGTTTCCTATTAATTTTGTTAATGAAAATGAAAAGTAAAATTTTCAAATATTTTTTCAAGTGTGGCAAAGTCACAAGGGGGTGGCATGAGAATGTCACTTGACAGAAGCATCATCACCCAATAGCCTATAAAATACATTCATAAACTGATGTTCATAAGCCAAAATTTGTATGTAAAAGGTACTTCGGGGCACCAACGTATTATATTCACAGTCTTAATTATCTGAAAGTCAACTACACATACCTGTTTACTAAAGAGTACCTACAAAAATGCTAACACATGCCCCGGCCTTTGTAGCTCAGTTGGTTGGCCTGCGCATCTTCCCACGAACTGAAAGGTAGTTGATTGACTCCTGGTCAGGGCACATGCCTGGGTTGCAGGTTCAGTCCCCAGTTGGAGTGCCTGCAAGAGGTAACCAATCAATGTTTCTCTCTCATACTGATGTTTCTCTTCCCCTCCTTCTCTCTCCTTTCCTCTTTCTCTAAAATCAAAAATAAAAATAAAATTTAAAAAATAACCTAACATATGAAAAACATGGTGCCTAAACTCTGTATTACAGTAGCTGTACAGCTACTATACCTATTTTGCCCTGGCTAGTGTGGCTCAGTGGATTGAGCACTGGCCTGCGACCCAAAGGGTCGCCAGTTCAATTCCTACTCAGGGCACGTGCCTGGGTTGTGGGCCAGTCCCCAGTAGAGGGTGCATGAGAGTCAACCACACATTGATGGTTCTCTCCTCTCTTTCCCCTCTCTAAAAATAAATAAATAAAATAAAATAAAAACAGTAGCTATTTAATTTTGTGCTACTATTCATTATATTCATTATGAATGTCTGCTTTTAAAAGAGGCATCAATATATTGGAGCAGACTATTACCATCAAGCACTAAGTGTGTACAGGTTCTAGACACTAGATGCCTTCCAAACACTACCATAATTTGAATCCTCAAAAAAATTCCGCAATGTGGACATTATTTGTTCTTTTTGTTTTTATTTACCAATGAGTAAACTAAGACTTGGAGAAGTAACTTGCTCAGTTAGCTAACAACTGGTTAGAGGTTTCAAATCCAGCCTTGACTCCACTGCAAGGTTTCATTTTGCAAGAAGAAAACAAATTTCAAAAAATTGTAGTGAACTGTGGAATGGCTAATAGGGTTGAATATATTTATGGTAGCTAGAGATAAAAAGGCTTCGGTAAGAAATGACCAGGATATTGGCATCCAGCTACTGAAGGGTTATCACGTGGACTACATTCCTCAACTTGTTCTTTCAATAAGGATTTTAGCACTATATAATCAGTCACTATATTAAGCACTGTGTTAGAAGCCAGTAAAATAACTATGAAGAAGATTCATTTCCTGCTCTCATGGGGCCTATTATTGGGAGGGGACAAGGCAAATCAAGAAGCAGTTGCCATCAGAAATTGTGCTATGGGGCCAAAGAATACAGACTGGAACCCAGCATATTCTTCAAGCAAGGAATGACAAATAAAGAGTCACACAAAAAGTGATGTTTAACAGTGATTGTTACAACATGAACAGGAGTCAGGCGAAGTACCTATGTGACATGTTAAGAGTCTGAAGTGAGTTATATTGATGAGCTGGTTTGTGTTCCTTCTTTGGTCTTGTAAGAAAAAAGTGTTTAGGCAAAGTCTGAAAAAATACTTTTTTGTTTCTTAACTGCAGAAAAAGGAGCTAGGGAGAAATTATGTATATCAATATTATTCTTAATTTTCTCAAATTTTAGAGAACATTGAGAAATGCACATGGCAGAAAGCTGTGCATATAAATAAACTGTGTTCAATAATTTTCAAGTACCCATGTAAAATCTCCATCACCCACCTTCCGTTACGGTGCGTATGTTGTGTGACAGCAATGTCCAAGTCTGACCAAGGGACACTAAGTCATAAATCAGGCATAGCTTAGTCAACAGAATCTTGGCTTAACTAGGCGTTTGCAGTTCAATAGACTATGCTAAATAATGGTAAAACAGCACAAATTTAATGATTCTATAAAAAACCATTAAGAGCGTTTTTAATGACCTGTTGATAGAAGTTTGAGTTGACTCATTAAAGAAGCCCAGAGGTTTATAATCTCCAAATAATCACTGTTGATCTTTATTTTCAATTTTCTGTAACTGATCATGGGAATTGCAATTTCATCTATTTCTTTTCTTTTAAAAAGCTCAGCTACTTCACCTGCTTTCCATAGTGTTAACAGCAACTTTTATACCAGCTACATAGAAAGTTTTAAGAGTGACCTTCTCAAGGTCATGGAGCAAATCTCTGGTTAGACAGGAATGGAATTCATGACCTTTGACTGCCAGAAGTTTTCTACCCACACTCAGAAATTCCTTCTCCATAAGTGTAATTTATAAGCTCACTTTGAGAGGCTGGAAAGTTCAAGTCTTTTAGGGCAGGGGGCATGAGATAGGGAGTAGGGAGAGAGGGGGAGGGAGTGGTTTTCCCATCAAATCAGTTGCCATACCAGTACTTTATATTTTTACATGCATGATTTCATTTTGCCTCACCACTGCCAAACGTATTATTCTTCCCATTTTACAGACTCAGAGAGTTTAAGAAATTTAACCAAGGTCACCCAGAGTTAGTAAGCAAGAGAGTCCTGATTCAAACTGATATTTCTGCCACTTAAATTAGTCTTGATTCCAGGACATATAACCTTCACAGAAACCTAATTATGAAATAAATGAAGGTTTTCTTAAAATGGTTTATTTCATTTTTTAATTTTTTTACACGACCCTATCTTGTGACCATTAGGTTTATTGGTTTGTTTGCTTGTTTGTTTGTTTGTTTTTTGGGGGGCAGTGTTGTTTCCACGTTTTGTAATGAGTTTTCTTGTTAATCTAAAAAAAAGCAGTAGTGGTATTACTAAACATAGAATTTGAAAAAACAAACTATTTTCCCCATTTTTTATGTAAGTAAGTGTGGGGGGAGCTTTTTTCTGTAATTCTTGGCCATAATATATATGGTATGGGGGTATGTACAAATATAGATAAGGAATATAAAAATACATGCATAAATATTTTATATATACACACACATATATAAAATGGTGAATATATATGTATATACATATAGCATATACATACACACTATGCCAGAAATTATTTTGCAAAGCCGTACACAGTGGCCTCCCTTACTTATGGTTTGCTTTCCAAGGTTGCAGTACCCTCGGTTAAAAATCATTACACGAACATTCCAGAAATAATTGATGTTTCAAATTGTGTGCTGTTCTGAATAGCATGATGAAATCTCAACACCCAACTCAGTCCCGCCCAGGATGTGACCAGCCTCTTGTCCACAGTGTATGTGCTCCCCGCCCCTCCTCACCTAGCAGCCTTCAAGGTCACCAGATGGACTGTTGTGGTATCCCAGTGCTTGTGTTCAAGTCACCCTCGTTTTTAATAGCAGCCCCAAAGTGCAAGAGCAATGATGATAATAATTCGGATATGTCAAAGGGAAGCCATAAAGTGCTTCCATTTAAGTGAAGAGATAGGAAGGAGAGAACAGTATACCTGCTGTTCCATACAATCTACCTTTCAGGCACCCACGGAGGGTCTTGTAACATATTCCCCACAGGTACGGCGGGGGGTGGGGGGTAGTGCTGTATGCCTGTAAGCATGGTGAATGTAGCACTCGGAGCACAATTCCTGGGTATCTAGGCCGGCCACTAGTTAACAGAGGCAGCCTCTACAGCCTCTGATGGAGGCAGGAAAACTATCCCAAAGCTCTCCATTTCCCCCCTCATCTTCCCTGCAGCAACACAGCAAATAGCAGGAGCTTTCTGCTAGTCCACTTGTACCTAAATAGCAATACTGTTTGGATCAGTCCAATTATTATACTAAAAAACATTTAAAAATATATACCATGAAATTAACAACAACAACAAAAAAGTATGACTTTAAGTGAAGGAGGGGGGAAGTGGAGAAAGAAAGACCACACCAGGGCAGAATTCTTTTGAGTGAATATCCTGTAATCTACTGCCAGACCAAAACAAATTTTTATGGAACAATATGACTACTCAAGTAGCCACTTTTATGACAATAAACACCCAAAACCGAAAAATCCTTTTGTAACATAATTACCGAGAATATATAGAGAAAGTAACCATTTAATCCACAGCATGTGTTCTCCACCACAGAACTCAAAAGTTGACATCAGATGGGGTGTGGCTGGTTTAGGCCCTGGAAATGAATTCTGGCCAGCTGAAGTCAGACAGTCCTCCTGACAGGCCTGGGACCTACAAACCACCAAGCAGGTCTCATAGAACCTACGGCCGTTGACCTTCTGGGCACAGGGCAAGGTCCATCTGTTTACATGCATTTTGATTTTGGGAGGGGTAGTTGTGGTGGATGAGTTAAGGCTGTGGTTATAGGGTGTTGCCAGTATTTAATTTTAATATTTTTACCCTAACATTCTGTACATACTTAAGACTGAAAACTGCATAACTGGCAGGCTGAAAAAAAATAAATAAGAATTTTAAAATGGAAAATAAATGAATACTGGGCAAGATATAGATATTTCCACTCTACTATCAAAATGTGATTGAGATAAGCTACTAAAACCTATTTTAGGAATTATTTACAAAAATGAAAGTTATTTTCTAAAAGAAAAAGATAACCATGGTGTCCACTCTGAATGAAACTATTTGGGGATTTTTAGCTCTGATTCATTAATCAGTATGGAAGCACAATTTGGGAAACTTATCTTAAAAAAAAAAAACTTCTCAAGTAAGTTTGTGCCATTTCTAGTTTTGTAGAATGAACTACTTTGTATTAATACATAAATCACCTACATCAAGATTTATGAATATGACACTCTAGGATTGCTTCACAACATAAAGAAAATCATTTGACTCTCATTTTAATGTGATTATTCTAATGTTAATTTGCATAAATATGAAATTCCACACTGCATTTTGGCCGATGGTGGAAATGTCCAGGACCTTTATATATTCAACTATTTAACAATATCACCTCACTGATAGGGTTACTCAATACCAGATTAACCAACACCGGCTTGAGTTCCAAATGCCCTTGGTTATAGACCTGGAGGCCTAAGCTTAGAGACATATTGTAGGTCTTTGAAGAGATTTTTAAAAATTTAAAAAACCCTATATCTAAGAGCAAATCATTTCATTAAGCTGGTACCATCCTGCTTCTTGATATCTAAAACTCACTCTGACTCCATTAAAGTCCACATTTACCCTGCACAGGAGGTGGGCACGTAATCCCTGAGGAACATACTGTATATATTTTTAAATGACCACAACACTACCACTGTTACATGCGCGACGTGTGCTCTTAGGTACGACCATCCAGCATCCTCTGTGTTTTTGCCTCGGCCGGGGGACAGCGAGCACTCCAGGGTTCGCAGTCCCTTCCCTTTCTGCACACACATAGGCTGCAGCTGCAGTAAACAACCACCAGCCAGGAGTTGCTAAGGTCAAGGTCTCAAGTGCTATCCCAGGACCAGTTTTCTCCCAAATGACAATCGGTTGTTGAAAAGGGCTTGGTGGAGAAAAAATAGTATGAGCTCATTAGCACAAAAAGTTTCATTCAATAAATAGCAATACAAAGCATTCCAAAGTGAAGTTTAACTTACCGAAGGGTCTCTTAAATATGCATTAATAAATAACTGAAGCACTTCACAAATAAACAGAAACTCCTCGAGAATGTTTTGTTTACAAGGCACAGCTATATAAGTAACACAGTTTTAGTTCACGAATTATGAAAATTTTATGTGAAAACATTCCAAATTTTACCAGCTTAAGTACATTTCATAATTGTTAGGAATTAGAAGGTAGAATAATAAACCTCTTTCCTAAAGACATTACAAATTTCTGCCAATTCTTATATCCTCACATTGCTCTCTGCCCAACTCAAAGCAGCTTAATACACTCCTGGTAGCCTCCGGATTGAGCAGGCTGCAGCAATAAAGAATAACTTATGCAACCGAAATGTTTGTCCTTCAACATCCTATTTCTACTCAGCTTCTACAGTTAAACATTTTCTAGCCTAAAAGTACACCCCTTTATCGTAACCAATTCCTATGTGTTTTTTTCAAAGTGTAAACAACATCTAAATGAGGTTTGAAAAAAAAAGTGGGGGGGTTAGGGTGGGGGGCAACATTACTGTTTTTATTAAATGCCTATTCCGAAGAGCATTTCTTATAAGATGGCATACACCCCCTCTCCAAAGTGACCACTCCTATCCCCATCGCAAGCTGCTGCCTGTAAAAAGCCACCAAATTTATTTCAAAGCATTTACTCATCTAAACAACTCTATCCTCCAGTAAGAAAAGGGCATGGAGGCGGCTAGGTGGATTTGCAGAATGACGTGTATTTGATTGGCAGATGTCTACCGAAGCCACTAGATGCACATGCACTAAATGTAAATAGAGCTGCTCATCTCCCTGGTGTTACAGGGGAACAGAGAATACTAAAGCTGATTTAAAATAAAATATCCGAGTGCTCCGCAGAGAATTCTATTAGCCAGTGGAATTGCTTAAAACAATCCATATAGAACCATACTTAAACCATCTGTACAGTTAAATTAGAGAGCTGACAATATTAACCACACAAACTGTTTATCCAGATTACACATTCCGTCGTACTAATACCCTTTAACTCGACACAGTCAGCTTTCATCAACTGAATTAAGGCTATTACTATTAAAGTATGCAAAACTCGAAATGCAGGGTGAAGGGGGCTGGGAATCTGCAGGGCATGTAACAAAGGAACTGGTACTTTTTCCCAAGCATTTGCCTCAAATACACTTCGAAACAGAACTGTTGAGTGCACCCCACCCTTTTCCCCAAAGATAAAAGTTTTCAAAGTTCTAACAGGCGGTTCTCTAACCAACAAAAACAAGATTGCTTCTCCCTGTAGGGGAGCATCTATCAAGAACACCAACTAACGTCGCTAAGGTCAAGTCCGAGTCCTCGGAGCGAGTTTCTAAGGCAAGAAGTGGCTCCTAGGCCGGCTGGGCGGGCTTCCGGGCCAGGGTGGACATGCAAAGTTGCCCCTTGTCAACTCCGGCCAGGTCCCCTGTAATTGAAAATAACAGCCACGGGGCAGCCCCTGGCTACTTCCATGGACGAGACACTGTAGCGAGTGACAGTTACACATCATTACGACCAGAGACAATAATGAATGTAGCACCAGGACCACTGTTCATGCCAGCAGTGTCATCTCCGCCTTAACCCGTTCCCCTCCACTCTCCCCAGCGCACACCCACTGCCCACACGCCCCGGTGCCGCCGCTATTCACCGAACTCGCTCCATTCTTGGGGACAAACTATCGATACTTCCAAGAGCCTTCCCCCTCCCCAATTCGGCCCTGGTGTTTTATTCTCATCCTGGGCAACTGTCAGGCAAACACTGCAACCAACAATTCCACTAGGGATAGAAAAACATTTGCTTAATTCACGTTACTTGATAAGTTCTTTCAGAAAAAAAAATATATATTAGTGAGGGGGGCTCCTTTCTTCTCTACGAATCCAGCGGACGCTACTTGCTCTGCAACAGCATCGCCCTCCCTGGGCCCCCTCCCGCTCCCCAACACTTTCCCCCTTTAAGAACACAGCCCAACCAAAATGATTTAACTTGAGCAGATGACAGAAGGAAAATAAAACATGTTAAGAGAATACGGTCTGATTTGGGATGGCAAAAAAAAAAAAGGAGGGGGGCTGTTTATTTTGATAAGAAACGGAATCGGCACAGACCTGAACAGAAGCTGCAGAGCAGGAGAAATTGTTTTCTTTCCCTCACACAGAGTCCCCCTCTCTCCCTTTCTCTCTCTCACACACACGCGCGGGCGCGCACACACACTCACTCTCGCACACACACAGCGTCACCCGCGCACACTCACACGCACACTCGCACACGCACAGGCAGAGCCTCTCAGCTGCTCTCTGCAGTTCTCAGGAAATGAATGGGGGGCAACCCAGGGAACTGTTGTACTTGCAAATGACTTACCCGGATCACATGATGCGCTAAATGTAGGGTGGGCCGGTGGGTGGAGGCTGCCGAGACGCGAGCCCCGGTCTAGCGTGGGGAGCCTCGCCAGGCCCGCATCGAATTACCCCGGGGCCCAGCCGAGGGGGTTGCAAGACGCCGCTTCTCCTCCCTTGCAGCCCGCAGCTCAGGAAACCGGAGAGGCGCGGGTGGGGGGGCGGGGGGTTGTGGGGCGGGGTGAGGCCGGGGGGGTGAAAACACCAAACCCCCAAACAAAAGAGCTCCGGGTCCTCCTCCCCAGAAACAAAGCCCCGCCGCTGCGGGCGAGCCCCGGGGTGGGGCCGAGGGCGGGGGCGGCGGCGGGGAGGGGCTCGCTCAGCAGGCGCTAAATCGCTTTATTGCCATAAAATGGGGCCCCCGAGCCGCTCCGCCCGAGGATTAGGAGGCGGGCTTTGAGTGTGATGGTTGAAATCCCCTGTGGGAAACTAACCCCTCCCAGCTCGCAGAGGTAGAAGGCAACACCCACTGCCCGGCCCTTGCCTGGCTGCCCGGGCCGCGGAGCTGGGGGGTGGGTCCGCGGAGCCTCCACCCCGCCCCACCCCGCCCCACCCTTGCCCCCGCCCCCAGCCTGGGGCCTCCAACGCGCTTCCCTTTCACCTGCACCACCTTGCTGCGGCACCCAAAATAACCTACACATGGCCACTGAGCTTTGGGAGCCACTGGCCCAGGGGAGCCAGCGGGGCCTCGAAGCGGGAGGAAACCCCGGATTTCAACTCGCCGGGCGCGGGGACTCGCACTGAGCCGCGAGAAAGTCCCCTCTTTTGTGTCACTGCGTGTAAGACAGCGTTAGGAAGAGAATTCGGAGACAAATAAAGCGCGGAGCCCGGTCGCCCCCCACTCCGCCCTCTCTGGGTGGGGGCGTATAGGGAGGGGCCCGGGAGCCCGAACTGTCCCCGCGGCTCACCCGCCGGCTAACTTGGAAAGGTGTGGGCGGAGCCGACTGGGGCAACCCGCCGAGGCTGCGGAGCTGGCGGCTTGGCCTCTCCCGGGGACCACCCCGGGCTTTTGGCATCGCCTGCGCGGGGCAACAATGAGGTCCGGGTAGGGGCTCACCGCAGGGGTGCGCGCAAGGGTGGGGCGGGCGGAGGGCTGGGCGTGGAAGGAGAGGGAATCATTGTTTGGGTTCGGGAGCAATAATCTTTGCGAGCGAAGCGGGGGCGTCCTCCCTCCCCGCGCTTCACCTTGGAGGGATGAATGGGGGCGAGGCTGAATCGCTTGCCTCGCTTCGGAGCCCCAGGAGTAGGGGTGCCCACTCGCGCTAGTTATTTAGGAAAGCTGGCGAACTTGCAGGAGGAGAGGGGAGCAGGAGCTGCAGACCCCTGCCGAGACCGCGGGGGTTGTGGGGGTGGCGGCGGAATGGAGTCTAGCCCTGCGCCCCAGAAGGGTGCCCACAGATCTGGGCGGCCCGGAGCCGAGTCCTTGACACCTTCGCCAGGGGCCCCTCCCGCCCCGCCTCCGAGCCCAGGGGAACGATCCACGGGATTCTGGGGCAGCAGAGAGGAGGTAGTGGCACGGCCCAGCCGTCCCCGCGGCTGCCCGGAGGGCGCGGGGTCAGCGGCTCGCCGGGAGTAGGCGGGGAGGAGACCGGGCGGAGGCGGACGAGTGGGTGGGGGGAGTGGGCTGGCCGTGCGCAGCGGTCGTCGTTTGAGATTCGTGTGGCAGTTTCTTGCAAACCTTGGTGAGCGCGCTGGGGCTCCTAGGCGGGCCAAACACCCCTGCTCTATTCCCCTGAGCCCGCCCAGCGTGGGAAACCGCCCAGTCGATGGGAAGGCCACCACTCAGGGAAAGTTTATGTTGAGAGAGAAAGATTTGCAGTAATGTAACCTGAAGTGGGATGAGAAGAGAAACAAGGGAGAGGCAGAGAAGCAGGAAATGAGAGCGAAGGATCGAATTCTAGCCAGGAAAAAGCCGCATGCTACATTTTGTGTGGCATTTTCCCAGCACTTCTAAAGGCCGTGTGCGCGTTACCAATAAAAACAAAGGCAGCCTGGAGCTTTCTCTGCCTCCTGTCACATTTCTGCATGTGAGGAAGGGGAGAAAGGTGGTCCGTCTTGGTGATTCCGCAGCTCTCTTCTAGTCCTGACCAGATGAATCAGTTGGTCCGCGTCTTAAATAAAACAGAATTGAGAGACAGTGTCTCTGACCTGATCCTAGGGTTTCAAAGAACAAATGACAGAAGTATGAAAGTGCTGAAAACTGCGGACCACTCCTTAAGCGAAGTATCACTGGAGGAAAGAACGCAGCGGGAGCGGAAAGGCGACGGAAGCCCAAACTGAAGACGTGGGTGCGGCAAAAGAATAAGAAACTGGGGAGGGGAAGTGGAACGTGGAAGCCAAGGGGGTGTGTCGCCGGGGTGTGTTCGCGGGAAAGCAGCTCCGAACCACACCGCCTGGGCTGACCCTGGGCAGACCCTGGGCACCAGGTAAACAGTCCTTTAAGCCCCACCACATCCGACAGAAACAACGTGAAAAGACAGGTTTGAGAACGGTGGAATATCAACAAATGCACAATATTTAAACGAAAAACTTGCCTCTACTAGAAACACTGTACGACTTCCCTCTAGGTGGGGCAAGGAGAGGCAGGGAGTGACAGAAGTGAGTTTAACTGAAGAGTAGAAGGATGCTGTAAGAAATTATGTCATCGTGGCAGCTCTTGTACTAACAGCTCTTTCTCAGAGAGAGCTGAGTGGCGGACTGACCATAAATATATTCTATAGCAA
Organism: Anoura caudifer; assembly: GCA_004027475.1. Classification (NCBI taxonomy): domain Eukaryota; kingdom Metazoa; phylum Chordata; class Mammalia; order Chiroptera; family Phyllostomidae; genus Anoura; species Anoura caudifer. The sequence continues at coordinate 88,922 of PVKU01000227.1, forward strand.
GGGCTTCTCTGCACGTGGAAAAACATTCCAAATTGCGCTCCCTGCCTATGGCAGCGGCCACAGGCATATAAATAGAATGATGAAAAGAGACAGTAAGGTGTAAAAATCCACTCCAGAGGGCTAGGAAATTAGGGAGTAGGTCAAAGTTAATATATAGGATCTGAATAATGTGGTTAAAAGAAGGAAATGCATCAGTATCAGAAAAAAAAAAAAAACACTTGTGGATGTTTAAAAAATATAACTTAAATTAAGGCAACTGACCAGTGTGAAGAATAGGAGAAAGAAGAAATATACATATTTAAAAGTGAGAATCACTTCATTGTGTCAGCTGGTGGTGGGTGTGGACGGGCAAAAACAATGAAAGAATAAAGCATGCGTGTATGGGGAGTTGGTGCCCTGGAGGAAATTGACGGGGGGGTGTGCACAGGCACGCATTTCCAATTCAGTTCATATAATTCTCTCTATATAGAACTCAGATTTCAACAAGCTAAGGTGTGAACAGAAGGGAAGAAGGTAGGAAAAGTATACAAATACCCTGGCAAAAATAAGTGCATATCTTCGTGTTGAATTCCTTCTCCTCTCTTTGCATGTATGTGCAGGCATGTGAAAAAAATCAGAAATTGGCAGTTATTTTACCAAGAATATGTCATTCTAACTGCATAAAAATGTGTTGAAATTACAGAATCAAAATTTTAGTGTGGAAAGTAGCTCTTGGATCCAATTCTATCTGATACTTCCCTTCTACTTAAAACCAAATTGACTTGAGTTAAAGATGTCCAGTTTCATTACATTATATACTTCATTTATTTAGCCATTATTATTGCAAATACCAAAACATGAATTAGCAAAGAGGACAAAGGTTGGTATTCTGAGTTTCTTGCAAATGGTACATTTTGTGGACTTCTTTTACCTAACATAATGGTAAGAAAAGAGAAGAGCATATACAAGCACCCCCAAAGCAAATGTCTAATCCAACATGAATGATATAGCAAAACTTTAAAACTAGCCATTTTAAGTGTTAATGTGATAGTAAATATTACCAAAAAGCTTTTTGCCAGATCTTTGTATACCTTACCAGTGTTCATACTCTTATTGAAAAATTAGTGTTGGTGGCAGAAACATCAGTTACAGTGTAAGAGTTGTTACCTGCACCACACCCTGATTTCTCTAAGATAAAGCCTCTTCAATATCTGTACATTTAATGCCCTTAAGCCTTTGGGTTAGTGATACTTAAAACGGCATGGATTACTTAATACTACTATAATTCTGGGCTGGGTGGGGGGGATGGAGCCCATTTTCAGAAATAAAAGCTGTGTTGAAAGATTAGAATGTACTAGAAGTAAATATACTGAATATAAGTGATTCCCAGAGCTCCAAATAAATTTAAAAACATAATCCTGATTTTTCCCCCCTAGGGCCAGATATGAGTATGTACTACTACGTTTTCAATGTCTATTTTTGTCATGTGTCATATTTTGGCAATAATGTGCAGCAAAGGGGAATTTTCCTATTTAAGTATAAGAAAGGCATGTAAAAGCTTTACTACAAATGCTAACAGCTGGTGATATTATGTGATTACATGGTAAACAACATATTTTGATCTGAATGGAGAGCTGTCTGGAAATTAGGGGAAAATGATATTTCATAACTTTGTTTTGTTGCAGTCAATACAGTTTTTGATCCTTCCAGCTTAAATATCTTCATCACACCCACATATGTGTCTCTTTTCCAAGTTCCTGCATAGTCACTTTCATTCAAGTCTCCTCCTGAGTCCACTACCACATCTCCTCCCCATTGCTGAGCGCTGAGTCCCCTGGTCCCTCCTCTCACATTTATTCCACCTCTCCTATAGCAAAACTTTATACCCACATTTAAAAACCCCAAATGGCACCAATTAGTTTTAATACAATACCATGACAGTAAGGGACCCACTCAGATTTGCATCTCGCATACTTCCCCTTACAGCCTACAAGGACACCTGGCCATGCCCCATCCACCCTGGGTGCCTTTACTTGATGGTCCTCTTCCATTTCCTCCTATGGAGTCTTCCCAGTACGATTCCGTGATACTCAGACATATGTATACATATTCCATCCCCTCACCAAAAAATATCTTTCCCTTCTTAGAGCTTCTTTTCCTATAATGAAAAGAGTGCCTAAGCCATTGACCATCTGGTTTTTCATCTTTTCTTCTGATTTCCAATTTTTTGCACCTATTTAAATAATATTTCCCTCAGATTGAAGGATTAACATATATTGCGCACTTACTTGAGTCAATGTGAGATATGTTAATTCCCTCACTTATTTTTAAGGTATTTAACACCTTTCTGCTTTCATTATATATTATTGGCTCCCTAATCACACACAGGTAATACTTTGAGAACAAGAGTTGCAGCTTAACCATTTATTTAGCCTACCTTTTACCCATCATACCTTTCTGCACATTGTATGTGATGGATACATGCTCATTGAACAATTAAATGATCATATAAAATTTGAAGGACATACATTAAAGGACAATGTGGCAGAGAACCTGTTTCTTCTGTTTGGGTGCATATATTGAAAAGAAGCAGCACACTCAAATGTGTCAAGAATTACCTTTTGAACATTGATTTTGGCAACATTCTTCAAGCAACTTTCTTTTACATTAGAAGTTTTTTCATACAAGAGAGCATTATGCTAAATGAAATAAGCCGGGTGGTGAAAGACAAATGTCATATGATCTCACCTATAAGTGGAACCTAATCAACAAAACAAGTGAGCAAAATATAACCGGAGACATTGAAATAAGGAACAAATTGACAGTAACCAGAGGAGGGGGAAGTGGATAATGGGGAAAAGGGGAAGGGTCATCAAGGAACATGTATAAAAGACCCATGGACAAAGCCAAAGGGGGGAAGGATTCAAGGGTGGGAGGTGGTGATGGGTGTTGAGGGGAAGTGCTGGGAGGCGATGGAGACAACTGTACTTGAACAACTATAAAAAATAATTTACTTTTAAAGAAATGTGAATGCATGCAACTTTAATATTTTTACATAAAATATTTTTAAAGCATTATATAAAAGATGTTTGTGAATATATGATCATCTAGAAGGAAAATCAATTTTAAATTTCCTGTAGTTTCAAAACTTAATTTTTGAAAGAAAATATGTATATCATAAAATTTGTATAAGATACTTTTATTAAATCAGCTTTGGAGAATTTTTATGTGATTTAATTTTCCCTGTCATATTTAGTCATTGAAAGTCATGCAATCAACAGTGTGAAAGTTCCTCAAAAAATTAAAAATGAAACTGCCTTTTGACCTAACAATTCCACTCCTGAGAATATATCCTAAGAATCCTGAAACACCAACTCAAAAGAATATAAGCACTTCTATGTTCACAGTGAACATAGATTATGCTAAGTGAAATAAGCCACTCAGAGAAAGACAAATACCCTACGATCTCACTTATATATGGAATCTAATGAACAAAATAAACTAACAAGCAAAAGAGAGGCAGAGGCACAGAGACGTGAACAGACTGACAAGTCTGTAAGAGGAGAGAGCAGAGGTGGTACTGACTGAAGGTAGAGGGAGTAGCCAAAGAACTTACATGCTTGACCCGTGGACAATGCTGTGAGGATCACCTGAAGGAGTATGTGTGTGTGGGGGGGGGGCAGTGCTGAGTAGAAAGGGGCAAAGAGGGGAAACTGAGACAACCGTAGTAGCACAAACAATAAAATGTATATTTTTAAAATTATAAATGGAATCGTGTTACGACGAAGCAATTCTACTTGTGGGAACATGCCCAAAGAATTCTGAAACACTAATTTGAAAGAATGCAGGGTGGCACAAAAGTAGGGAGTAGGTTTACAGTTGCTTATATGGAATATAATACAATAATTAATAAATAACAATACAGGAATAAACTCTATGGTTCAGGCATTCATAGCTATAAATCTACTTTTGCACCACCCTGTAGATGCACCATGTTCATTGCAGCATTATTTACAATAGCCAAGACTTGGAATCAACCCAAGTGCCTATCAGTAGATGAATGATAAAAAAAAAAAAAAAAAAGCTATGGTACATTTACAAGGAAATCTTACCTTTTGCAACAGCATGGATGGACTTACAGGGTATTATGCTAAATGAAGTAAGCCAGTCAGAGAAAGAAAAATACCATATGGTTTCACTTAAATGTGGATTTTAATGAATACAATAAACAAAATAGAAACAGACTCATAGAGAACAGACTAACAGCTGTCAGAGGGGAGGGAGGTTGAGGGGCTGAGTGAAAAAGGTGAAGGGATTAAGCACTAGATTGGTACAGTATTTTTTGGATTATAAGATGCATTTTTTTTTACCACAGTTTTTGCTTCGAATTTTTTTTTCCTGTTTTCCTCCTCTAAAACCTAGGTGCATCTTCTGGTGTGGACCCCAGACGCACCTAGGTTTTAGAGGAGGAAAATAGAGGGGAAAGTTTTGAAGCAAAAAATATGGTAAAAAAGTGCATCTTACAGTCCAAAAAATATGGTAGTTGCAGAACAGCCACAGAGATGCACATTGCAGCAGGGAGAATATAGTCAACAATGTTGAGATAACAGGGTTTGGGGCCAGGTGGGGGCTGGGGCAGCAGGGAGTCCACGCCATGGTTTTCCGACCACTTTGCTATACATCGGAAATGGATACGGAATGGTATTGAATGTAACATGTGATTGAAAACTAAAAGAAAAACTATTTCAATTATCCAATCAACCACAATACGTTGCTTTCCATTCTTTTAAAATTAGAATTACATTGTACTAAATAAAACATTTCAGTACCAGAGAGAAAATTCACAGCAAATTTGTTTTTTTTTAAATGCCACTTTGCTGGTGTGGCTCAGTTGGTTGAAACATCATCCCATGCACCAAAAGGCTGCAGGTTTGATCCCTGCTCAGGACACCTACCTAGGTTGCAGGTTCAATCCCCAGTCCAGGAACGTACGGGAGGCAAACATTTGATATTTCTCTCTTTGCCGGCTCTCTCTCTCCCCTCCCCCTGCCCGCTTCTTCTCCCTTTAGAAGCCAAAAATATATATATATCCTCAGGTAATGATAAAAAAATGGCACTTTCCCAGTTTTTAGACTGCAAACATTGGATTTAAAATGTAATAAATGGAGATAATCTGCATTTTAAATAGAACAAATTGAGACATACCTGATTTCAACTATAGCTAGTCTTGCCTTTAATTTTATTTTTTAAATTACAGTTTACATTTAATATTATTTTGTATTAGTCGCAGGTCTACATCATAGCAGTTAGGCAATCATACAGTTTACAAAGTGTTCCCCTTTGATACTTCTAGTGCCCACCTGGCACCATACATTGTCATTCCCATATTATTGGCAGTATTCCCTATGGTGTACATTACATCCCCATGACTACTCTGTAACTACCAATCTGTACTTCTCAATCCCTTCACCTTTTTTCACTGAATCCCCTAATCCCCCTCCCTCTTTAGCAACCATCAGTCTGCTCTCTGTATTGATGAGTGTTTCAATTTTGTTTCTTAATTTTGTTATTTAAATTCTGCATGTAAATGAAATCATATGGTATTTGTCTTTCTCTGACTGGCTACTCCACTTAGCATAATTCTCTCTAGGTCCATCCATACTGTTGAAAATGGTACAGTTACATTCTTTTTCTGGCCAAGTAATGTTCCATTATGTAAATATACCACAGCTTTTTTATCCACTGATATTTTGATGAGTACTGGGGTTGCTTCCCAATCTCAGCTGTTGTAAATAATGCTAGCATGAACATAGGGTGCATATTATCTTTTGAATTAGTGGTTCAGGTTTCTTTGGATATATACCCAGCAGTGGAATTGCTGGGTCATAAAGCAGTTCCATTATCAATTTTCTGTGGAAACTCCATACCACTTTCCACAGCAGCTGCACCAACCTGCATTCCCACTAACAGGGAATGGGCTTTCCCTTTCCTCCATATCCTCACCAACATTTGTTGTCTGTTGATTTACTGACAATAGCCATTCTGCCAGGTGTGAGGTGGTGTCTCACTGTGGTTTTAATTTGCATTTCTCTGATGATTAGTGACGTTGAGCATCTTTTCATATGTGTGTTGGTCATCTGTGTGTCCTCTTTGGAGAAGTGTCTATTTCAATCCTCTGTTCATTTTGAAAATAAGTTCTTTGTCTTTTTGGTGTTGAGTTTATCTTTGCCTTTTTAAATATTATTACAAATGAAAAATTATACCCCCATGGAAATAATGTAATCAGCTAAAGTATATGTAGTTCAAAGAATATGACTTTAATTTCATGCTTATACAAGGTACAAGTCTTAGTATTAAAAGCAGATGAAGATGAGTTTATATAAAATTGTTGGATAACTACAATATGAGGTACAGTTAAAAGACTCTGGATGAAATTATACCTGTTTGAAAACATCAAGTCTTTATGAAGAAGGTTGCCCTTGAAAGTTTTTGCAAAAGAGGGATATTTTTCTTTTCCACTAACTCAAGTTAACGAAATATTTTTGGTGAAATACCTCATGCATGTAAAGTAATACCTATCATGTACATGTTAAGGTACGTTTCTGTGACTTGCCGCTCAAGTGAGAAATAGAATGTTCCCACTACTTGCTAAGTCGCACATGGCGGCCATCCCAGTTGCTCCATTATCCTATCCATCAAGGGGCAACCACTTTCTGATTTGGGGTTTATCATCTTATTTCCATTTTTATTAACATTTTTGATCATCACATAAAGTGTCACAATCACTGTTCCTGATAGTGAACTGCCATTATTAATTTAACTTATTATCCCCACGTTAAAGTTCTCCCAAATTTCTGCAAGTGTACCTATATTATAGTGAACATTTAGCTTCTTTCTTTTAGATAATATCCCCTAAGTTGTGTTACTAAAACAAAGATTATGAACTTTTTGCTGTTTTAGAAACATACTGTTGGACTGTTTTGCGGAAGTATTTCACCAGGTTACCACGCCATCAGCAAACAAGACAAAGCCATTCCGTGTTCTTGCTAAAGGTGGGTGGTGCTTTGAAATTTAGAAAGAAAACAAAACAAAACTGTAAATTGGTAAACAAGAATGCTTGATTTTTTTTCTTTTATTAGTAGGGCTGAACTCTAGGAACATGAATGCAACATGAGTCAAACTGATCTTGCCCCAGCCTGGCCAAGAGGGTGAGATTCTGGCCACAACAGGAAGTAAACAGTGGCACAGCTATGAAAGACATTACAAATTCAGACTCTAAAGTTCAACAACTTATTGTCTGGGGGGAGAGGTACAGGAAAGAAAAAATGAGATACTCTTTTTCTCGTATTTCAAGCCTTGGTAACAAGAGAAAAGAAGGGTCTCAAAAGTATGAAATTCAGGGCCCTGGCCCATGTGGCTCTTCAACCCATCACCAAAGGGTTGAAGATTTGATTCCCTGTCAGGGCACATACCTAGTTTGTGGATTCAGGGCCACATAATCTGGGTGATTACGGGAGGCAACCAATCAATGTTTCTCTCTCACATTGATGTTTCTCTCCCTCCCTTCCTGTCTTCTAAAAGTGATGAAAAAATGTCCTCAGGTGAGGATTAAAAAGGAAAAGTATGAAAGTCAGGAATGCCAGCTTGTTTTTACTTCTGATAAATTTGGAAGTCTTCTAAATAGATAATTAGTTCTACCATACTGGAAGCTGAAATAACAAATTAGACAGCTGATAGAGAATAGAGAGAATTAAAATGTCATCAGAAAACTAGGAATAAAACAACATGAAATGAAAATAGGGGTGAGACAGGAAAGGGGAAAGGAAGGGAGAAAGGAAGAGCACAGTAGTGACTAGGATTTCTTGGCTTTTGTCTGCAAACAGAAAACGTAATGTCTCTTAAGATGCATTTTTTCTGTACACTCCTCCCCTCAGTGAAACAAGAAATCCAAAGGTAGGCAACCACAGATCAAGACTGTACAACTGCTCCCTGCTGCCCTAGGGCCCTAAGCTCATTTTCTTTGCTCCCCTTCTTACAGTGTAACTTCCCCCCAACCTCACAGTAGGAAGAAGGAAAAAAGACTAAAGGTAAATTAGGTCAAGTTTATTCCCTTTAGAAAGGTTTCGTGAAGCTGCACACATATCATCTGCTTATATCTCATTGGCCAGAACTGGATCACATGGCTTCCTGAGGACCAATCACAGGAAAATGTACATAGAGAAGGGCATCACAGGTGGAATCTGGGACAGACAACTGAGAATTTCTGCCTTTTTGCTATGTAATTTTTAATAATGCTTTAGTCTTAAACTGCAAACCATTGTACTACTGAGGCTCTCTATTGAATACTTGCTGGTGGGCAGCTAGACAAAAAGCATACCATAGGCTTAGAAGTTATTGACACCATTATTGTAAGGACATCCATTCATAAACTACCAAAAAAGGATTTTATAATTTTTTAAAAAAATTATTTATTTACTTTTAGACAGAGGAGAAGGGAGGGATAAAGTGAAAGAGGGAAATATTGATGTGAGAGAGAAACATCTTGCATGTACCCTGACCGGGGACAACCCAGGCACATGCTCTGACCAGGAATCGGACCAGTGACTTTTTGCTTTGCAGGCCAATGCCCAACCAGCTGAGCCACACAGGTCAGGGCAACACTTTGTAATGTTCTATAACATGCGCTTTTCTGTACAATGTGGAAAAAAAATTCATCTAAGTATCCAAAACCATAATATGGTCAGTTTTAGATCAATCCATGGGAGATTTAGCAAGCTCAATGTATGAACTGCATATAAGCCTTGCCCAGTTACATAGTCTGGTTATGGCTCATCTTTCCACTCCATCTATTTTCATGTCTTTGAGATATTTTCATGTCTTTGAGAAATGAACATTAATTTTTAAAACCTGGATAAGCATATCACAATTAGAAGGTAAATATAAACAGCATTTGCATTTTATATTCAGATATTAGTGATCCAACAGTGTAAGAGCTTGCATTCACCAAACAAAGGTCCCAAAGTGACATCGGATTCCATCATTTGATGGTGTGACCTTTGACAGCTTGTGACCTTTGACAGAGGGAGGAAACCTCAGGTTTGAGTTTTCCTCCCTCTAAATGGGAATAGCACCTGCTTTATAAGGACATGAAAAACTAATGAGATCTTATACTAATGAGCTCTGTGAGACTTGGCAAGATTGTGTCTAACCACTTCTCAGTTATCCTACCAGGATCTATATCAGCAACCCCCCACAAGTCCTCAGAACATTCTGATGGAAAATGAAAATTTCCAAATTGCCCAGCACATTGTGGGTGCCCTATAATTATTTTGGGTGTGCGTTAGCTATAACCATTAGCTTCTTTAATACAAATAACTTATTATTTGTTCACTACAGTCACTTAATAAAATATTCAAGCTGTTTTTTCAAGAAAAATAATCCAAAGAAATACATAAATTTTTTTAGAGTAGCTCAGTTAAATGTTTGGACCCCATTAATTCAATTAGTAAAATTAGCATTTTCCTAGATTTGACATGCATTTACTTTAATTTATCTATCTTGCAAGTTAGAATACATATAATGGTAAAATAACAACCTATGTCTATAACTTAAAGCAACTTTATACTTAAAAGACTCTTATTAAAGAATTTTTCTTTCTTCTTCTCTCCCTCCCTCCTTCCTACCCTTCTCTTCCTCTTCATCCTCCTCCTCCTCCTTTTTCTTCTCTTTTAAAGACAGGGACAAATTACAGATAATTTACCCATGAAGACTAAGGTTTGCCATTTTTTAATTTTTATCCAATTCACAAATTAGCTTTTTGAACATTTTATGCAAAATTTAAATACAATTTCATTCTCAAATCCAGGTAAATATGGCCTGGCTTATAAGGGATAGTCACTGCAAAGAAAACAAAATCCTTTCTCAAAACAACCCTAAACTTATAAACTGACATTCCACTCCCTCTTTTATAAAGTGATACTGTTTAACCCATTACTATGTGCCACACAGTTCAAGGTATTTCTCACATAATTCATTTAATCTTCACAAGAATCCTATGAATCTATATTATTGTTTTCATCTTCTCAGTGTGACTCTTGCCAAACTATTACAAGTTGTGAGCTCCACAAGCACCTCTGAGGCTCCTTCACTTTAATCTTTTCCCATGTAACACTTATTACTATGAACCCTGAGGGGGGAAAAAAGATAACTACTAAGAAGGGCTCCTGGTGGTTAACTGGGCTCAAATTTTTTAAAAAAGAACCTCACTGCCATTTCTGCTCAGGGGCCTCTCACACAAGCCAGCTCTGAACTGCCTCCCTGCACTGTGTTTCTGCCATCTGAGCCAGTCCTTCTAAAGGAGTTCTGCAATCCTTTTCAACCAATAGAACTGATGCTCTCCCCATTCAACAGAGCTGCACAGCTCTGCCGATCAGACCAGCTCTATTCTGACCAATCAGGACAGTGCCTTTTGGACCAATCAAGCTTCAAAGATCCAGAGTCCTCATTTGCATGAGGACAGACCAATCAGGAACCAGGGGCAGGGACTCCTGTCCATATAAGCAAGCTCTTGTCTGGCTCCAGAAGTACATACACTTTCCCTTTCACTGAAGAATGAAGACTGCAGGGCCCTGGCTTATCTGAAAGTTGGAAAATTTCTCGCCAAAGCAGAATGGAGCAGACCATTGAGGAGTAAAGCACAGCTGTCAAGCTGGAGAGGTTCCTGGTCGCAAGGCTGTTCTATCTGCAGCCTACCTCCACTAAAGGAGGACTTCCACAAGAACAGAAGATTTTTCTCTCCTGTTCACCTCTGCAGCCCAATGTGTAGCAAAGTGCCCAGCATGTAGCTGGCATTCAGTAAATATTTGGGACTGAGCACAGATCCCATTGCATGAATGAGGACACCGAGGCATCTGATGCTCTAATGTCACTTCATCTTCAAAACTACAATTATAAGGATTTTGTACAAGGTGTCATTCACTGCTATGATATACATCATTTCCTTATTGATAAGGAAGTGCTGAATAACCTCAACAGACCCAGTAGATGAGTATGGACTCAGAAACTCAACAAGTTATCACAAGATCATGAGTAGAGGGATGATACTTTCAAAAATGAAAGTGAAACTAGAACAAGAAAAATCAAATACATGGCAATTAGCTATCACTACAAGTGTAAGTCTTTACTTGATATTGATGATAGGTTCACAACTTTAAGCAAAACGATATGTAATGAAACCAATATTACCATCAGCTAATTGATATAAATAAGAGTTAAATTCCTGTGAAATCTCATTAACATTATAACTAAGTGACATTGAACAAAATTATGTTATTTGAAGACCTGCTGTATAACTGCTTAGTTGTATATTGTAGTTAAATAAACTACTGACTTACTTTTTAATTAAAATAGGGTCACACCTTCATATTTCTTTCAAACCAACCACTACATATTTATTGTACATATTGTGCATGCTTTAGTCCCAGGAACTAAGCAGTGTAACATAGGGGAATAAATGTATATCTGCACACTGTCTATATTTTAGCTCACTGAGAGAGAAAATTAGATGGAATCATTATATTTTCATCCTCATATTGTGGCTGGTATTTTTATGCCTATGCATTAAGATGATAGGTACTGTAGAAAGGGTAAGTAAATACAACGGAGGAAGTCTATTTAGTTATTTTAGAGCTGTTGTATTGAAATACTGTCTTGCTTACAATTTCCAATTCCACAAATCCTCATCAATTATTAAATATTTTTTTCTCATTGAATTAAACAGAGTGACTATATTTTCTCAGGAGGAAATGTCAGGTGAAATGCAAGGCTTACTTTTAACACATAAAATTTTTCTTCTATAAATGGAATTCTATAGCTTTATTAAGCTACCCACCCCACACCCACACTAAGCAGAAAGTATATTTCTATTTATTTCATAAAGGGAAAAAGAGTTTAAGTCCCATTCTTTATTTCTTTGAAGCTGAAAGCAGTTCTCTCCTATTGCAATGACAAATAAACAAAATTTTTCATAGAATTTAACCACTGTTTGTTAGGCATGGTGTTTGGTAGTGTCCTGGCTGACTCCAGTGAGGTTCCAACAAGGTATGTGTAGACCAAAGTCAGGGAGAGGGTGTAACTGCCACATCTCACAGTGTAAAATGCTATGCCATCCTTCATGATAAAATATCTTGTTTTTACACTGGGATTATTATATTAATACATCATTTATTAATTTATCAGAATTACTCATTTAAAATCTTTGGTCGAGTAGTGTTTTATATGGATGCAAGTTGCTATTAGCATGCCTCTTTGTTTCATTATGAGTTATGCTGATTGTTTGTATGGCTTCCTGCCTGTAGAACTGTTATCCACATGCATGAGTTCCCCGGGCAGCCACCTAGACGAGAAACATATGGCTGGTTCTGCTGCGAAAATCGAGACGTGCACCATGCGTAATTCTATCTCTGTCTGTGCATGTGTGTTGACTTGTGTCCACTCATGCACACCCACATTTGGGAGTCTGTATCTGTTACACTCATGTGCTAATAAAAATATTTATATAACTTAACCTCTACAACACTTATAAATATTACTTTTATTTAATAATGTAATCAAGGAACAAAGAAATATTTTGCCATTTTATCTAAAAGCATCGAAGTTAGAGAGGAGACAAACAATCTCTATAGATTTGGCAATAAACTCTAGACTTCAAGTTTTTAGCTTCTACTTCTGAGACTAGTCTTGGATCAAGCTCTGAGGTTAATAGCAGCCATACTCAAACACAGTTGAAGCCTGTTTGCCAAATGTAGTGTATTTCTGAATCTTAGCATCAAAAAGTCTAAGAATTATCTTCTTATAGTAAGCAAGCAAACTTAATTCTTTGAAATTTCAAATCTAAGGGAAGGTTTTATTTTTAACTTGAACATTTTTTTTTAAATTGCTGTAATTATCTTGGAATTTTTTCAAAGTAGAGCTGTTTGAAAATTGGTAGGTCCAGCTCTTAAAGTGAGCATAAAACAAGTACTTAAAGGATATTAATAGCTAGCAAAACACATCTAAGTTAAAGGGAGAATGGCTTAAACGGTCAGAAACCCTTGAATAAAAGAGAACATTAAGCGAGCATCTTAACCATTGAGTTATGAGAGTCAAAAATACAGACACCCCCGCTGCTCCGTGAGCAGCCTGATTGTGCCATGTCATTGACCTTCACTAAGTCAGTTACCCCTTCTTTGACCTTTACTTCCCCATCCGGAGTAATACCTGCTTGTAAAGGAAATGCTAGACCAAAGATATAAAATAATATTATTTGGTCACTATTATTATCCCCAGCAGAAAAGCCATTCCTTTCTGCAATAATGCAATACAAGTTTGATAAGCCTCTGATGTAGGCCGTTATCAAAATACTGGAGATAAAACAGATTAGGGATATTGTTAAGGAGCAATAGGTCGGCTCCTTACTTTTAAGAGCCAAATTTATCTGTGTCATGTGTTTTTGTTTAAGAACATTTTAAATTGAATTGCCCTTGCCACATTGTTAATAAAGTACTAATACTGCTTTACAATTTCATAGGACTTTTAATTTAGAGAAGTGCTGCTCCCTATGCATTATTGCTTTCTCTTGTTACAATATACATGTAAAAGTCAATGTGCTAAGTGTTTGACGTGTTTTTCCTTCTCATTTAATCCTCACAGTAGCCAGTGAGGTCAGTGATATCTTCTTCTATTTTTCACAAAGAAAAAAACTGGGATCCATGGACTTTTACTTGTTTCCAAGGTAACACAGCTAGCAGGAGATGGAACTGAGATGTGCTCTTAGGTTGATGGACTTCAGGCACAAACCCTCAGTCACTGAGTATTCTGTCCCACACCTGGTGGAGGGGATGTGTTCATGAACATTTAGATACATGAGTGTTGAAGACTTGCCAAAATTGCCTGCATGGTGCGCGTCTGGTTTGAGTTCTTGGATCCCAGCGCATTGTTCTTCCCTTTAGACTTAACTGTCATTGAGGGTGTTTATATCCTCAGTATAGCTCATGAATGAGTAATGCTGAGAAAAGATTAGTGAGCACTTCCGTAATTGTTTACTTAAAGTTCTGCATCTGGTTCAGAGGTTGCCCCTTGTAGGTGGAATAGTGACCACTGCAGAGCCTATCTTGTGGGACCAGTGGACACCTTTGGCGATGCTGGAGTTGTGGTGGTGACTTTCCAGACTGCAGTCTGTGGAACATTGTTCTGGAGGAGGCTAGCAGGTGATGCTACACAAAGAGTGCTATGCTCTCAAAAATCGGGGGGAAGTTTGGTTACCACATGATAAACACCTTTCTTTGAAGAGGATTCTGAAGTAGCTATTAACCTGTTCGTTAACACTGTTACTCTGGAAAGCAGGGCCAACGTAGTATAAATGGTTCCCCAAAATATTTAGTCACCCAGGTTTTCCAAGACACTTTTTCATACTCTGGAAATATTTTCCTAGGCAACCCAAATTCCAAAATGCTTATTTGGGATGTGAGTACTGCTCCACAACTCCAGGACATTTCCCGGCCCAATGCATGGTCTTCCATCATCGTTTCCAGGTAGCCTAAATTCTTATTTTTCTGAGCAAACGGAAGCCCCCAGGAGTAAGGTTTCACATACATGTCTCACATCCCAGCTACGCAGCTCCTTATAGCTCTGCCCTCCCTCCTGACATGACGGACAAACCATCAGGCCACTAACTAAAGCCAACTCCTCCACCTTTGGCATTGAATTCCTTAGCTTCTCACTCACTTTCCTTCTGTACTGAATCATGCCTTTAGCACATAATATGCTATAATGTCCTCAGTCTTAGAAAACAAAATTTAAAACCTTTCTCCTGATCACCCATTCTCCTCCATCTCCTATCCCACTTCTCCATTCTTTGCTATAACAAGTCTGCCAAGAAGTGCTCTATTTTCTCTGTACTCAATTTCTGCTCTCCTTCTCTCTTGAAACCAATTCAGTAAGACGTTTATTCCCACCACTCTACTAAAGCTGCATTTGTTAAGGTCAACAACAATTACATCTAGTGTTTAAATCTATTGATATATGCTCAGTTTTCAACATCGTGACCTATCCTCAGTACTTTGCACAGATAGGAAGATGAAGTTTAACACTAACACTGACTGATAGTTAAAGAGATAGTTTAACTGGATCCTCCTTGAAACATTTTCTTCCTTTGCCTTCCACAACACCACATTCTCTCATCCTTTCTTTTCTTCCCCCATGTTACCCCACCCTGATTTTTCCAGTGTTGAGAGCACACGTCCATTGTTGGATTTCTTAACTATCTCCACCCACTCCCTCAATGATCTCATGCAGTCTTAATGGCCTGAAATGCCATTTATATGCTAATGATTTTCACATGTGTATCTTATGGTGCCCTTAACTCCAGACTTATATATTCTACTATTCACTCTATAGCTGCACTTGCATGTGTAAAGGACACCTAAAATTAGTTTGTCTAAAACTGAACACCAGATCTTATCCATGCTCACCCTGACCCCCAATCTACTCCCTGTAGTCTTCTTCATCTCAGTAAACTGCAATTCCTTCTTTTTCCCGATTGTTTGGGTAAGAAACTTAGTGTCATCTTTGACTTACTCTTTCACAGGTCACATATGGTCAGTCAACACGTCCTGTTCACTCTGCTTACAAATTATATCCAGAACTTGCTGTTCTGCCACCGCCTCCATTGTTAACGCCCTTCCTCTTTCACCTGAATTATTGCAGAAGTCTCTTTAATTGACCCACTGCTTCCATCCTCCACTTCTTCCAGATACTTCTCAGGACATTATCCAATGGGAACCTCTTAAAACCCAAGGCAGATCTTATCTCTCCTTGGCTCAATGCCCTCACGATGGTGTCACTTCTCACTCTTTATAAGTAAAGTGCTTATAAAGACTTCCAAAGCAGTCAGGGATCCTTGCTACCTCTCCGAAGCCCACCTCTCAGCCTCCCCCATAACAGTCTTCTACCATTCAGACGTCCTTGTCTCCTTGTCATTCCTGAGCACTCCAAGTCACACTGCCCCAGGGCCATGCATCTGCTCCTCCCTCTGCCTGGTAGGCTCTGCCTAGATCTACACCTGTAACACTTCCTCACCTTCTGGGGTCTGTTTACCTAGACAGTTAGACCTTCCCAGACAACCCAACTTTTTAAAAAATAGCAACTGCTGCTCTGCTTCATCTATCTCCATTTCCCACTTCATTTTTCTTTATTTATCAACAACAACAGTAAACACAATTTATTTATGTTTAATTTTCTGTATTCCACCGCTAGGTTGTAATCTCAGTAAGAACATATTTTTTGTCTCTCACCTTTAGTACTATATTCACATTGCCTAAAAGTGTGCCTGGAACATAGTGGGCAATCATTAAATATCTTCTGAATTAATTATTGCACAGATTAATCAATAACTCTCTAATATATGTTGAAGGAAGTCTTCCTGCCCAAATATCATGCATGAAAAAGCTTACACTCAAACATGTAGCATTAATATTTTAAATAAGATGGCTTTGTTTCTTGAAGTAAAAAAATAAAACTCTTACTATCATTATTAAAATGTTGTATATAATAAAAATAGTAGTGATTAGTCCCTTATTACTGATTTTAGGATTTCAAACAGTTTATGGGTTTATTTGCAATTAGTTATATGACTATAAACTCATCCAAGTAATTACAAGTATGGGTAAGGAATTTGCTTTAGGGTCTGAGAGAAGACTGAAGACAAGATTAATAGTTCTGACAAACTGTCTTAAGACAGCATGAAAAGAATGCTATTTGGGGGGCACTTTCACATCACCATTTACATTTAAAATGGTAATTCCAACTAGATAAAAAGAAGATGTGAGATCCGCATTTACAGTCAATAGACAAAGCTCTATAAGCCCCAAACTAAGAAAAATCCCACATCTAGGAGAAAGTCAAAGGAAACAGTAAAACAATTTGACTAGGAAATGATGGAAGCTTATAAATATGTGGATCAGGCAATAGACTTGACAGATGTGACCTACCTGCAGTGTGATGTGGAATCACTACAGTAATGACATGAAGAATGAAGATTGTTCCTTAAATACTGGTAAAAGTAACCAACAAAAAATATTACAACTAAAAAAAATCTATAATTACTCTGCAATGTGTTAAAAAATGAATGTGGGACAGGATGGGAAGAACAAACACACAGTAGAATGGTGGCATTCCTAGAGAATAAAAAAGGAAATTAATACGGGGAGAATGTTTCATATTTGGCAGTACTTTCCATGAAAGTTGGTGGCCTGACTTCAGAGTATAAATAGATGCTCTGGTGCAGTCCTTTAATGGAGAGGAAAGCAGTCCACTGGGCTCCTATAACGTGATGAAAATAGCCTGCAAGACCACTCAAAGCATTTACCCTGATCCCAGATTTACCAAGACCGTTTTAAAAAATTGGTTTCTCAGTACAGTCTGGTTGGCAAGAATATTAAGCTAAGTTGCTCATTATCAATTATTTAAATGTCATCCTGGTACAAATAATTCATGTGTGACTGGGGGCCAGATGAGCTTGTTTTCCTTTCCAGGCAAAATTACAAACGAGATCAATTTTTCTAGAATGCTCCCCTCTAAACATTAGTCTTTACCTTCACCCTTTTTGCTCCACCAAATTCTCACAATTACGGTATACACTTCCCCAAGAGCCACAGATTTTATTTGCCAGTACTTTTGTGCCACCTGATAAACAGGACATTTTAAAGGTGTTTGCTTTTATGGAGGGCTCTTAAGATATAAAATTTGATGGAACCAAGGCATAAAGTTCAAATAAAAATGGAGAAATATATTAATACTTACTAGAAATAATTTGTTAAATGTTTGCTCTTTACTTGTCACTCTCAATATATACATTTGGTTTAATTTTCATAGTCAGAAAATCTGGATGTAAAAAATAAAAATGTTTTCTTTTTCCCATTATAACTGAAACTACTTAAACTTAAGAAATACCAGTCTCTCTGATGGTGGAAATTTTTGTATAGCCAATTCAAGTTTATTCAGTAATTTTCTGAATTAGATGCGGTCATTTAAGGTTTTAAATCAGTCAGTTCATAACACTACTTCCTCATATTCTCTTTAAAACCAGGGACTATGCTCTGGCTGGTGTAGCTCAGTGGATTGAGCACGGGCCTGTGAACTAAAGGATCGCGGTTCAATTCCCAGTCAGGGCACATGCCTGGGTTGCATGCCAGTTCTCAGCAGGGGATGCACAAGAGGCAACCATACATTGATATTTCTCTCCCTCTCTCCTACCCTTCCTCTCTAAAGATAAATAAATAAAATCTTAAAAAAACAAACAGGGACTGAACTAAAAGTTAGATCAGGAAGGGGTTAAAGGAGGGGCTACTAAAAACAATGTCCTAGCCTAGGGATGGGTCATCTGATCCAAGTGTTATCCTCTGTGCTCCTTTGGTCCAGCAAATTGTATCTGGCCCTGCCTGGACTTGCGCAACTCATGTTTCCACTAGTGAGTCTGTACCCTTCCAATAGCCTCCAGTTGTGAGATCACATTTTCTTCACCTTCCTTGTTGTTCTAAACATGAGGTCTCCTTCAGTCCACCTGTTCTCTCAGTAAAAGCCCCCAGTGGCTGTCCCCACACCAAAATTGGGTCAGGGACCTCAAAAATCCAAGAGTCCAAATACTTATACAGCCATTGTTAGTTAATAGCATTTTATTCTATGTTGGATTGAAACTGTGGGCTTCGCTTGGGGAGCCCAAACTATTGCTTTTCTGTTCTGGGATCCCCCTGAAACTACTGCCCACCATCCTGGGTAGAAATCAGGACCCTTGTGAATTTCAATCTTTCTGCTTGCCTGCTCTGGATTTTTAGACTTCTCCTTTCAAACTTAAAATGAAATGGTGACTTTTCATTCTAAGCTGGATCTGGCCCCCTCTTAAAACAATGAATACTGTTTGTTTAGTAAATAGAGTCTTGAGACCATTAAGATCTTAAGAATGACTGCAAACATAAATTGCATTGGTTAAATTTTCAAGATTATCTTCTTTCTCTTATCCTCCTAGTAAGTATTTGCATCCCCAAGGGAAACATATTTTGCCAAGTGTACCATAGTGAGTTCCTTGTTCAAATTTTGTCTTTCCAAATTTACTTCTCAGGATCTCTGACCTTATAGAGTTATTTATGGATCACAGGCAAAGTTGTCACTTGTTTCCACTGTAGAATCATCACTGTTTTCCTCAGAATGTCTCTCTTCCAGCTTCCCCCACTAAGTGGTCAGCACAACAGAAGAGCCTGTCCTGCAGCTGGGGTAACGAAGGGCAGTCTCTTCTTATGGCTGTGGGAAATGATGTACAGGGCCCCGATCTAAATCTCCTGTGCTGTGCACTGGTTCCCAGGAGTCCTGATGGTCCCATCGCTATGTCCGGGAAGTCTGGCTAAGAAGCTGATGGATATTCACCAGTTCTTGGCTCTTGCATTGTGATGGTGTCTCCATTCTCCTGGTTATTCTCCTCACAGTTTGCACATAAGAGCTTTCTTCTTCCAAAGTCAAACTCTTTGAATAGAGGCCCATCATTGCATTTGTGGCCTAAGTTAGAACCTCTAGAATCAGCCTTCCCTTTATGTATTTCTTTGGCATTTCAGAGTAGAGCTGATGACCTGAAACATAACCCTATGCCACTCTCTTCTTTCCCTCTGCTGACTGCCAATATCTGCTCAGTGAAATTAATTTCAGTTTTGGGTTCCAAACTTCTGCTTTTTGCATAAAGTTACCTCACAGCATAGTGGTTTTGACTTCTTCCAATTCTTGTCTAAGGTTTAAATTAGTTCATGATGCAAGTATGTTTTGCATGAATGTTCCTGGGAATTTCAGGCAAGCCTTCACATGTAGCAGATATAAAATTTTACAATCACTAACCTATGTGTGCAAAATTCTAATAGTCTTTATGTCTCTGTAAGTGAAATTAGCTCCATTCTGTAGCTCTCATTTTGGAGATGGCAGAAAGATAGTATGAGCAATTCAAGATTTTTTCAGTCATTTACAACTTATGTGTGGCCAAATCAACTTAAATATTCAGCTAGTTGACTGTTCCCTTCCTCTTCTTCCTCCTCTTCTGTGATAATCTCCATTGGGAGGAATGTTGTTGCTTTTGCATCATCCTGGCATTAGGTAGACATGTTTGGTCCAAGTGATCTCTTCTGAACTTGCTGACATCCAGGAAGGTGTAGCTCCTCTGTCTGGTCCCTGTTGTAATGCTTTGACATCTGTTACTGAAGCTTATGGTTCACCTATGCCCTCTGGTCTCAAAGTCTACACGTTTTTGCATCTCTCTTGCCTGTACCACTTCTCTTGTTTGTCTATGGGTACTTTTTACATAAAAAAAAAAAAAAAACTTCCTTAGCCCCTTTTTCCTATTCTTCAGGTGCTGCATTGGATACTTGCTCTAAAACTCACTTTTCCAAGTTACATCTTGGGAAGCTAAGCTATAGACCTTTCTGCTCTGAGATGTCCCCCCAATGCAGGGTTTGTGCTGCAATCCTTATTCATTTTTTTAATCTTTGAATTTTTTTAATCTTTTCACGCTTTACTCACAATTTAGATCCCAAATTAGAACAGAGTTCTGGACACTTCTCAGAGGCTTGTGTACGATCTAGTCATGTTTCCTTGAAATTAATTCATCCCAGCCCTCTGATTCTTCTTTCTCCTTTGGGTTGAGGAAAACTGCTCTGTAATCATCATGCAGCGTTTTCTACAATAAAGTTTACAGTGCAAAATCTATGCTCGGAGTGAAACAAGCTCTGGATCTTTGGAACCCATAAGTCCTTTTCTTTCTCATTAAGTTCAATTCTTGTGAACAGAAAGTGCCTTGAAATATCTGACCTGAAAAAGGCTTTCATAACTCAAGTTTTTTGCCTCTTTTCCTCAGAACAAGGCAAAAGCCCAAAGAAGAAAACAATGACCATTGCAAACTTTACTTCTTTGTGAAATTACATATAAATAATCTACTGGCTTCAAAATCATGTACAAATAGCCAAAAGCCATTGGACCAGGTGGAGAGAAGCAGCAGCCGAGAGGAGGTCAGAGCTCAGATTGAGCCACCTCTTGAAGATAAGGGGCTCTCCCTAAAGTGCAAACACTGCATCACTTGTTTACAGGAAAAGGTCAGCAGCTGGGGTGAGCAGGGCTATAGCAGACACCCTCTAGATCTATATGGTTCAGATAAACAGAAGCGGTAGGGAGAAACAGTCACACAGATGAGTCCTGACTGCAGAAAATAGCCTACCTCTGTGTCTGTACAGGAGGAGAAAAGTCACCCCAGGGCAGCCTTCCAGACTGGCTGACCTCCAGCCAAAAGTCCAACTGCTATGGCATCATGAAAAGATAGTCTAAGAAATAAAAATATGTAAAAGAAGAGCAAATTTTCCCAGCAGATGAAGAGCATGCCCCAAACTGTTGACATTTTGAACACTTGTACAACACTCATAGAGGGAAGTGTGAACCAAAGATTAAACATCTGCCAAACTATCCTTCACATATGAAGACTGAAGTCTGTCCAGGTTGTTTTCAGCAGGCAGGAACACAGGGAACGTTGCCCCAGTTAACTCTTCTTGAGGACTTTGGAAACTGTGGCTGAAGCACAGGAAGAGAGCGCTGTCTGTTTAACTACAGGCAAAGATTACACCAAATGTGAGGGAACACAGTGACAGAACAGATAAATGTGTACATGCCCTAACAGTTTAGAAAGTATATAACTAATGAAAGCTTGGAGAGGTAGATGAAAATGGGAGTTGGGGTAAGTTTGTTGATTGCTTCACCTGTAATAGTTGAGAATCAGGAGATTCCATTTAAAGCTGACAGTTCAAGTAACAGAAATATCACTGAATGTAACTATACTATTTAACATTGAAAAAGATAACAAAGACAGAGAATGAGGGAGAAGAGGAAATAAGAAACATGCTAATTTTATCATAGAAAGTTAATAGGTACTGTCTAAAGAAATGGAAAACTAAGGAATACAATTACTAATTATATTGTTGTAATTATAAAGATTCTACTAGTATAGGAATACAAAATTTCTAAATAATAGAACTGCACAAACACACAGACATGAAAAATATAGACCATAGATTTAAGGGCCTAAATAAATAAGCTATAAAACTGAAAACATATATTTAGTTTCTCTCCTCCAATTATATTGCAAACTACACAGAAGTGGAAATACAGAGGTGATGATGGATGACAGACAGACAGACAGAGCTAGCTACCTGCCTCCTTCACTCCCTTTTCTGGTGCCTGGGATGGCACCTCTATCTATCTATCATCTATCATCCATCTATCTCTAATCACCTACCTATATATCTGTAATAACTTTTGTATTTCCAATTATAATGCCTTGAGAAGACACTCAATAAATACTAACTGACTGAATAAATGGCAGAACTAAGAAATCACTCATTAATAGATATAAATATATTTCACTATCTGTGAAAGGAGAAAGATTTCAGACTGAGCTCAAAGAAATGCAAAGCTAAGCTACATGTGAGACATATCTAAAACATTCTGATTTTAGAAGACTGTAAATTAAACAGTGGTCAGACTTACAAAAACCAAACAAACAAAAATTAAAGCAAGCAGGGGCATGATCGTAGTATAGGTATACTGGATTTCAGGCCAAAAAACATTAAATAAAGCAAACAAGTTTTATAATTCACAGTAAAGATACAGGTATGAATATCTGTGCTCCCCCTAAAACAAGCAAAACTATAATAGAGCAAATTTTAAAACTTACCAAAAAAATAGGTAGAAATATACAAGCAGTACAAATTCTTAACTCACCTTTCTCACAGATCAAAACTGAGTGTTTAGAAGATTTGAATATCATACTTAGAAGAGTAGATCTGATATATACATTCAAAGGTAGATATCAAATATTGTATCTTGAAAAGAGCAAATGCACATTCAAGTGCTCAAATCACATTCACAAATATTGATCATCTATTATGCTAAACAGAAAACTTTAATGAATTTTGAAAAGTAAAAATTATAGTATTATTGAATCTAGTGCAATAAAACCAAAAACTATCAAAATTTAAAAATATTGTATGCATTTAAAATTTTTTTTACAGTATTATTATTTTGCTTCACTTCTTCATGAACATTGAGAAATTGATATTATACAACAGGTACTTTTCTAGGATTTGTTCAATGTCATTGTTCCAGTCCTTCTTTGTATCACTCCAAACTCAGGGGCTTAAAACAACCACCACTGTTCATAGCTAACGGACATTAAACAGACACCTCATGGTATCTCTGGGATCAGGACTCAAGAGCAGCACGGTTGGGATGTTCTGGCTCAAGGTCTTTCATGTGTTTGGAGTCACATGGTGTCTAGAGCTGGAGTCGTCTCGAACATCTTCACTCCCGTTTCTGCTGCCTGGGCCGATAAGATTAGAGCTGCTGCAGACTGGAGCAAGCAGAGCTTCTCAGGACATCTGTCCTAGCTCCACATGTTCTTTCTCTGGGGTTTCTCCAGCTTGTCCCTTTAAGGTCCTCAGCACCCTTATAAGGCACCTCAGGGTCTCAGAGGCTGGCAGAAAGCATGTTGCCTCTAATTACCAGCCCTCAGAACTCACATCACTTCTGTCCTGTGTGAGTTGGGGCAATCGCAAAGACCCACCCAAGTTCAAAGTGAGGATTGGTGGACTCCACCTCTTGATGTGGGACGTTCTGGAGAGAGCAGTGGTATTAGGTTTAGAGAGAACGTTTGTGACTGCAAATACTATTGTGGCCATTTTTAGAAACACACCATCTGCCACAATTACCTCCCAAAGATTTATCCACAGCATTGTATGTCATTGTAGTTTAGATGTTTTTATTATTGTCTGAAAATACTTCATTTTATTAGTCCATTCTCGTGTTCATGGACATTTGGGTTGTTTTTTGCTTTTTTTTTTGTTCTTGTGAGCATCATGCTATAGTTGTGTAGGTCTCCTGATACATGTGTGTAAGTTATATGTCATGGCAACGTGCCTAGGAGTACAGCTGCTGCGTCGCTGAGTACCCACGCTGCAAACTTTGCGGTGTAACATCAAATATCTTCCACAGGAGCTGAATTCATTTACAATGAGCATCAGCATCACATTAGTTCCAGTTACTCACATCTCTACTCTGTGCCTCCCCCTCTGTGAATGGCTATATGATAAGAATGTATTCCCTATTTTATTTTATAAAGTAAAGTTTTAAAATTAAGAATTTTTGTTTGTTTTCTCACTGGTACATTGCTAGTAACTAGAAAAATGCCTGAAAAATAAAACATTTGTTGACTAAATAAATGAAGTGTTGTCCCATGACAAGTAATTGAGAACTTGGTTTATTTAGAGATTTGTTGGGAAGTTTAAGGTTCAACTACTTTCTTTTAAAATTAAAAATATTTTATTTCAAGAGCAACACTTCATGTGAAAACACAAAAAAGCATGGTAGGAAATTTTTACTATAAAACTTTGGTTTTAAGTCCTTTGTCTTTTCTAAATATCTTAATAATTTATTTTATAATTCAAAAACAAATGTGACGGCCAATTCCACTACATTTTTCTAACAATTTTCTTCTGACCTCCTTTTCCTGAGGTGATAAGCGTCAGCTTTTATCATCTAGTTCTCATGGAGGAAGAGCTGCAGCACAAAAAAAGGAGTCAATAGAAAGATACATTGGAAACTCTTTCAAAACTGTTGGCCACTACTGACTCACACTGTCCTGAAACAACCCTTCTGGTAGGTAGGTGGTAATTACAAAGGTAAAGCATGTGAGGCTCAGCAGAGTTAAGTGGCTTGACCAAGGTCACATGACTAGTAAGAGAGTTCCGGGATTTGAACCTACCACTGTCTGATTCTAAAGCCCATACACTTTTTCTTCTCCTATTCTCAAAAGAAAGATAGCTAATTAAGTTTCTTCCCCAAATCTTAAAAAATATTTGTTTTACTGTAGAAAATTCAAAGAATACAGAAAAAAATAGAAAGAAGAAATTCGAACTCATCTAAAATTTCACTTTGGAAATTTGACAGAGGTCAATATTTTGGATAACATCTTTCTTTGTATGTGTGTGGGGGCAGATAGGCCAGTACAAACTGATCAATGAAATGATATATGTTGTTTTCTGCTTTCTTTTTGCATTTAATAGTGACTCACAACTTTATCATGAATAAAGATGTACACTTTTCATAACTGCCTAGTGTCTTATTGTATGTATGCACAATGATTTATTTTATCAACAAACTGACATATGGTTTATTCATCAGATTTTGCAAATATATGAAATGCTGCAGTAAATACTCATGTACGTGTATCTTTATCCCCCTGCCACAATGATCTCCTTGTGACCTATTTCTAAATGGAACTTGCAGAGCTCATAAGGTCAAACCGTGGTTTACCTGATCCTGCCCCTGAGAGCCTCATAGTAGAGCTGAGGGCATCTGTGAACTCAAATAATTTTACTGATTAGGGGCTGATTAGATAGAGAAACAACTGTTGTATTTTTAAAAAACGTGTTTTCATGTAGCTGTGATTTAACTTTGGTGGGGGAAGGGATGGAGCTTGGCCATGCCCACTGGCCCTGAGATGGACCAGCAGCAGGGAACACACACACAGATGCTACCCCAGGACAACAGGAGGGGAGCTCACTGTGATTGCTGGAGATCATCACATTGTGGCTATATATGCCTGATCCCTTAGACTTCCCAAGGATTCAGCACAATATCCTGAACTGTACCCCAGACTTGTCACTAATCTTCATTCTGCCTCTAAAATACTGGACAGATAACGTTAATATGCTGGGACAATCAAATTGCATGAGTCAGAGAAAACTGTGAAGCACGGGAATGTAGTGAACTGAGATTCTGGTTTTCGTGGGTCTCGGTGGTGTGACCAGGGATCACGGCGTGTTTGTAGGCGCTCTGTTGTCTGATCAGACAGACTTGCAACTAACCCACCGCCTTGCAATGGTTATAGCCCCCTTTTAGTTTTTTTAAAAAATACTTATTTATTTTTAGAGAAGGGAAAGGAGAGAGAAAGAAAGGGAGAGAAACACGGAAGCGAGATGAGAGAGAGAAACATCAGTTGCTTCTCCCATGCCCCCAACTGGGACTGAGCCTTCAACCTAGGCATGTGCCCTGACTGGGAATCAAACCAGCGAACCTTTGCTTTGCTGGATGATGATGCCCAAGCAACTCCACAGCAGTCAGGGCAGTTACAGCCCCTTTTTACAATTCCCTGTGCCTCTATCCTCTTCATTCTCATACTCATTACTGTGTGAATTGCTGCTGTGTGTGCTGTACTTTGTTGGTTCTCACTCAAATAAAAAATGTTGTAACATTTAAAATCATGTTTGTAAAGTCTCCTTCACATTGACATTGATGGCAATAAGTGCAGCGCAGATTGCACACGTTTGGGCATGACTGAGAGGTGAGGGAGCAAAGGAGGCATGTCTAGGACCTCAGGAAGACCGGGCACTGTGGGTGGTCTGGGAAGTTCATGTGAGGGGAGAGACCTGTGAAGGCTGTGGGGGCTGGGGTAGGAGCGAACACACGTGTGGCTGCAGGGTATCTGGCTGGATTCCCCCCCAGCCACCCTGTGGGGGATTTGCAGAGGGTGTAAGGTGGAGGAGATCTGGGAGCTACTCCGAATCTTTGGAGTAATCCACCACTAGGTTAAAAAACCCAGAGTGACCTCCCATTGTCGCAGATGTGAGCGATTCACGCTCCAGCATTAGGGAAGTAGAGGGCCACTGTGCTCTCCCCCTCAGACTCTTGCTTTCCCCTTAGAATCTGCTTTTCCTGAACTTCTGAACCTGGATTACAAAGCAGTAGACAGGCTTCTTGAGGAAGAATAGCTCAAAATAAGCGAGTCCTAGAGAGAAATAAATCTTGGGGCCATCATGGGAAAAAGAAATGTCGAGGCAGTTGGTTACAGAGAGATTATTAGATTACTAGAATAGAAAGTAGGCTATATGTGAATAGAGTGTTGAGTAAGGAAAAGAAGGACATAGGAGGAAAAAGCTTGAAATTATTCATTACAGTAAGTTCTTCATGGACAGGGACCATACCTGATACATAGTCACTTGGCAAGGGATGTTCACTGAATGAATAAGCGAAAATCTACTATTAGAGAAAAAAACAAATGAGTAAAACGTCATTCACCAATGTGGATTTTAATTCAACAAGATTTTGTAAAACTTTTTAGAGTTAAAATAGCTATTGGAAATGATTCATTGATTCAACAAGCATGCATACCTACCATGTACTAGTCAGGGACTGAAAAACAAGCTACCCCAGTTCCCCATAGCTAAATGGGAGGAAATGGGCAAGAGCATTCCATGCCTCAGGTACCTTGAGGCAGAGCTGAGACCAGAACCCAGGTATCCTGAATCTTAGTGATTAGCACATCCCACTTGGCCATGTTCCTTCTAAGAATTAGTGCAATGAAGACCATTTTGTCTGCATATGTCCTTGAGACCTTATGTGTTATATACACAGGACACGGACACCAAAATGGGTGTAGTCTTCAGTTTGACTGAAATAATGATAATTCAAAGAAATTAATGAGTATCACCTTTTGGGAAAGATGTTTTTTTCCAAAAATGTAGTGTCATACTAAGATGAGTCATATGAGTTTGTCACAGGTAAAATAGAAATACCTTCCTAAATTCCCATCAGGGAAACTCAAATCTAAAAATGTACTGGACATCAGAGAATTCTAACACTAACTACAATATTAGTCACAGGAACTTCTGTACAATAATAAAGAACATTGAAAATGGATGCACATACTCTATTTTACTTTAGGACACTCTGGAGCAACTGAAAAATATTTTATCCTGTGTGGCAAGTGTAACCCCTAAATAGAGAAGTTGCTGTATGTCGTAAGGTCATTTATTTTTTTAAAAATCTCATTCAGCAATCACATTATCCTCTAACTCTGATTTTATTCCTTAAGGGAATATTTCTATTGAGAAGGCACTATTCCCACTAGTCAAAGTGAGCAGTACAATTCACCTGCCAATTATATTTTCTCAGTAAATTAATAAATTGGCATTCTGGCTTATCATTGCTTTCCAATTTGGTTAATGCCAATTAGTTTCCAGAAAGAGAATTGAAAATCCACTCTCAGAACTTAAAATGGTAAGAAATATAATGTCTCTGTTAATGGTAAGAGCATGGCATGATGGTATGGGTCCCCACACCCTTTGCATGTATCATATTTATCTTCCAAAAACTGAAGGCAAGATTTTGGACCCATAGCAACCTCACTGATACACAAACATCTAAGGAACTCAGTCCACTAGCCAGCCAGTAGGTTTATCCCACCCATCTTATTTACTCCCTTGTAACTAGATACTCCCTAAATATAAACAAGTGAGATATATTCTTGTATATTCTTTGTTGTGGAGAGAAGGGAAGTAGGAAACTTATCTACAGGGAAATTTCTGTGTTTTTACAGAAGTTCTTAGCCTAATTTGTGTACATATTCAGGCATTTCTAGAGGGCAGAGGGTGCAGAACCAATAAAATGTCTTTAAGTAAGTGCCAAATGAGACTGAGCAAGAGAAAACAGTGATGAGAGGCATTTAGGGTTTTGGCTAACTTCCGTGCAGACCCACCTTCAGAAATCAGGACACCGGGTTCACTCCTTACAGTCTTAGAAGCACATATACTGGAAAGGAAAACACTTAGTGAGAATCGCGGTGAGAGTGAGTGGGGACACGCTGGGCAAATTTGAGTCAAGTTTTGCTCTGCTCCGAGTAATTTAAAGTGGAAGTATACAAGGCTCACTGTTACATGAACATCGAAAAGTTCTGAAAGGCACAAGGAAGGAATAGCTCCTTCTTACCCTCTTCACCCAGGCATTCATCAGAGCGGAGCAGAGCAGCCACAAGGGTGGGGCCACGGGGGGCATTATAACTGGGAGGCCACCATTCATGTGGGAGGTGTCTGTAGGACAGACTGCGGGTGTCAGTTTGGAATATTCAGGAATTCTGGACGCATTTTAGCGAGGCTTCACTAACCTGGACTAGCAGGGCTTGGAAAAGGTGGTTTAATTAGAGTTTTTTGAAAAGTTTACTTATTTTTTTTTGTTCTTTTTGTTTGTTTGGGGGGGGTTGGCTTATTTTTTATTTTAATTGTTCTTGTACAGTTTTCTGTCTTTTACTCCCATCCCAGCCCACAGCCCCAGCCCTCCCCAGCTCCCTCCCATTTTCAACCCCCGTCATATTTGTCCATGTGTTCTTTATACTCATTGCTCTAATGAAAAGTTTATTAGTCTGTGCTGAGCCATACTATTTTTTTTAAATTGTTGTTATTGCCTATGGTGGGTTGTATAACATCTCCCCCTCCCCCTCAATTCACATACACTGGTAACCTCAGAATTTAGAAATAAGGTCTTTGCAGATGTAATTAGTTAGCATCCTAAGATGAAATCATCCTGGATGTAGGGTGGGTCCTAACTCCATTACTGATGCCTTTATAAGAGAAAGGGGAGGGGGATTTATTAATCTATTTTTATTTAATCATTATTGTATTTTTTCCATTACCATTAGTCCCCCAACACCCCTCTCCCCCCAGCAATCACCACATGCTCATGTCCATAAGTTCTTTTTCTTTTTGCTCAATCCCTCCACCCTATAACTTCACCCCGCAACCCCAGCTGTTTTCCTGCTCTCTATCTATGGGTCTGTCTCTATTTTTCTTGTTAGTTAAATTTGTTCATCAGATTCCACATGCAAGTGAAACTGAATGTATTTGTCTTTCTCTGACTGGCTTATTTCACTTAACATAATATTCTCCAGGTCTATCCATACTGTCACAAAGGGTGACATTTTCTTGGTTTTATTGTTTGTTTTACAACTGAGTAGTATTCCATTGTGTAAATGTCCCATAGTTGTTTTATCCATTCATCTACTGATGGACACTTAGGCTGCTTCCATACCTTGGTGATTGTAAATAACACTGCAATGTACATAGGGGTGCTTATGTTCTTTCAAAGTAGTGTTTTGGGTTTCTTTGGGTATATTCCCAAAGAATAGCTTGATAGCTGGATAGCTTGATAGCTTTGTAGAAAGGCAGTCCCATTTTTAATTTTTTGAGGTATCTCCATACTGTTTTCCACAATGACTGTACCAATCTGCATTCATTCCCACCAACAGTGCAAAAGGGTCCATTTCTCCACATCCTTGATGACACTTGTTTGTTGATTTATTGATGATAACCATTCTGACAGTTTTGAGGTGATATCTCATTGTGGTTTTAATTTGCATTTCTCTGGTGATTAGTGACATTGAGCATCTTTTCATATGTCTATTGGCCATCTGTATGCCCTCTTTGGAGAACTGTCTACTCAGGTCCTTTGTCCATTTTTTAATTAGGCTTGGGTTTGTTTGTTTTTGGTATTGAATTTCACAAGGTCTTTATAAATTGTGGACATTAACCCCTTATCAGATGTATAGGCAAATATGTTCTCCCATTCTGAGGGCTGTCTTTTTATTTTGTTGATGGTTTTCTTTCCTGTGTAAAAATTTTTAGTTTGATGTAGTCCCATTTTTTAATTGCTTCTTCTGTTTCCCTTGCTTGGGGCGATACATTCAATAAAATATTGCTAGAAGCAATGTCCAAGATTTTGCTGCCAATGTTTCTTCTATGATTTTTATGGTTTGGGGCCTAACTTTTAAGTCTTTGACTCATCTTGAATTTATTCTTGTATGTGGTGTAAGAAGGTGGTCTAGTTTCATTTTTCTACATGTATCTGTCCAATCTTCCCAACACCATTTATTAAAGATAATTGAATAAATTATGTTTAGTCCATTGTATATACTTGCTTCTGCTGTAGAATAATAATGGACTATAAAGGTGTGGATTTATTTCTGGGCTTCTATTCTGTTCCATTGATCTAAGTATCAATGGATACTTTTTATGCCAGTACCATGCTGTTTTGATTACCATAGATTTATTAGTATAGTTTGATATTAGGTAGTGTGATTAATCCAACTTTGATCTTTCTCAGAATCGCTGTTGCTATGCAAGGCCTTTTGAGGTTCCACATAAATTTTTGAAATATTTGCTCTAGTTCTGTGAAATATGTCATTGAAATCTTGATAGGAATTGGGTTGAATCTATAGGATGCTTTGTGTAGTATGGACATTTTAATGATGTTAATTCTTTCCATCCATGAATATGGTATATGCTTCCCCTTATTTGTATCTTCTATTTCTTTCTTCACTGTCTCATAATTTTCTGAGTATAGGTCTTTACTTCCTTGGTTACATTATTCCTAGGTATTTTATTCTTTTTGTAGCAATTGTGAATGGGATTGTTTTCTTAATTTCCCTTTCTGTTAGTTAGTTATTGGCATATAAAAAAATGCAACTAATTTCTAGATATTAATTTGCACCCTGCTACTTTGTTGAATTCATTAATCAGTTCTACTAGTTTCTTGGTGGAATCTTTGGGGTTTTCTATGTACAGTATCATGTCATCTATAGATAATGAAATTTTACTTCTTCCTTTCCAATTTGGATGCCTTTTATTTCTTCTTCTTGTCTGATTGCTGTGGCAGGACTTCCAGTACTATGTTGAATAAGAGGTGAAAGTGGACATCCCTGTCTTGTTCCTGATCTTAATGGAAAAGATTGTAGTTTTCCCTCATTGAATATGATACTCTCAGGGGGTATGTCATATACGGCCTTTATTATGTTTAGGTATGTTCCCTCTAATCTCACTTTGCTAAAAGTTTTGATTATAAATTGGTGCTGGATTTTTTTATCAGATGCTTCTTCTGCATCTATTGATATGATCATATAGTTTCTATCCTTCATTTTATTTATGTGGTGTATCACATTTATTGATTTGCTTATGTTGTACCAATCTTGCATTCCCAGATTAAATCCCACTTGATCATGGTGTATGATCTTCTTGATGCATTGCTTTATTCAGTTTGCTAGTATTTTTTTTTTTTTTGAGGAATTTAGCATGTATATTCATCAGGGATATCAGCCTATAATTTTCTTTCTTTGTAGTGTCTTCATCTGGTTTTGGAATTAAGATAATGCTGGCCTTGTAAAATGAGTTTGGTAGCCTTCCCTTCTCTTGAATTTTATGAAACAGTTTCAGAAGGAGAGGTGTTAGTTCTTGGAATGGCTGGTAAAATTCACCCATGAAGCCATCTGGTACAGGGCTTTTGTTTATTGGGAGTTTTTTTATTACTGCTTTAATTTCACTAGCTATAATCTGTCTATTCAGATTCTCTGATTCTTCCTGATTTAGTTTTGGAATATTGCATGTTTCTAGGAATTTATCCATTTCATCCAGGTTGTCCAGTTTGTTGGCATGTAACTGTTCATAATATTTTCTTACAATCCTTTGCATCTCTTTGGTGTCAGCTGTTATCTCTCCTCTTTCATTTCTGATTTTATATATTTAGGTCCTTTCTCCTTTTTCCTTAATGAGTCTGGTTAAATGTTTGTCAATCTTGTTTTTCTTTTCAAAGACCAGCTCTTGGATCCATTGATCTTTTGTATAATTTTTTAGACTCTATTTTGTTTCTATCTGCTCATATCTTTATTATTTCCTTCCTGGTACACCCTTTAAGCTTTGTTTCTTGTTCTTTTTCAAGTTTTTTGAAGTGTGAAGTTAGATTATTTACTTGAGCTTTTAAGACAGGCCTGTGATGCTATTAATTTCCCTCTTAGGGTGGCTTTCCCAGTGTCCCACAGATTTTGGATTGTTGTGTCCTCATTTTCATTTGTTTCAGGGTATTTTTTCATTTCTTCCTTGATCTCATTGTTGACCCATTCATTGTATAACATGTTATTTAGCTTCCATGTCTGTGTGTTTTTCAGTTTTCTTCTTGTGACTGATACCTAGTTTCATGGCACTGTGGTCAGAGAAGAAGTTTGATATTATTTCAACCTTCTTAAATTTATTGAGACTTGTTTTTGTTCCTAACATGTGTTCTATCCTAGAAAATATTCCATGTGCACTTAAAAACTGGCTTTGGGATGAAATGCTCTGAAGATATCAATTAAATCCATTTGATCTAGTGTGTCATTTAAGGCTGCTCTGTCCTTGTTGATTTTCTGTCTGGAAGATCTATCCAGTGAAGTCAATGAGGTGCTCAAATCCCCAACTATGACCGTATTTCTGTCAATCTCTCCCTTTATGTCCATCAAGATTTGCCTCACATATTTAGGTGCTCTTATGTTGGGTGTGTTAATGTTTCCTAAGGTTACATCTTCTTGATGAATTGCTCTCTTTATCATTATGCAGTGTCCTTCTTTGTCTCTTACAATAGCCTTGCTTTTAAAGTCTATTTTGTCAGTTATAAGTACTGCTACCCCAGTTTTTTTCTTTCCATTTGCATGAAATATATTTTTCCACCCCTTTACTTTTAGTCTGTGTGTATCTTTCAATCTGAGATGAGTCTCTTGGAGACAGCATATATATGGGTCTTGTTTTTTTTTTTTTATCCATTCCACTACCCTATGTCATCTGGTTGGGGCATTTAAGCCATTTCCATTTCAAGTGATTTAGTACCATTTTATTGTTTGTCTATTTTCCTCTGTTTTTTTTTTTCTCTTTCTCTTTTTCTTCTTCTTAAAGCAAGCCCTTTAACATTTGTTGCAGTATTGGTTTGGTATTTCCAAACTCCTTTAGCTTTTTCTTGTCTGGGAAGCTCCTTTTTTCTCCATCACTTTTAAATGATAGCCTTGCTAGATAAAGTATCCTTGGTTGTAGGTCTTCACTTTTCATCACCCTGAATATTTCACACTGCTCCCTTCTGGCCTGAAATGTTTCATTCGACTAATCAGATGACAGTCTAACTGGTGCTCCCTTGTAGGTAACTACCTGCTTTTCTCTTGTGACTTTTAGCATTCTCTTCCTGTCTTTAAGCTTTGTCATTTTAATTTTCATGTGTCTCACTGTAGGCCTCTTTGGGTGCAAAACCTTTGGGATTCTCTGAGCTTCCTGGACTTGTGTGTCTTTTTCCTTTACCAGATTAGGGAAGTTTTCAGTCATTATTTCTTCAAAAAGGTTCTTGATCCCTTGCTTGCTCTCTTCTCCTTCTGGTATTCCTATGATGCAGATGTTGTTATGCTGCAAGTTGTCCAAAATGTTTCTTAAACTCTCATCAGTTTTTAAAATTCTTTTTTTTTTTTTTTTTGCTGCTCTACCTGTGTGTTTTTTCTACCTTGTCCTCCAAATCACTGATGCAGTTCTCTGCTTCATGTAACCTAGTGTTTATTCCTTTCAGTGAATTATTTATCTCAGATATTGCATTCTTTATTTCTGACTGGCCCTTTTTTATGGTTTCTATGTCTTTTTCCATGATGTTGAGTATCTTTATAATCATTACTCTAAACTCTACTGATAAGTTGCTTATCTTCATTTCATCTAGCTCTTCTTCTGGAAAATTCTCTTGTTCTTTCTTTTGGGGTCTGTTTCTTTGTCTTCCCATTTTGGCTGCTTCTTTGTATTTGTTTCTATGTATTACGTAGCTCTACAAAGATTCTGTTGCAGGCCTTTGTCAGATGCTGTTTGTGACTGGCCATGGTCAACCTGTTTGGAGCTATGAGTGATCCACAGTATATGGCTCCCCTTGCTGGGCCTTTCTGTGTGCAGGAAGAACAAGGCTGTGCTCCAAGACCAGCTTTTATCAGCCCCAGGCCCTGGGGAGGATCAGCTTAAGTCTTACAGAGTTCCCAGAGATCTGCCTTAGTTGTTAAACTAGTCAATGATATAGCTTCAAGCTGTAATCAGCAGCCTGGCTTAGGCACCACAGGATGGGGTAGAGTAATTCTTGTGGGCGGGGCTACTGTTTCCTCTCATAGTGATGCCATTCAGAGAAGAGTGCTCTGTCAAAGTAAGATGGTTTCTGCAGTATGGGGAAACACGCAGCACAGGGATCCTGGTGGCAATTCCTTCAGTTCTCTCCCCAGAGCCATTAACCCCAGACTCTTCTCAAGTGTCTCTAGTCTACTCTGCCCTCTCTCTGCTGGAGCCCAAGGTAAGTGGCTACAAATGAAATTTTGTGTGTTGACCCTTTAAGAAGCTCTCTGTGTCTGCAGCCATATCTCCTTGCCAGACAGAAACTCTGCTACTTTTCATAACAGTATGTTATTTCAGTTCCTTTCTGGTTCTGGTGCTATCGACTGGGAAGCCCAGCTTGGGGTTTAGACCCCACACTTCTCCGGGGGAATCCCTGGGTGCTGAAGTATACCTCCAGGACATCACCTGCCACCCATGGGAGCCCAGCCAGCCCTCTCGTGCATCCTTTGCACTCCCTTCCAACCTTGTTGTGGTAAAGTGGTTTCTTCTGTATGTTCTCTCCAGCTAGTGTTCAGTTAGTTATTGAAGATGGTTTCTCTGCAATTTAGTTGTAATTCCAGATTGGTCCTGGGAAGATGTTAGTGTAGCTTCCACTTATTCCTCCGCCATCTTGGATCTCTCAGAAAGGGGAGGGAGATTTAAACACATGCAGAGACATGGGGAAGAAGACCATGTGTAGATGGAGAAAGAGACTGGACTTATGCAACTACAAGCCAAGAATGCCAAGGGCTGCCAAGGGCTACCTGAAGCTAGAAGAGAGTCAGCCAAAAGCAGGAGGCTCTAATTGTCCCCCAGAAGGAACTCTGTCAATACTGTGACTTCAGACTTCTAACCTCTAGACTGAGAAAGAATACACTTCTATTGCTTTAAGCTACCAAATTTATAGCAGTTTGTGACAGCATCCCTAGGAAACTAACACATAAGCCATATTTCTAATTTTTAGATCAGCCAAAGGTGGCCCACTAAAATATGGACTGCATATTTATTTATTTAGCTGTTGAACAGAGATTAATTTTCATTCCTTCTCATTTCTTCCCTCCTCAGGCACTCCATATACATAAGTGAACCATATGCCAAAACATACTCATAGATAAAGATTCAAGGGCTAGGTGGAGTCAGAAGAAAATTTTAAAATAGTTATGTTTATTCCCTGATTAATCAAATGACAGGGTATTAAATTACTGCATTTTAAATAAACACATTAAAATTTCTATTATTTTAGTAAGTTAGTTTATAAAAAAATTACTTTGACTAAGAGATAAAGCTCATTTTTTAAAAATATACAAATTCCCTGGTGGGATGGAACTCTGAAAACACAGAAGCAAAAGACATTGCTTCCATTTCCAAAAGAGAGAATCGCAAAATGAAAAAAACCTGTAATTGCACCAAAATCAGGACCACTGAACCTTTCTTATCAAGGATGTAAATTATGTGTTCAAATCAGCTGTTAACCCCACAAAATTAATATCCCCCCTCTCGCTGCTGTCTGTCCAATGTCCTCCCCCTTATCAGACAGAGTGGATGAGTGACACTACAAAAGAACTCTCTCATTTCTCTGGTTGGGCAACACAGGTTGATCAAACACTGAAGAGACCTTGAGCAACATCTCTTTTATCTTTAACCTTTAACTGTGGCTCTTTCAGCCCCAGCACTGACCTCCTCAGGTTTGATTCTTAAACTAAGCCAGATGCTTTTAATTTTGGAGTTTCCTATGCCTTCCTCTTTGGGTTTCCTGTGCTTTCCTTCAGTAATCGATCCTAACAACCTGGAATCTTGCCCATTTCCTTTTGTCTGTGTGTGTGAAATAATACGGTTCTGAAATAGTAGATATAATGCTGTTTATGTTCTGTTCCCTTTTATTTCTCTCCTTCATTGCTCTCTTCCCCCTCTGAATTCTGCCTGATTGCCCTGCTCTCCACCCCCAGACCCTGAGCATTTGCATAGTCGTTATTTTGCACCCCTGACAGAAGTCTGCAGGTGAACTGTGGAGTGCAGTGCACTTGGCAAGAGCGCCAGGCCCAGGTAATTATGAATATGACTGCCCTACTGAGGTTGGAAAATGGCGGGATATACTGAATAAAATAACAAATACAAGTTAAGGTGTGTTTTCAAAAATGTGTACGAGAAGGGGTTAAGTGAAAATAGATTATATCGAAGGAAAAACACGCTTAAAAAACAATCAATGAAAGTAAATGAGTTGCTAAGCTCCTATAAGTTTATATTTAGAAGAAAAAATGGATGAGCGGAGTGGAGTCTAGAAGCTGGGATTTGGTGGGAGAATGGAGATGAGAGCAAAAGGAAGTGAGGAAAATAAAAATGGGTAATGAGAGGAAGAAGGAAGGGCAAGTTTAGGTAAATGGAATAGAGGAAGCAAATGAAATGCTGAGAGAATAATAAATAAAAAAATGAAAATAGAAAACGTATTAGTATAATGCATAGGGAAAAGAACATGAAATAACAAGGGAAGAATTGAAGACAAAAAAAGAGGCACATTTCAGCAAAGGCCACATCTGGCCACTGCTTTCTAGTGAGCAGATTCCAGTAGTTACGGCAGTGTTTTTATGCCTCCTTTTGGAGGTCAGTATGATGGGTGGGAAAGCTTTGGCCTGAAAGAAAAATTATGCTCTAGTCCTGCTTCTTATTGTCCAGTTGAATGATCACTGATAGGTCATTTCACCTCTCTATGTTGTTCCAAAGGTAAACTAAAAGCCTGTTTAGGGCCTTTTTGCTCTCTGAAACAGTGTGACTTGACTTACTCTTAAATACATTTTAGTTAAAATGATTAATCAGTAGTCAACTTGGGAATGTTAATTCTAAATACCCATATTTATTCATACACTTAACTTTTACTGCAATTTACTCACATTTTAATTTTCTTGTATATCCATTTTTATATCCCCAGATGAATGTGATTAACACATGAAAATATTGGTAGAAAGACTTGTTATGCTTAGGCTGTCTAAATCTGTGACAAGAGAATGCGCTAAATTATTTTTTACAATATTCGTGTGAGATGGCTCATTTAAGTAGTTCCTTGAACTACTGAACAAATGTGTTCCTTTAAGGCCTGAAAGACACAGTGAAGGCTGCAGGTTGATTGCCCAGTCCAGATACAATTGAGAGGCTCAATGCTTTTAGGTTCAACTAACAGAAAGTCCAGCTAAATAGTAGCTTACACACAGGGAGTGTCTGATAGTTGGCGGTTGTTGAGATGTCCTCAGCTATAAGATGGGATCACCGGGAGTCTGACTCTCTCCATCCTCCACTTTGCCACCCTTTTGTACTTGTTGCCTAATGGCTGCAAGACAGCTGCTGCATCCCCAGGCATTACGTCTTTGTATCACTGTCACAAGCAGGAAGGGGTAAGCTGCTGTGTGCTCCTTTCAGGGCTAGCAGGGAAATGCCAGGGACCAAACCATTAATGGGAGGGAATGAGAGTATTAGGAATGACCCAGACCAATCATGACTTACCCCTGTGGCTAAGTCGGGATCCTTCATTGGTGGAAATCAGAAAAAATCTCTGCCCACTACAAAATCATGTTTCTCTTAGTAGGGAGGAAAGGAACAGTGGCCATTAGGTGGGCAGACAGATTTGTGACATCTAAGAGGCCTATATGGGCACAATCTAGAGAAGGTGTTTAATTGGTGTTAGTAGTTCAAGATGTATCATTTGGATAGGATTTTGAATTAATTTTTCTTTTTAAAACCCGAAAAACACTGTAGATCACAGTTTGAATGTGCCATCTGAGAATGATTATGAGACTGGAAGGCTGGATAAAATCACAGGATTGCAACTAATAAGTAATTGCTACAAAGAGAAACTGAAGGT
Organism: Anoura caudifer; assembly: GCA_004027475.1. Lineage (NCBI taxonomy): Eukaryota > Metazoa > Chordata > Mammalia > Chiroptera > Phyllostomidae > Anoura > Anoura caudifer. The sequence goes on from PVKU01000227.1 coordinate 127,592, forward strand.
AGGGTGATCACTCTATTTAAGTAACTCACTCCTGTTACAAAACAGTTAAGTCCTCTTTATATCACTTTTTTACATATTTTCCTCTCTCTACATTTTTTCCAATATTTTCTTTATCTTTAATCCCATTCCTCTACTGATTTTTCCCACCTTTCTTTGTCTACTAATTACCTTTCGGTTTTGTTTCATTGTTTAGATTTTCTGACTCACTGTCTACTTTGTTTTAATGTTAAATACGCAGGGCTGCACATTTAATACTTATAACAGCTTGTCGGTATTCTTCCACACCTTCCTCACCCTCCTTCATATATGTGCTCAAACAGCTGGCTCTTCTGCCACTGGAGCCAGGTTTTCTCAGTGACTTACGTCACCCAGGCTTCCCCCCGCCAACACACACTTTCATGCTCTGCATTCTTTCTCTTTATATATAGTTGTGGGCGATATTTTACCTTAATTCAGAAGTAAGTGCAGCAAACAAAACCATGTATTTTTCTTTTATCAAACCTATGTGTCAAGCCTTCTCTCTGCTCACCTTGAACCCTGTCATTTTATTAAATTCCAGTCTCTTCTTCCACGTTCACACACTTAATCCTGTACCTTGGTGATTCTTTTCTCTTTATTCTTTGCCTCTTCACCCGGCTAGCTACCACACAGAGGTGCTCAAGCACAGAATGCATTAGAGCATGACTGAATGGGCTCCCTTGCCCACAGAATACCCCGTGGGGAGAGGCAAGCCTTGGAACATCTGGTGCACCTCCCTCCTTTGCATGCAGAGATCAGAAGGGAGAGGACAGAAGGCTAGACATTTAGTATCAGGCACACTGGAACCAGTATAGGGTCGAGTGGAAACAGCTCCTTTTTCCAGAGGCTGTTTCTAACTGGAGCCAAGGAAATAAAATAAATAAATAAACTACAACCTCACAGATTTTAAAGAAGATTATTTCTTTATCTAGTCCCCCACCAGTCCATGCCATAAAAACAAGACTGGTAGGATTCAACCTAAACGGAAAAGTTAGCACAATCTGGTGAGCCCAATGTATATAAAATAGCAACCATGTCAATTTGGTGATGAAAATGAATTACTCATTTCTCTAAAAGGAACTAGTATTAACTAGGTAGCTAACATATGCCAGGTACTGTGATTTTATACTTAATCTCATGTTTAATTTAATCCTCCATTGAATCGAATCCTCCATTGCACTTCACTATTCCTGATGTCTACATAATAAAATCATAACAGATCTCTTCTTTATTATCATCGAATAGCAAGGTCTCATTAAAAGGGAGCAAACATAGGGTATTTGTTAATTTGCTTAATCAATTTATATAGTTTGTAGAAGTATTCATTAAAGAAAGCAAGACACACAAAAATGCATTAAGCAAATTATCTATAAAGTTACCATGAGCATGTTGTAAAAATATGAAATTAAAATGAAAGAATGCTTAGACAAATTGACCATGCAGCATTAAATGATTCAAAACTGCTAAAATTTTAATGGTAACCTATTCAAATCTAAAATTTTCCAAAATTGGTTGGACTGGCTAACACAAAATTGGAATGAACCGGCCTTAACCCAATGAGTTGTAGGTGTATTTACCTAATAAAGTAGAAAGGCTTTAAAATAGGTGTTCAGATTCTTTGCATCCTGAGTCACCTCTGCTTTAAGTGCTGTGAGACACTGCATGCCCCTGTGTACAGCACTCAGGTGTCCAGTAGGAATAGCTTCAGCAAGGGGATGGCCGCTTAGCTGCTAGGCAGCCTGCCCCTGTCCTCTGACCCCTGTCTGAACTCTGGTTCATATCTTATCTCGCTGCATTACAACTTTCCTCTGGCACAGGCATGCGTGGCTCTCAGTGCTTACTTGTATACACCTCTCCCTGACTCTGAGTTTTAACTGCTGCCCGGTCCTCATGCCAACTTGGGTACCATAACTTGTGAACCATTGTCACTGGTGATATTTGACGCAGAGACTACGTGCCTCTCAGTGAAAAGGTCAAAGCACACCCCAAGCCGGACCTAGTGCTGGCTGGAAAGGTTGGGCTGTATCAGCAAACACAGTGACCGGTTTGTGTGCTTTTTCAAGGCTGCACTGGCAATTTAAAAATAAGCTGTGCTATTAGAAATTGAAATAGCTGGTGAAAAAGACTTGCACATTAGGAGGCTGCTGAAAAATGTTTGTGGCTTGTTTTCAGATAAATCACCTTTAAAGAATTTATCAGCCTGAAGAAGCTGGGCTATTTTGGCAATTATAACCTGGAAGACACCTACGGGCTAATTTGATGCCTCTGAGCTGAATCAAATAAGAAAAGGTTTTGTGCGCTAATGGTTGAAGTTCCAATAGCATGAGAATATTAGGGATTAAAATCTATAATCCTGGCGTATTGTAGCTGCCTTGCATTTACCCAGTGAGTACAGAGCCCTCAGTGGGTGGAGAGAGAAATGCTTTTTACTGGTAGCTTCGTAGAAAAAGTCTTAGATTTTATTGTTTATTCTGGAGAAATAGTTTTGTGTTTGGGGACTCTCTTTTTAAACCAATATCCTCCACTAATTCAAATCACAAAGAAGTGTTACTGAGAAACTCATGTTACCTGAGAAAAGACTTTAATAGAACAGACTGTGACTTGCAATGATTTCTAACATTTTAATCTACAACTGATATGTTTTTTGTGGCTGCAAGGGTTGTGTTCGGGTAACATAATAATCATCATCACTCTATGCCAGATATCACGCCAGGTCTGATACTGTGAAAGGAGCTTCACGGGTATCATGTCATTCAGTCTTCACCATAAGCCAATCATGTAGTTATTTTATTCCTTTTTTATAGGTGAGGTCATTGATTCATAAAAATATTAAAGAGTTTGCCTGAACTCCCACAGCTAATAAGGAACAGAGGCTAGATTCAAATCCAGGTATGTCTTACTCTATCTGCAAAAGGAAATAATAACTAAGTCACCAAGTAATTGTGAAGATTAAATAAAACTATGTATATAAGGAGGTGGTCTGTGAGCTTTTAAACTGATATGCAACTGTTAGGTGTTGCTAATGTTGACAGGCTTTGGAATAAGCTACCACCCTTTGCCTTTGGACAACTTCGCAGAAGTACTGAGGTACAGTCCTACACACCACAGCCTCAAGCTGGGTAGATGAAGTAGGAGAGGTACTGGAAGCTGACAAGAAGATACCTCTGGACCATTGAGTTGTGATGCAGAAACGAAAGATAATGCTTCGTATGGCATTGAGCGGGAAGAGACGTGGGGACTGAGAGGATTGTCTGGGGGATACAAACACACTTGGGAGAAGGCTGCTTGCTTCAACTTTAGGTTCACTAATTAGTTTTACAGAAAAGCAGCTGTGTTACACTGCCCAGGGGGTCAACAGCTTCACATTTTTCACTCCACCCTTATGAGAGTCAAATTATTTAAAGGCAAATAAATATCAGTGACTTTTTCTCCTAGAAAGCAAGTGTTGGACCCATTGGAGTAGTCCTCTCCATTCATCTCCATCTGCCACACTTTTTTCACATCTACATTTACAGCTATAGATACTGCAAATGACAATCACTGGTACTTGTAATCATCAACTCTCAAATCCTTTCTAGAAGTGATATTACGCCCTGCGTGATCTGTTTGAGATGACAGGAAAGCACAGAGTTCATTACAGAAATGCTTTCCACCTAAAAGAATTAAGGTGTTAAAAGTCTGCTTTCAAACTCAGTTTCTGGAGATGTAATTAGTTAGTGTTAAATGACTGTTTGCAGTTAAGATTTTGATATATACTTCATGCACTTCACAACCCTGGGCATTATTATCCTTATAAGGTTTTAATTTTTTTTTTTTTTGAGAATGCAGTGCCAGGAAAATGCTATCTATACTAAAAGAACTGATATTCACTCTTCTTAATGAAAACCAAATATATGTTACCTCATTTCTCCCTTCATGCCCTGGCTTCTAGAAACCTCAGATTCTAATGTGATGAATATTTATGGCTATTGCATCAACCTTTATAGTTAGCATGCTTTGTCTCTTTTCTTTGTTCTAATTTTCAAGTTCTGTTTTATCAGCCTCTAGTGATGATAGCATATTTTTTTACCGTTTCACATGTTTTTAAAGAGGGTATGAGAAAATAAATTGGCTATTATTACCTTTATGTTAGCGGTAGGTGAGGCTGCCTAAGCGAACTTACAAAGCTCATGAGTGGCAAGCTAAGGCTTCATCCCAGGCCTCTTGATCCAGAATGAAGCATCCCTTGAGAATAAGGTGAGCTAAGATTTTACTGAATTAATGCCTTGCTTCAAGGAGTAAAACTATCACATTTTCAACCCAAAGTTGTGCAAATCCATATTGTTGCCTCCATTGTTTCCTTGAGAATCCTGGCCCTCTAAAAAAAGAAGAAAAAGCAAAGGAAGACCACTCTTTGGCATTCCCAGATGCCTCACACATTCAGTTAGGAGATTGTCCATGTTACAAAAATGGGAGTGCAGTGGGATTGTGGAACACCAATGTGGCTACTATACATATTCCCTCCCATTTCATCTCAATAGGAGGCAAAACTGTTTCTTTCTTAACAGTTCATACATCTTTGTCTGTTGAGATATTGCAGCAGCTGCCACCTGGTTCTCCCTGCAGCTCAGCATCAATTTTTCTCTTTGTTGGAAAGAAGATATAAAAAGTCAATGCATTATTTATAGTAGTTATTTTCATCATTATACATTCACAATAATTGAAAGGTGGAAGTAGAGTATAATATAATAGAATGGGAAGAAAATCATCTGCAGCAATGTCTGAAGCATTCATAGGAAATGTTCAGCTACTAAAAAAACCAGCCCAAAACAAACACTGGATCTTAAAATACCATGTAAGCCATCCACATCTGCAAAGCCTTATTTCTGCTATTTATTTGTCCAAAGCAATAGAGCAAATGTAAAATAGAACCTGCAGGAGGTTCTCAATTCCCACCATGTAACAGGGCTTCTAATGAAGTTATTTTCTCTCAGAGTGAGCATAACTTCTGATGCGTAGCTCACCATCCTAATGAGGCCAAGACAAAGTGTTCTACTCTGACGTCACTTCAATCCATTTCATAACCAATGCTATACCACTGACCTCAGCCAACTGGCTCTCAAGTAGATGTTTTTAGTTACAAGGAAAACTTGTTGAGAAAATGTAGGAAGGTCAAGCTACGTTTATCACCCTCATGAAACACACAGGTGTACGCGTGCGCACACACACACATTCTTTACTGACATGTGCTCCTTGTACTGTCTTCGTCTACCAAGGCAAGTCCACATTACATGTTTTATATGGCGAGAAACTAACCCTTAGGTTCTCCATGCATGATATTAGATATTTGGGCTGGATAGCCCAAAAGATCTTTATCAGTTAGGAGCCTTGCAGGTAAAAGTAACAGAAAACCTGACTCAACATGTCTTAAGCACTAATAAAAATATATAATCCTATATTATAAGAAGTCTAGAGGCTCTTATTTGGTAGCCTGAAGGCCAGTTAATTTAGCGGCTCAATGATATTATGATTGTAACTGAGGTTCTTTCCGTTTTTCCGTCTGCTGTGCTCCTGCTGACTGGCCTCAGTCCTGCTCCCTCCACGGTCATGGAGTGTCGGCACAGTTCTGGGTATTGTATGCATGCATCACAAAGTCAAACGGACAAAAGGACTCTTTGTTTCCTACCAATCTTTGGCTGGTTGCAATAAAACCTTTTTCTGAAACTATCCAGTGGATTTCCCCTAATGTTTTATTGGCCAGAAGTGCATCACATGTCGTTCCCTATACCACAAGCAGGGTGAACAGGTGACTGTGGTTGACTCAGTGACATCAAGGAGAGAATGGGCTATCTGCACGAAACTGTAGCCCTGTTAAAATGTAGGAAAAGGGGAACTGGTGGTTCCTCAGTCCGCCCTTCACCCAATCAACATTTAAATATATACCCATTCATACTTGGTAAAAAGTGTTCACATCTATATAGAAGATACTTACCATATTCCTAAAGGGAGACAGCCCAAAGTCTCATCAGTCAATGCACCCAATTCTAAACCCAGAATTTCTGGGCTTTATCTTATTATTATTTTTTTTTATTCTCACCTGAGGACATTTTTTTCATTGCTCTTTTTAGAGAGAGAGGAAGGAAGAAAGAGAAATACCGATGTGAGAGAAAATTATCTATGGGTTGCCTCCTGTACTGAACCAGGGATCGCATGCACCCGTACCAGGAATTGGGTATGCCAGGACCAGGGATCACATGGTCTCCGACCAGGGTAAACCCATGACCTAGCTATGTGCCCTGACTGGGAGTGGAACCCACAATCTTTAGGTTACTGGATGATGGCCCAAGGAACTGAGCCACATTGGCCAACTCTGGTCTTTTATTTTTAACTTCTTCCAGCATTGTCTGTGCACATATGGCTAAAAACAAATGTTCATCACTAGCATATACAAAATAGAATAAATTATCTCTTTACCCCCAACCTCACCCCCACCCCAACCAACCATAAGTCTGAAATGGAAATAATATAAAGAACTCACAGCAGTCACCAGTTTGTTGCACTTACGTTCCCTTAGATGAGAGTGGCAAGGACTCCTATACTGGCAGTAGGGACAGACACTTGGTCACCCAATTGAACAGCCCTAGTTCTGCTCTCGGAAATGGTCATTCTTTTCTTCGTTGTGCCAGATATGCTTAGCTGTTCTCCAGTACCTCCTTCTTCTTCCTCCTAGGCACACTGCTGGGCCATTTCTACCAGCCTTCCTCACACTTTATTGTAACCATGTTAACTGAGTTCCAGCCCAGAGAATATTAGTGGAAGTGCCACACAGCCCTCCCAGGCTGATGAAAACCAGCACGTGTGTTTGTAGGTCTTCTGTCCTTCTTCCAGCTCACGGAAGTAGAGCTACCTGATGAGATAAGGCTTAAAAGATTGTGTTCAATATGGTCAAACCTCTTTCAGCCTGGATCCTTGCATTATTGCACAGATAAAGGCTATGCCATCTACCGCTTTACTTGCTCAGTCCTGTTTTGTAAATAATAACAGTTCCACTTAGTTCAAGACATTTAAATATTGGGTCTATTTGTTACGGCAGTCACCCTATCCAGACCAACAGAATTCCCTTTACGGAAACACTGGAGATAAACATTGGGGAAAATGCTCTTTCTGAGGGCTGGACAGCTTTCGTATTCTATATCCTGCTGGTGGGAGGTTAGGGGCTCAGGGAATTGCCTTAGTGACCGAGTAGCCGCAGGCCATTGTTTATTAACCTTGGGCTTTCTTTGGTAATATAATTCCTGTAAGAACTCAGTAGGCTTCAGGTCCCTCCAGTCAACTCCGTGGGCTAATAACACGGCCAATGATCTTTTCTAGAAATAGACTGTGAGCCTGAGAATTCCTGACTCCATGCCAGGGACTTCTACATGATGCCAGTCCTCCTAGACCTCAGATTAATGACCTCTGCCCTGAGGCAATTTAAAACAATAACCTTGGGTGGGAAGGCAATACCCGTAATCCAATCTTGGCCATCTGGGTTTTTCAATTTGTCAGGCAGAAACGACTTTATAAAAAATGTTTAAGAGGGGACCGGAAGATTAAGCTTGTCTTTTGGCTCAAATTTATCTCCTGCTGCTGAATCTCCACTCTCCCTCTTTAAGATGGTCCCTCCTTAGTCTTAACTTGTTTCTTTCCCATGGACCCGCACAAAAAGCCATCCATTGATGTTATTACCATTTCCTGCAATACCAAAGCCTCCCTAGGCCCATGACCTGTGTTCAAGACCAATAGACAATGTAACCTATCGCTTCACAACCTCATAAAAAGAGTCACTAACTCCCTAGTCAGGTTCCTCACTAGCACATGCAGTACCTCCTCCATTGCCCAACCCCTCGTTTTAGGCTCTGTCACTTTCAGCACCCCACCCCGTTGCATGATACATCTGTATCAGTAGGATTTTTTTATTTGCTAGAATAAGAATCCAAATCTATCAGGTTTAAGGAGAGATTGAATTTACTGAAAGGACATTGGGAGGGATTCATGCAGGGATGAAAAACCTGGACCAGAGGGTGTGCGGCCAGGAAGAGTGGCGTACATCACACGCAGGGCCGGCTGGGTGAGAACACAGCTTCCAGGCCTCTAAGCACCGTGCTCTGCAGCTCGAACTGCTGGAGCTGCCAGTCCAGAGGACAGGGTGCTGCCGTTGCCACCTCCGCTAATACTGCTCTGAGAAATTAATCTTGCTGCCGTAGCCCCCGCCCCAAGAACTATTTTTATGCAATTCCATACTCCAGATTCCAGCATAAAGTCTGGGAGGTTGGCTCTCATGGGCTGAGTGTAGGACTCATGCATGCTCTTGACCTGCAAGGGAGGCTGGAAGAAAGAGGAGCTAGCATGAGTTTCTAACTCTAACTCACAAAATGGGAACTCCCTCAGGTAGAGAAGTGGTTCAAACACAGGGCAGCCAGAAAGATGATTATTCCCTGTAGTTCTTTGAAGCAATTTGAAAATGTGCTATCAAAACTTCTAACAGAAAGTTAAAACCTACAGTTCATACTAATTCTTCAACAAACGTTTTTTGTTTTTCCCATGTTTCAGACACAATGACTAGCGAATTTTCCGATCTTTCACAGCTTGGAGAATGAGCCTCCATTTCCTGGATCCCACCTGGGACTGGTGCTGCCAGGGGCATCCCTGAGGTAAGACTCCGTCGGGCCCTAGCGTGTCCCTTCAGAAGCTTAAGTCATCCCCCTTACTTGGGTTTCCACCAGGAGCTAAGGACCTGGAAGCTTTGTAATTTTAGTTCCAATTCACCGGGGTTAAAATTACTTTAAAGACACAACAACTTCTCAACTCATGAGCCCAGAATGAAGGCCACAGGAAGCTCGCATGCCCTGTCCTAGGACATACCCGAAACTCAGCCTAGGCCAGCCCTCAAAGTGCTCGTGCCCGGCATTTCCTTAAAGTCTTCATACCTCACAACCCATCATCCTGGCTAAAATGAGAACACCTCCGGCAATCTATTCTCTTCATGCATTTTATACCAATAACTTTCTGTATTTCCTCTCCGCCTGCCAGCCTCCTACTGTTCAACTTAGTTGCAGTATTTTGCATTTTCAAGAAATCTCATTTCATAATGAGGAAAAATTCCATCATCTTAATCATCTTCACAGAAGACTTATTACAGCTTCTTGATTCGATTCGAAGCTGGTTTTCTCCCAAGAACACAATTTCTTTTAGCCCTTTCGGCTAAAACTAATCATTCCTCCTTTCAGTATTAGGCTTCAGTACCTATGTGTGCATGATGTTGTGGGGGAGAGAATCCTCAGTGATTGGTTCCAAAGCACTGTTCCCCCAACATTGTGTAAATACTTCTTGTCTTATGAGAGTTAAACTCTTCAGCTTGACTACCCTCTGTGCCTCCCCATAGATGATCTTCTACAAACACAGAGAATCCATCATTTGGCATTCTTCATCTTTACCCCTAGAGCTCAACATTCTAGCCTCATGGTGCTCTGTCCTCCTCCCCTCAGTAACTGGTAACCTCATTCCCCCGCATACCCCTGACGGCTCAGGGGATGTTCTCATTCCCAGGGATTGCTCTGCCACTGAAACTTTCGACTGAGATTTCCCATTTCCTCATCACGGTCTCCATCGAGCACTTGGACCCATGACATCTGCCACGCTGGCTCTTGACTGCACTGAGACACTCAGATGCTTAATCTCTTGATTTTTCTTCCAGCTTTGTCGGCCTCTTCTGGTTTTCATCTTTTCCATATCTAACCTGAACTCTGGACTCTGATAACTCATTTTCTTATCTATGCTTTCCCTTCTCTTGCCTCACTTTATTGACACCCTTTCCTCCCTCTCAGCTCCCCAGGGAAACCCAGGCTTTGTATCAATCTATTTTGTGAGTAATTCCACCTACGTTCAGACATTAGGTGCTTAATAAATATGAATTAATTAAGTTTAATCGATGTGTTGCAAAGTTGCACTTGCTACATTAGATGTTATTTCTACCTCAGATGACTACAGGGCTGAATCTGTTACAATCAGGTTCTCATACAGCCACTTCTAAAGAATCTTCATTGATTTCTAACAATACATTAATACCAATGTTCAGCTACCAGAAACCTAATTTATTTGAGGTGAATTAAGTGCACTTATAAGTAATCCAACATTTTTAGAAACTTCTCTGTTCTAGGATGTGGAAGGAATATACAAAGCATAATAATCGACTCTCCACAGGTTCAGGGGTACCGAAAGAGCTCATAGAATTGAAGCTGAATCTTGAACTTTGAATAGATCTGGTAGGTGAAGTGCACAGGGAATTTCAGGCAAAATTATACGCAAGCTCAGAAGGTGTAGAAGTGTAGGGTGTAGGGTGTGTTTGAGGAAGGGCTGAGGAAAGCACACCACATTTTCTAAGGGCCTATCTTTCCCAGCCTTGCGTAACGCACTTTAAATACATTACCTACCAAGCAGTTCAGTGAACTTGAAAATAGGGAACCTGGGAGGAAGAAAGGTGATGGGAGCTGGTAAGATGAGGTTGGAAAGTTAGCATATTGCAGGGTTCTGAAGGACCTTATGTGAAACAAAAAGTTTTCAGCTTTATCTATAGGGAATGGAAAGTTATCTTAGGATCTGAAGTAGGAAACAGCGTGCCCATGTGTGCATTTTTGGAGCATCACTGATGACAGTGAGTAGAAATAATCCAAGATGTTTAATGACAGGAGCCACATCTGTCGACGTCATTACTCTTTCCCCAGCATCCGTTGCTGTGCTTGACATTTGAGAGAGTTGCTGCATGCATGAATAAATGAATGAGAGTGAGAGCAGAGAGAGTAATGAGGAGGCTTTTGCAAATGGTTCAGGTGAGGAAAGTCTGATCTAAGGGCCGTGGAGGTGCAGGTTAAGAAAAGGAGAGAGGCTAGAAAGACTTGGGGGAAATGGAATTTGCCGTTTAAAAGGGGGAGGGAAATTCAAGACATAAAAAGATTTGATGACAGGTAATTCACTTTGGTCTTGTAATAATAATTCCTACCCCAGAGAATTTTCTATTATCAAATGTTAATGAGCTAATGTATGCAATACATTATATGAATGAATGAAATACATTTGAGGATTATGTTTGACTTCAAGTGACAGAAACTTCTAAAACTTAGGTTTAAATACATTAAGGCTTTTATTTTTAGTGTAAAAAAGTTAGAGTCAGGTGGTCCAGGACTGGTATAGGAATCTACAATACCACCAGGGTGCTAGCTCCTTCTAGCTTTTACTCTGCCATTTTTCTTAACATATGTGCTATAGGCTGAATGTCAGTGTCTCCTAAATTTGTATGCTGAATCCTAACGTGCGATGTAATAGTATCAGGAGGCGGAGCCTTTGGGAAGTGATTAAGTCACAAGCACAGGGCACTCATGGATGGCATTAGTGCCACAGAGAGCCCCCCCGCCACTTCTAACATGTGAGGATACAGCAGGTTTGCAGTCTGCAACCTGGAAGAGGGCTCTCAGGAGAATATGACCATGTTGGCACTCTGATCTTGGACTTGTAGCCCTCAGAACTGTAAGCAATAAATTTCTGCTATTCACATGCCACCCCGTCTATGGTATTTTGTAATAGCAGCCTGAAAGGACCAAGACAGTTTGGCTTCCACCTCACAGCTGACAACAAGTGCTGGGCACATTTTCCATGAAGGACAAAGGGGAGGACCAAAGGGTGTGCATTGTCTGACTGTGCCCCCTTGAGTTTCTCCCCAAAGCTCTATCCAGTGGGCTGTTGCTTCATCACATTGTCCCCTGGTGCAACTATGGCTGGGAAAAATAGTTTCTTCATTACACACATTGCAAGCCAGAGAACAACAACAATAAACCAGGGCTCTCTCAAGAGAAAAAAAAGGGCTGAGCACATATAAGCAGGCAACTGTGAGCAGTGCCTGCCATTGCATGTCAGAAAGAGGTGATATGCTTTGATTGTTTTGACCATCTCCACCTTAGAAAGACCAGACACTTTCTTTGCACTTCTTTGTGGTACTCCAAGAACAGAGCATTCAAGTTGATATTAAATTTCAGAAAATTGAATGAGGATGTCGTAGAAGAAAAGGTAAGCTACCTGTGAAATTGCTCATTTATTAATAGAAACTTGTTTTTGTTGTCTCATCTCTGTAGCTCCCGAAGACACAACTTTCCTGCCTCTGCATACAACTCCAACTTCAGGCTGAAACGGAGCCCGGGGCAGCCGTTTTGTCTATGAGAGTTCTTCCATTTGACCCTCTCCAGTTCCAGAATTTTTCTTGCAACACCTCGTTCCCTAGTAACCCAGTGGGAGTACTGTTATCACATTTTTGTGCCACCCCTCATTTTACTAAGATTTTGTAATCTGCTACTCTTTAGGTATCCAGTTTCTTTTTGCCTTTTAAAAACACAACCTCCGCCTTATCATTAGAAGATGAGATTATAGTTACTACACACAGTCAGCTGGCGGTCAATAAGCACGTACTGTGTCAACACCTGACTGCTGTGCTCCCTGCACTGTAACTTCTGTAGCCCTTCGAGCCTTCCTTCTTTTGGGCATTGCCCAAACCTAGGCTGCCCGCCAAATCCATCAGCCTACCACTCAGGTCCCTCCTGCCAAAAGCTTTAGATTTCATGACCCATAAACCGTTGGTTAAGAAAAAGAGGAAGGCAAGAAAGCCTCATGTATGTAGTGAGAGAAAGCCCATTTGGACAGGAGCCAGTGCAGTTGCAGAGGTTGAGATGTATACCTGCTAGTGGAGAGGAATAAAACCTGAGATGGCTCACAGACACATTCAACATGATTGGTTTCATCTGTCCCGCAGGAGCGATGGTTTCTTCTCTGAAAGCAGGTGTTGAGGAAGGTGCTCGTACCTATATATAACTGCCCTTTCTGAGCACCAATGTCACTTCTTACCCATCCTCCCTTTAGTATGAAGCAAAATGTAGAAATAAAATGATTTAAATGAATGTAGCCACACAATCTTGCCTGGAGACGTACTGAAAAAATTAGGCTATATGTCACGGGAAAGATTTTTACCCATTCGGTCAGTAATTTAACTTCTGCCTGACCTCCATTTAAAGACATATTGATGCCATGGTTCTCCTGCCAGCCAGTTAAATTCGAGTTTTTCACTGGTTTATGAAACACAGGTTCTTTATTAAGATCAGCACTGGAGAACAGCATATACCATGTGGCTAGAAAACTGACAGCTTTATCCCTCTTGTTTCAGCGAATGCATAGAGTTTTCAACTCAAAATTGCTTTAAGATGTTCAAAGCAACGAGATTGCAGGTATACAATCTCTCTTCTCCAAACAGACCCCCAATCAGTGTCTGGGGATGGTGCGTGATTACATAATTAACTTGTACTTAAAAGGAGGAGAAAGTTTCTTACTGATGTTGGAAAGAAATGGCTTATAGGGATACTATTCTATTAAAGGTCAGAGCATAAAGAAGTATCACAGTTGTGACAAATTAGGAAGACGATGATAGAGATATCTTTACAAATCATTTGTGTGCCTATTTAAGACTTTCTGGCCCATCCCTTGGCTATTGTATGACTTTTGATAAACTGGGTTGTGGAGTTATCATGCAATGTATAGATTTCTCTATGTAAAATAATTTCAACCTAAAATTAAATCTAAACTAATAGTCAGTGGTTGGTGTCCTTGATTAGGCCAAAAGCCTTAACAAATTACATAGAATATGGCAAAAGACAGATTGGACTGGCTTGCTGAATTTCCCTATATTCAGCAAGGGAATATATAACTTCATTTGATCGTTAATCAATTGAAATACCTGTGATTGAAAGATTGTGTTACCAATTCTCTTCACAATTTATCTTTTTTCCCCATCTCTTCTAAATAAAGGCTTAGAAATTACTGTCTTTGTTAATGAAGTGATGCATTTAACATGTAGCTTTTCTGAAACTGAGAGGGCTAACTTGCAAAACTCTTAAGGTGGCTGGATCCTGCTTCTGAGAATCATCCTTAGACTTTGTTTTGTAAGTTTGTTCCCAGTCATGGCATATGAAAGATGAAACATATCTGGGTAATGTAATGTGAATGATATAAAATAAATTAAGAAATCTAGATGGATATAGGCAAACCTTTTGAGAACACAAAGTTTTGACTCATTTAATGGTAAATGGTCATTGTTATGTTCAGGAATCAGTTGATTTTTGGTGGAGTCCTGTCCCACCTATAGGAATAATAAATTATAAATATAAAATCAGAAAATATAATTACTACTCAGAAACCATGCTTCCTGAGCTTATTTCATTTTTTTTTCTACAAAAAAATAGAAAAAGATAAGTAAGTGGCATGCAGAACATGAAGAATAAACTGTAAGTTCCATTTGACTTTGTGTGTACTCTGCCCACATTTTAAATGATGGTTGGCCTGTTTGATCTGTTTCATGTCCTTTGGTTATATTAGAACAATAAGTCTTGAAAAATATCTTGAAGGAACATGTAGCCTAAAAGAAAAAATGTAGAAATTAATGACAAAAGTAGAAAAAGGCAAAAGACTAAAAATTGAGAATGACACATAAGAGATAACAACCACATATATGAACATCTTTTTGCATCTTGATTTTTCTTGACTACACACACTGTGTAAATGCATCTTTGAGATAAGTTTGGAACCATGAATAAGAACTATTATATGATTAAAGAATTATTATTAATTCTGTTAGGTGTCATAATATCTATATATATTCCATTTGAACTGTAGATACTTGGGCACATATGTACGAGGTCTGTCCAAAAGGTATCCAGCCATATATGAAAAATAGAGACAATTTTTGAAGAAGATACAAGATACAAGAAACACTGTACACAAGGATAATGATGCCTCAGCCCCCTTCAAAGTAGGCCCCTTGGGACCTCACACAGTTCTCCCAATTGCCATCAGCTGCCCTGTTGTGTTTTCCTGAATCTTACTGATGGTCTAAAATCTCTTATCTTTCAAAGATGATTTTAGTTTCGGGAAAACCAGAAGTCGAATGGCGCCAAATCTGGGCTGCAGAGGGGCTGAGTCACCTGGGTAATTTGATGTTTCACCAAAACACTCTGCATGAGATGTGATGCATGAGTGGGTGCATTGTTGATATGAAGCTGCCAATCACCAATTGCCCATACCTGCAACCTTCTGAATCACCTGAATGGTTTCCCAGGAATGTTCAACCTTAATGCAAAATTTGATGCAGATTGTTCTACTCAGTCATTTGGAATGCAACGGCCAATCAGTACACATGCTTACTCTTTAGCGTCTACTGCCCCCACTGACTACTACAGTGAAGTCATCAGTGTTCACACATATGCAGTCCAGTCCACAATCCTTGGCTGCCAGGTTACATCGATGTAATGCAAGCTGTTCTTGTTATATTAACAGTGGCTGGGCTTTTTTTGGACAGACCTTGTATACTTTATTAGAGATGGATAGCTAAGTGAGGAGTACACAGATGTTTTCTTACACAATCCTTCCTGCTTCTATCTATGTTTGAAAATTTTCCACAATAAAAATTATACTCTCAATTCATTGCCTTAGAAAGCAGCAAAAATACAAATTGAAAACTGCCTTTTCTGTATTAGTTATTACTTTAGGCATTTGTAACAAGGAATCTATTTTAGAGTTATACACATAAAGCTAGAGTCATTTTTGTCTGGGAGTAATTTTTTTTCTCAGTCCACAATCACCCAGAATTAAGACAGGATGGCTACAGCACTGCGACACAGGTTTAAATCAGTTCAAGCAGTCTCACCAACACCACATATCCAAGAGTCTGCCCTGGGCTACAAGGATCCTGGGGAAGTAGCAGGATTTACTTCACTTTCTGTTACCTCTGCGGGGATGGGGCTGGGGCTGTGAATGCCTTTCAGTTACCTCTAGTGGAAGGAAGTTAAGTGGCAGGAATGCCTGGGACCAGGAGCCCCTCCATGTCCCTACTATTCCCAATGGAAATCAGGAATCCCCTCCACCTGCTTTGGACAGTGTATGAGAGAAGCAAGAACAATCTTAGTTTCGTTGTGAGCAAGGTACAGGGAGAACCGTTCCTGGAATCTCACACTGACACAAGTGATAAATTTCCTTATAGAAACCAAGACATTCCTTCCAGAAAATGGTAATAGGTATTACATGGAGAAGCATGAGGAACAGGCACATGCCATATAACTTTGAGAACTGTTTGGTTAAATACATTAAACAATTTTTTCCATGTAAAGTAATATGTGTATAAGAGCTTAATACATATGACAAATTTCAGAAGCATGTGCGGGGGACTAAATGCAGCAATTTCCTAACTGTTTTGAGCACTAACTCCTTTTTCCAAGAACACCACGTGAGACAAGCATTTCTTGGAACACACTTTGGAAAATGCTGCCCTCAATCAAACCATTTTCAACTCAGGCCTCAAGTGTACAATGGGCTCTTAACTTCAGGATCTCTTTCTTTCGGGGGCCTACCACAGCCATACTAAAGTTCTTTTGTACACTGACTTACTGAATAGCAGCGATTTATTGAGTGTCGACTATGTCCCTTCTCGGCTTGGAGCTGGAGATAGGAAGCTGAGTAAGACATACTTCCCTGCCCCTGAAAAGTTCAGACTCTACCAGAGGAGCCAGACACAATGCAAATGATCAAGTTAAGTGTTCACAAGTCATAGGAATGTGGCACCCAGCACTGAGGCACCAAGAAGGGTGACAATGTGTCCCAAGGGCAGGAAAACATCGTCTGCACAAGCTGGAGCTGCCACTCACTGACTGCCTGTCTGCTCTCCATTCCCTACCTCCCAACAGTCCTCGTATTTCTGCTTAGAAAATGCTGGTGTTTCCCGAGAAGCTGACTCCACCAGTGTTAATCTAGTCAGAACCTTCCACGCTCTGAACAGGGACAAGTTCAGAAGCGGCAAATAGCCTGAGCCGGTCCAGGGAGAATGACTCTCAGAAATTACTCCTGGACTGCTGTGACCCTTAAGTATTGCCTCCTGATATACTGCGGCCATTTCTGCTACCCTGAGAAGAACCAGCCTGAACAACGTAGGATGCAGCGGAGGGCAGAGCTGAGAGAGCCACCAGGAAATGAGCCAAAGACTCTGGATGGAGTACATTAGAGCCTACCCTGCCCGTACGCTTTTCGGTTCTCTGAGTGACAAATTTCCTTTATTGCTTAAGCCAATTTGTCTTAGGTTTTCTGTTTCTTGCACTTGAAATATCCTGTGATATAATCCCATGCCCATGCATTTGCCTGTCACTCTCCCCAGTGAAAATAGCCATCTTTCCACTGACCTCGGTCCGACTCAGGTTCTGCTACCACCCTGGAACCCTCCTGGGTCAGCTGAGCTCATTCTGCTCTCTCCCCTGTTTACCACTTACTTGTGCTCTGTTCACTTAGCCCTTAAATGCCTCTGTGTTCACACACACACACACACACACACACACACACACTCATGTGTATATTCTCATAAACTGGAGTATAAACTGTTTGAAAATAGAGATTATATAACTTATTACATTACACAAAATAATGTACTCTATAAATATTATTGAATAAATATTAAACTCACAAATTATACCATTTCCTGCCGTTCTTAGCACAGGGCCTAACACACAGCAGAATCACAATAGCTGTCCCCATTCCACTTCTCAGCTACCAAGCCTTCTTGCATTACCCTCGATTCCTCCCACGTAGGGGTGCTCAGTCCCCTCTTCCTCACCCGCACTATGATCACAGCTATCACATTGTCGCTTTCATTTATTTCTGAAGCTCCTCCCCTAGTAGACTATAGAGGTGAAGACCATATTATTCTACCTCTGTTTCCCTAGCACCTTATCAGTTACAGAGTGGTTACTCCATAGATCTTATTAACTATAAGAGAGACTGAATTTGTTTATATCTAGTTCTTACACTGGTAGCTAAAATATCTACACAATTCCAATTGATATTATAGTTCTTATTAATTCAAGCATATTACAGGCACACATATAGCAAACTAAGTGGTTCAATGGGGCTTAATCAGTCTGTTTCTTTCATTCATTCAAAGGCAAATCATATTAGTTCAAGAATAATCTTATCAGAAAAACTATGTCAACGTTTAGTGCTTGATAGTAATTATTTCTATGTCTGGGTGACAGCCTATACTAACACCACTTTCCTTACTGTGATAAAATGAATTGCACTAAATCAAAGAATCCATACATAAAGTAGAAGAAAAGCAAGTATTAAAAAATCCTTTTAAAGCACCATGACCCTTTGATAAATATTGAGTGTACCCAGTGTGAAAGCCGGCATATCAAATGCCTCGAGTGATTTGCTCTAGGAGATAACATTTCATTGAGGGAGCACAGTGTCAAAAAAAAGCCCAGCCTCCTGGCAAGCTTTGCACCTTTTCTCCATTCCCAAGTCTTCTTGACTTGTCATAGATCTGCATTTACCCAGACGCTACATCCTGGGCCTTTTTGTCTTTAATGTTGCCGTCAAATCTCTGCCACCTGACATGTTTCTTTTCCAAACGTTTCCATCTTCCCCAGCCCTGTTACTCCTCACAAGTTTTCTTTGAACATTGCTCAGAAGAAACTTACGTGTTCTTTCCTGAATCAGAACACAATTTTCTTTTGCTTATCATAACCACCAAAGAATGCCTATATTCCCCATTTCAGGATAATTTTAAATAAAGAAAAAAATTTTCCACCAAAAATATATTTAGAAAAGATCTTACAAGCATTTGTACTGCATTCTAATATAATAAAAGCAGGAGATATTAACATAGGGCATGATATTCAAGGTGTGATGCATGGACGTCAGCCTCAGTACCACCTGGGAGCTTGATAGAAATACAGATTCTCAGGCCCCGCCTTCGACCTGTCAAATCAGAACCTACACTGCACATGATCTACAGGTGACTCATATGTGCAATAACGTTTGGAACACACTAAAAATAAGCATAATAAGGCTTTTAGATACCAAACATTTTTAGTGGAATTGCTGACAAATTTTTATTCTTTCTGTTGTACTTTCTAAGCTTTCTGCCAAGAAAATCTTTAATAAATATTATTTCAAAAGATAACTAAAACATAGTCTCGGTCAGCTTAGAGCTCACAAACCTATAAGGATGACAAACTCTTACCAAAGCCCAGAAATGAGTGTGGCTAGCTCAATATGGCAAACCAGGAGAGGCTCTAGTTTTCCCACACTATATACAAAAAAAAAAAAAAAAAGAGTGTAATGTTCCCACCTGACTACCTCCCAGGGATGCTGCATTATTTAACATTGCTATTTATGGAACACAGTAATATACTCTGAGGGGAAAAAAAACAGTGTAAAGAACATTCTGACAAGTAATACTTTGATGAGCATTACTTCCAGCAAATACTTTCTCCATTATAAAATGTTCAAAAGCGCGTGGAGATAAGCTGTAACTACTGGGACTTGGTAATTCTGCACACAAACTTGGTGCAACCCTCAGCAGGCTCACAGCTGCATCCACAGAGGCTGCAATGCACAGGGGCTGAGACACCCGGTGCACAGTAGCACAGTAACTGGTAGAATTCTATTGACCAGTTGTAGGCCTATGCAGAAATAAAAGACATTTTTACTGGTTCTGTTTTAAAACAATATTTAACTTTGCAATCAGTTTCTTTGAACAGTACAAAAAAGTTGTACTGTTCTTCTAAAAATGTTACTTTTTACTTTACTGAAGGATTGAAGATTGAATATTTTACTACTGACGTACAAAGTTGGCACTAATTTTATAGAATGATTTGATATAAACACTTTACCACCAAAAAGCATGTATTCGGTGCCTCTTTAATCAACTATGAGTGATGTAGATAAATATGTCCTCCTTAGTAGGAACGTGCCTACTCAGCCACGTAGCTTATACTCGAGTCCAGGTCAGGTAAGATGGGGTCAGGCTTCCCAATAAAGTCTAAAGGTGTGCCAACAGTTTCTTGAAGTGATGTTGAGAAACAAACTATAAAAAATATGTTTTGTTATAAATGATATCAACTTATGTTAAATTTTGTCAAAAACTGCATTAAATTGTTATAAAATATATACATAGCTATAAAATATAACATATTATAACAAAATTAATATTTGTTCCTGTTC
Source organism: Anoura caudifer (assembly GCA_004027475.1). Taxonomy (NCBI): domain Eukaryota; kingdom Metazoa; phylum Chordata; class Mammalia; order Chiroptera; family Phyllostomidae; genus Anoura; species Anoura caudifer. The sequence goes on from PVKU01000227.1 coordinate 147,707, forward strand.
CATCAATAACATACTAAGACATTTCTTATAGCGGTCCTTCTCATCACCAAGTGCTTTTAAATCATCCCAGAATTTATAGCAATAAACTTTAGAAAGTACAGAGCCCCCTGCCCTGCAAACAACAAATGAGGTCAAGGCAGGGTGAGGCTAGCATGTACAGAAATTAGCAAACCAGTAAACATTTTACTCAGTCAACAATATTTATTTCTGAATCAATCAACAACTTGGAGTGTAGTCTTCATTTCACGGGCAGGTTAGCATGCATTGTCTGTTGACAGGCTCAGTTTAGGGCAGAGAAGCCTGGGCTGTTGCATAGAAGGGTGGGAAGAGGCAGCAAGGGTCAAATGACAGCCTCGGAATGTTCAGCTGGGGATGGTGCTAACACCAGCCAGACCAAGGACTCTGACTTGTAAGACCTCGTAACTTCGCTGCGGGTCATCTGGAGTTCTGTAGCCGGAACAGTGATGAGCTAAGATTGTTACTTAACTGAGACTAATGAAGTACTTTAAAGTAGTGAGGTTTTGATATTTTGTCCTTTAAATGCGCAATCATTTAGCAATCATCAGACTCTTCCAGAAAAAGAACAGAACAAATAACTCAGAAACACAATCTTAATGATCACCTTTTCAAAAAGTTTAGGATATATATATATCCTATATATTTTTTCATATATATATATATGAAACTGCAATGTTTTAAGATTGATAACAGCTTCTTTTGTTGGTATACGCCCATTTTAATGTGGCAATTGTGATATATTTCACTTAAAACTTTGTGAGCTCAATTCTTCTTAGCCACCTTTCCCATTCCCTCAATGCTTACGTGAAGCTATGAACCTAAACAAAGTCCTGTTTTCAGAAATAATGAAATGGATAGGTGGGTCCCGGGCCAAAGTTCTCCCCAGAAGACCAAGTAGAGTAGCCCTAGATTCTGAGACAGCTTGAGGCAAAGTGGCTGGAAGTTCTCAGAAGGATGATGAATTGGAGACCAGAAGCATCCTGAGGCTCAGAGACACCCACCCCATCCAGGTAATGTTGAAAGGTGAGGCCACTGGCTGTATCACACCTATGGTGTGGGGTAGGCAAAGCAGTTAATTTTTGCTTTCCTCCAATCCTGTTAACCTCCATGATTTTTTAAAAAGTGATTTAGTTGTTTATTTAAACTGTCTTTTACCCAAATTTTAAAAGAATAGTTACGGCATGTAGAACTTACTATGTGCCAGCCATGTTGTTTTGTTTGTATATCAACTCATTAACTATCAACTGATTCTATAAGCTATGTACTTTCCCCTTTAACAGGTGAGGGAACTGCAGCACAGAGTGGTGAAATAAGTCCCTCAAGGAAACAGCTAGTAAGTAGCAGAGCTGGGATTTGAACCCAAGAGTTAAGGTGACTGATCTAGTGCTAATTCCTGCCCTCTACTGCTCCGCTGCATAGCTCTATTGAATGATATATCATACAAGGAATACAAAACATCGGACCTGTGACAGAAGATGCTTAACAAACTTTAGCTCTCCCCATGTAAAAATGTTGATGCATAGGCTTACTTTTAAGGAGGGCAGACTCCATTATTGCTCAGAGACTGAGATCGTACCCTTAGCAGTTAGTCACCTTGGGTTCAACATCAGCCATCCTTTGCTAGCTTTGTGGCCATGGTCAAGCTACATAACTTCTGTGGGCCTAGTGCCCTCATTTGTAGAATGTGATACCAAGAGGAAGTAGGGTTCTCAGAGTTTGCTGTGTGTTTGAATGACATACCATGTAAAGTTCTTGCACAACTCTCAGTACGTAGTAACCACTCATGAAATTCTGTTGTTATTAGAGAGCCTATATGGACTAATGTAATACCCAGCATTCCATCGGGAACCTAGTAGACAGTAAGTAAATCTCATGAGTAAAATAGCCATATAACTTAATTCACCCAAGTTTGATTTGCTCCAGGGATGACTGTGGGCCAGAGAAATTGTATAATATTTTCCTGCACCCTGACGGGTGCCAGGATGATTCAGCAAACCCTCATACTGGCATTTGAGAGTGATATGCTAAGCTGCTTGGGCACTGTCTGACTTTGATGTGATCCCAACTCTGACACGTTTCACGGTTTTAGATAACCGACAAACTCAAGCCAGGTCAGCCCCAAGGTGCTAAGCATTGATGCAGATTGGGGTGCAGCTGGAAGAAAATACAGTTATTTTAACACTTGCTCACTAAATGCAATACATGTGACTTTCTAATGTCTAGACCTTACGAAATGACAATTATTCCTTTAAAAAAATCTACGTAACAAACATAATGTTTACAACACTCTTCCTTTGAGGTAGCATAAACTCCGTGAATAGTTTTGATGTTTTGTGCACTTAGCTCTTAGATAACTTGTGTACTACTAAGTTTATTAGTGTAGTCTATTCACGCTGTCATTTATTCACCTAACAAATGCTTATTAACAACCTACTGTATGCCAGGCACTGTTCTAGGAGTTGAGGACACAGGGACACAGTTGTAAACAAAATAGACAAAAATTATATCAACCAACAGAAAATTTACATTAGAATGATATTCTTTCAATGTAACAATATTGTCCTAAAAATACCATGAAGTTGATAATCAACTTTAATAACCAGAACTTCTAAGTCCCACAATCTTTACAAAGTTGTAACTATAATTGAAACATGCTATCGCTTGTTTTAAAAATATGTATCTATGAAACTGTTGCTCAATTGTTATGCATGTCAAAACATGATGGTAAAATCTGGGAAATTTAACAGAGGCCTGTTCCTCTAAACCAGCACTTTTGAATAGTATTTTCCATGAACCATTAATAGGTATTCAGCTTAAAAGCAAAAAGTGACTTTCTTACGTAAATAACTAGAGATACGTTGGTGCACCATGAATATGCCAGCATGGAGCATGATACTCAGGGCTTGTCAAACCTGTCTGATCGCAGGACCCTTTTCCTAGTGGATTTCTTTTGTTGGACAATTGCCTGACTCAACACATTTTGGAAAGAATATTTGCTAAGGCTCATCCATAATTTATTTTCATGGAATAAAGGAATTGTACAAAATGGTAGGCTCATAGAAAAGAAAATCAAAGAACCAATTTTTCACCTTGTTTTGTAAGACGAACAACAGGACAATAAAGAGATCAATAGCTTCCCTTCCTAAATAACATCCGTATCTGACACACAACCTACGTGCTTCTAGATGCCTCATTCTTCCTGTTGATGACAATGGCAAACCTGCACCTTCCTTATTTTATGCGTCTGACCTTGTATGTGGAACTGCCCCACTCAACATCCCCCTTTCGACATCCTCCACGGTAAGACACCCTCCTTTTGTGGGCCTTGCTCACACCACAAACTATAGGAACAAAAACTTGTTTCTGTTTTGCAATAGGATACATGCACACTGCTTCAAATTCTAGAAGTGCAAAAGAGTAAAGACCTCTCTTCCACCTCAGTTCTTCAACCACCCAGCACAACCAATGTTGCTAATTTTCAGTGTATCCTTTGAGCGATATTTTATTCGTACATAAGCCACATATGCATGTGTATTTTCTCCTTCCACGAATGTATATTATACATAATATTCACACTTTTCTCTTAACAAGTTACATCAGAAATTACTCTGATTAGTCCTTGAGGAGTTTCACATCTTTTTTGCTTCATGTGTGCAAAGTATTCCATTTAATAGATGAGCCATAGTTACTTAACTGGTTCACTATTGATTAACATTATTTTCAATATTTTGCTATTGCAAAGATTGTTGCAAAGAGTGGCCTTGTCATATCCATAAATTCACATGCCTGAGAGTATATTTGTATATGCATTCCTGAAGTACAGTTTTGAGTCAAAAGTATGTGCATTAGTAACGTCACAGATACTGTCAAATTACCTTCCACAGGAGGTTATACCAGTGCAGACACTACGAACAATGTATACAAGTGCTTCTTTTGCCTATCCCCATGACAACAGTGTAGCATATCATAGAGTAGTTTAAATTTGGAATTTATCCCTTGAATAATAATATTTTTTAGTTAAAAATACTTATGTAGAAATCATTCAAGAACATATTGCCGACTTCCCTTGCCTTCTTGTACAACTTACATTCAAGTTAATCCTCCTAATCTTTCTTTGATGTTTGGCTGTCATCATTATGAACATAATTCTGTGCTTGGATGCAGTGGAACCTTCAGGGCTAGTGATGACGACAGGCTTTTTACTGGGAGTGGGACTGGGTTTGGAATACTATGACTCTGTTGATTTTCCAGCTATTTAATTTCTTTTAGCTGTTGCTTTTTATGTGCGTGAATATTCCTTTGGCTTCTAATCTATCACCTGAAGAAGGGAGTAGAGAGGTTCCTAGTCTTCAAAATAATAGTTACCACTTACTAAGTGTCCTTTATATTTCAAGTAGATGTCTATACGTGTTAGCCTATTAAATCTTTATTGAGGTCTTATATGGTAGATATTACTTGCATCTTACTGATAAATTTTACTGATAGGCTCTTGACATTTATAAATGGGAGATGTGGGATTCCATATTCCAATGACCTTATCAATTTTTTCCTTCCTTGAGAAGAAAACATGAGTTTTATGACAACTGTTTTCCTCTCTGTTCAAAGACTCTTTTCCCCATTTATGTCTGGCTTCTCAGATGTGTTCTTGGGGCCTGGGGTTGCTCTACGTGTGACCTCTGGAAGCACAGGGCACTACTGCACATTACTTTGCACTCAATATGCTTTTGAAGCCTGAAGCTAGGAGTATTTTAATGTGAACCAAAATAACTAAAGAGCCAGGTCAGCAATCATTTTAGCAATAAATGTCTGCTTCATTATATTGTGAACTCTCTAATGAAATCCTTTTCAAAGGATTTTATGCGAAGCTTGTGACAAGCAGTATATTCTGTTTTTGAATTAGCAAAGAGAGTCAAAGAGCTTGGCATATGTGGCATACAGGTGGCTGATTTATCATTTCCTATCCAGCTAAGCCACATCTGAAGTTCCTCTACTGTTGCTTTATCACAAGGTAGGATTTTGCCTCATCTTGACTACCTTAGTGTCACAGACTATAAATGCCCAAAGCCCTGAAATGTTGGGTTAAATTTGTTTTCCTGCCACTTAATGTTTAATGAAATAGCTCCAAAGCATTCTAAAGCAATCCTCAAAGGGGTTCATTTCCCCTCCACCTTCTCAGTCTCCAATGCCTGTGTCCTGAAAGGCCAGGTTCCCCTCACATTGAGGAGAGTCACCGAGTTCTGTTTTAGCATCCAAGAGTCAGGTCTCTTGCTATGAGAGAGTTTTTCTGGGATCACCCCGAGGAAACCCTCATTGGGCAGATGCACAGCCTCCATACACACAGGCATGTTTGAGAAGCCCAGAGCCCCTGGCTTGCATAGGTGAGTCACTCCTTCACACCCTTGAGACAAAACTTTTTAGAGTGTCAGATGGGTCAGTTCAGGGGCAGGATATCTGGTGTGTAAAAGCTGTAAACTACTACCCTTCCTAGCCCCCTACTCAATAGTCATTTTTACCGTTACCAGTTCCACTTGAAAAACAGGAATTATTTAAATTCTGAAGGAAATTGTTAAGCATTGGGATTTTTTTTCCTTTTAATTAAGATCACCTAAGTGAGAAATCACGGCTTCTTGGTTCATCATCCATTTTGAAACCTCAACAAAATACTCAAACTCATGATAACCAAGCCTTCGCAAAACAGTGAGCACATGAACACTTGAGGAATTCGTCCTTTCCCCAAAAGCCAAAATAACAACAACAACAAAAAAGAGGAGTACTTTGAATAACCACATTTTATTTCTTTAAAAAAAAAAAAAGGAAAATTGAAGCAAGTAGCCAACATGGACCTAGAATAAAGGTAAACCTAGTAATGTCTTAGTGAGTAACCAACCTCCTCATCCCCAAAATACCGCTTTTAACTAGTTGTTCCAGTTCAATTCCTTTTGCAAACTACATTGTATGTTTAAAAACCACACTTTGTTAAACTCCTAGGAGTGGAAGGAATGGTGATTTTCCCTCAACAGACCCTAGTTTTACTGTTAAGAAATCAATTTTTAGAAATCCGAAAACACCCATTGGTTGTGTTACAAAGATATTATGAATTTGTAAGGTGTCAAGACTCTGTAATGTGATTTATGAATGTTTATTATGCTCTGGCTTCACATAGTGTGAGCTGTGATTACAAGGTAATGAAATGGGTTTTTGTATGTGGTGTGAGAAATCAGTTTCATTACTTTATATTTCTATCGTCTGGCACACTTATAAAATTGGTCTAAGTTGTCAGTTCAATGGCAAAGCTATTACATGCATTTGGCTATCTTACATTCAGAAGGAGGCGTTGCTGAGACTATTCCCATGCAGTGGGCACTTGGGGATGCCAGTGAAATCTGTGGACTTCTTAATTTAAACATTTTTAAATACATAGATTTTTTTCAAAGAAAAACTTAGGTTGATATAGGCTTTTTTCCTTCCTTCCCAGTACATGCAGTCACCTCTCCAACTTTTGTTACCACAGCTCTACACACAACAGAGGCAGGCCTGCAGGTCAGACTCAGGCTGACGACTCTTTTTCTTGCGGGGAACTTTCCTTCTGGAAAAGCTTCAGTAAGGACATGGGAGAAGCCAGGGTCCTGAGCCTGGACCTTGCCCCCACCCCCAGCTACCCCCCGCTTGGCCCGCATCCCCTCAGGGTTCCTATTTTCTTCTTTTCTCCTTGTTTTTTTCTATCAGGAGGAAAATCCCAGTGATCACTAATGCATTTTTTTTTTTTTTTAGTAATTTAAAAGGTTACTTGTATTTGTAAGAAAAATATATGTGTTGTTTGGCTTTGTTCCTTTGACTTTTGTTATTGGTTTCTGAGCATAGTGGCTAAGCAGACAGTGATCATTTTAATGGGTTTGAATATCTATGTGTGTTGTAAGGGAAAGACTTTATTTCTTCTTTTCCTGAAGAAAACATAATTTGGAGAACTTGGGGGCAATCTGTTTAAAAAAAGAAGAGAAGAGAGGATAGGAAAGAGAAGATGTGAGAAAGCTTCACAATGTGCGATGTAACTCTTTTGTCAATATCAGAATACTGTTTTTCGCAGTGAAATGTAGAAGTAACTAAAGTATCACACACAAGAAATTAATTCAGGCACTGATGTCACATGTGTTCAACAACATACTACACAGCCATTAAAAGCAATGGTGCACAGGGTCAGGCAAAAGGAGGTTTACAGTCGTGAGTACACAAAACAGAGTTTATTCTTTTTCTTCTTTCTTTTTTAAAAATTTAAATAACATTTTATTGTTTATGCTACTACAATTGTCCTAATTTTCCCCCTGTGCCCCTTCCACCACCTCCATACTTCCTCAGGCCAACATAACTCCTTATTGTGCCTGCAAATCTCCACTTTTTAAAAAAAAGATTCGTATTTCTTGGGCTGAGTGGGGTGGGGTGGGGTTGGAATGGTGAAAATAGGTGAAGGAAGTGATGTTTTGTGTGCAGAGCAGAGCATGCCTGAATTCAGGAAGCAAAGCAGAGTGAATAGAGCAGATTTCTATGCAACACTTCGCCAGTCACCTCTGGAAGAGTTAATGAAGACAGCATCGCGTGTATGTTGTGCTCCAGGGGCTGGAAGGGTCTAGATGACATGTAGGTTTCATGTTTAAATGTGCTCGAGGACAGAAGAAAACAAAAGAAAGAAACTCTAATGGTTTTTATTTGGGGTAGCTGTCACTCCCAGATATCACTTTTTAAAAAAAAAAATACTTAAACAGGAAAATAATCCGATTCATTTAGCCCTTTTTGACAGACACAGTTAAAGCGATAAAAGCCTTTCAACACATCATTATGTGTTTGCCTCTCTCTTCATCCGTACTGCTTTCGTTTGAACGAAGTCGTTGATGCTGCCTACAAATTTTGAGTTCTTTACTTTTCCAAGCTTCAATTTCTTTACCCGCAAACATATCTTGTAGTGCAGTAGGCAGTGAGACAGAGCACGGATGGTGGGCCAGGTACAGAAGGCCGCAGAAAGCCCCAGGCGCCTAGCAATGGGCAAAACAGGGAAAACAGAACCTTACCCCCAGGGTAACCTTTCTCTGGTTTCTACTGTGGGAAGCAAGACTCAAAGGGAGAAACTCCATAAACTTAAGGGGGCATTTTATGGCTGGCGGCCACAAAGTTTGACATACTACAGTCTGAAAATGTATGGTACCTGGCACTTAATGCAATGTATGTAGTATTGTTACCATGGGTATTACGAACAGAAAATGAGATAAATTACATTACTCTTGCATACATCCTTTCATTAGCTCTTTCATACTTTTTATGCACACACATCAGGTGCATAAAATATTTTAAAGAGCACATACACAACCACATGTAAACCGCAGGACGGCAAGTTGAGTGCGTTACATGTCTTGTGTCTTTCTTCTACCTCCATTTCCCACCCTTCTCCACCCTACTCTGGAGGCGAGAACTCTGATCTACAGCAGCAGGCTTCCTTGGTCTCTGAATTCTGATCGTGTCTGTCGAGGGGAATTCTAGCGGCAGATCGGAGGGAGAAAGGAGAGTAAAGACGAGATATTTACTCCCCAGGCTTTTTGCGGGGATCTCTCGAGGCGAGCTGTTTCCCTTCACACAGTCGCACAACGTCCACAGTATTGTCAATGAGTGGCGGCACTAAGCAGTGAGTGGGAAAGTGAAAAAGCTCTCTGTCATTACTTCATTTCATAACGGAAATACAAGTCTGTGTTCTTTAGCTTGGTTTCTTCATTTTTCGACAGAGCCTTCTGAGGATGGTGAGTTACTAAGCTTTCTTTAAGCTTTCTTCATTGTGGAGTTCTGCTCCACTGGCTTCTTTTAGCCTGAAAATGGTAACAATGCCCCTGCTAACCTGCCCCGTGGTACCGCCCTATCTTTTGCAATTTCCCTACGTTCAGAACATACCCTTAGAAGTAACACCTTAACTAAATTCTCCCCAAACACACAATTTGGCTGTGATGTCTCTTTCCTATGTGGACTTTGACCAATACCCTGACCATGCGTTGTTGACAGATACTGTAGATACATCTAACCATTTTTGTTTACAATTTTTAGAAATTTGTGTTTCCTACATCTTTTTTATTGTTAGTTTAACTTAAAATGCACACACTTGGGGGGAATGAAAATAGGGATAGTGACAATGGAATTTTGAGGAAGGTGAACTTTCAGTTCCAATAATTAATTAATTTATTGCCCTGAGCAAAAATTTCAAATAGTAAAATGAATATGAACAGAATACAGCTGTAAGTATTAAAGATAAGCTCTCAACTAGAATTTATTTTTTCAGCAACTTTCAAGTATACATTAATAATAGCTATGGAAATAGAAAAAATGACTAGAATTATTCATGTGGTCATAATACATAATTGATAACAGGAAGGGAAATGTACAAACACTATTTTAGATTTTCTGGTTTCTTCTGATGGTTATTTTGAAACTTATAAAGTAATTCTGAAATACAGGAGTATTAATAAGGAGCCATCTAATTTTCTCTGGGCAACTCAATTTTCAGGAGTGTAAAGCAGAGGTTAATTGATATGTGAAGTTACTATTCCAAGAGTGTATAATGATTACTCAGTTAACAACTAATTCTCTCACAACTGCTTGCACACGCACACATGCGATCATGCACACAAAATAAATCATACAATTTTAACTTTATTTTACCCGATACTGCTTTTGGCTTCATGTATATAAAGATACATAACATCTTCAATCTTCCTGTCTTATTGTGAGATGAATATATAGTAAAGGAACATATGAATGTTTCCATCCCAACTATCATTTTAAGCAATTATTAACCATGTAGAATGTAATGGTGATGAAGGACTTAAAAATCTTTCATTATTGTTCCAATTTATATTACCCAGATGTCAGTACCAGAGGTTTTATTAAATATTTTCATATCCTGCACATTTATTTATTTTTTGCCTCTGAGGTTCCCCACCCATTTTGTCAAAGGCGGTTGTCCTTCCAGAAGGAGGGTGGCTCCCATTGGGAACAAAGAGGGCATTGACGGGCTTTGGGTCCCAAAGCCAACTTTCTAAATAAATTCCAGCAAGAGAGCTGAGCCTTTTAGAGAGTGAAAATAGTTTTCCTAAAATGCCGAAAAGAAAAAGAGAGAGAGAGTAAGCAAAGAGGAAGAAAAAGCAAAAGGAAAAAAATCCCCCCTGTTCATATATCAAAAGCAAAGACAAAGGGTTTTGTGTATAAATTCCGACTGAGAGGAGAAAGCCAAAAGAACTCTGCTCAGGGAGACAGACCTGAGGCAGACCAAAGCAGCCAGAGAGGGGTGTCCCGGCTCACCCTTGAGGCCGAAACCCTGGGGTGTGGCAGCAGTGAGTATAATTGAGTGTGGTGTTTGAAGGCTGCTAGAAAATTATAAAAGAGAAACTGTGCAGATCCCAGCGTCGTGGGACTTAGGCACCGCCTGGGAAGCATGAAGACCACCTCTGTAGAAGTGCTGGTTCAACGTGGCACATTCCGGGCCTGCACTACTCAAAGTGTGGTCCTGGGAAGGCGCTGGCCTGCAGTCCAGACCTGGGCAAATTCTGAAATGGGAATAAGCATTTAGAAACTTTTATAGCAATCTGACAGACTGGTGTTATGAATTGAATATTTGTGTCCTCCCCAAATTCATACGTTGAAACTCTTTTCCCTCAGTGTGATGGTGTTGGGAGGTAAGGCCTTCGGGAAGTATTAATCAGGATTAGGTGAATTTACCAAGGTAGAGAGCTCATGAAAGGGATCAGTGCCCTTATAAGAGTCAGGAGAGAGTGTGTGCCCACTCTGCCTTCCTCCATGTGAACACACCATGAGAAATCGGCAGTCTGTAACCTGGAAGATGGTTCTTGCCAGACCTTGCCATGCTGGCACCCTGATCCAGCACTCCCAGCCTCCAGAGCTGGGAGAAATAAATGTCTGTTGTATGTAAGCCACACGGTCTATGGTATTTTCCTTACAGAAGCTCAAACTGACTAAGACAACTAGTTTTCTTGCCTGTCAAACCAAACAGTACTTGCTAAAACTGGGGCTTGTGTTGTATATCTCTTTATTGTTCCAGTGATTACCTTTTATTATACTTTACAAAAATATTGGTCTGCAATGGATTGGGTGGGGCAGTCCATTTTAAGGTGGGCTCTTAAAACCAGCATGACAACAACTGATGGGTTTAAGGACCCCGACTTTAGCACCGTGGGCCCACAGGACAGTACTGAAAAGGTTAATGAGAATCCAAAGGCCATTCATATCTGGGATCTCTGGGCATGGCCCAGAGATGCCTTCTATCCCAGTAACTCTTATTCTCAAAAGTCCTTCCTACATCCAGGAGAAGAACTGAAGGACGGAGGATTTACTGCAAAGTGACTGCTCTAAAGAAATTCTATACTCATTCAACATTCATGTTTTCTCCCATTACCCAGCAGTGTGATAGCTTGAGAACAAAATTAAATTAGATGTAGAAAATAAAGAAACTACATTTCTTTTATACCTGGAAATACATAAATTATTGATCCTACTATATACCCAATAAATTATGACAATAAAAATTATGCCTGACTTTTAGTACACTCAATAAAAACTTGCTGAAACATTAAAAGAAATTTTTAAAAATACTACATTCCAAAAAACAGAGACATAAAGCAGAATTAGGGTGTAATAGGGTCCACCTAGGCACTCTCCACTTAGAGGGTGGCTCAAACACTTCAGTTCCACTGTCCAATATTTAAGTGAAAGAAATAAATAATATAAGAGGGTAATGACCATGTTTATGGACAATAAAGTTCTCAGCATTTAGACAGGAAGTTTTCCAAATCATGGGAATATGCCTTGGGGGAGGAAGTCAAATTCAATCCACTTCTAAAGAATGTCAGCTTCTCCGAAGGATGGGCGGCAACAGGTGGAGCATGACTTGCCCCTGAACTCCACACGGAGCTTTCACCACCACGATCCAAAGCCCCCTCTCAGCCATTGGCCCTGACCTTTGGCCACATCTAATGCATAATGATCTCCAGTCATTCTTTCAATAGACATTACAACACTAGTGACTTTGCCAGGTGCTGGGGATTTAAAGCTATTTAAAGATGATTAACAGATTTCAATGACCGTGTTTATGTAAAATAAAGTTGTTTTCACTCTTAAGGAGATTATAGGACAGTGGGAGACACAGAAGTGTAAATGAAGACACAACAATGTAATCAGTGCCCTACCCAAGAGAGCAGAGGGCTACAGCAAACAAAGGAAGGAAAACATCTTTTTCTAGGTCCGGTGAGTGAGGGGGTCCCTAAGGAGGCAGTGATATTTGGGGCCTGAGTCTGGTACAAGTCAGAATGCTCTCAGTGTGGTTGGTAGAATCAGGCAGGCCAGGGGAAGGAAGTGATAATGGGAAATAAACAATGTCTAAGTTTACCAAGGCAACAGAGGTGAGACACTTGAGGTTCTTTGGATGGCCCTGTGGCAGGGCCAACAGCACAGGCCCCAGCGTGCGCACAGCAGAAACGGAAAAGTCTGCACAATCACTTTGAATGTCATAGACGGGTCTGAAGGCAGAATAACTTGAGTGGGTTTTTGTTTTAGAAATATTATTCAAAAGTTACATAGCAGGTAGAGTGGAGTAGGAAAAAAACTGACGATAAAAGAATGTGAGACCTGCTTGTGAAAGATCCGGTGAGAAACGATAGCTTGGGTTTTCCAATTGGAATCACTCAGGTGTCCTCGGGGAAAAAGGGCATCGCTGTACAAGCAGAAGGGACATGGAAATCATCAACACTGGCGAATCTCACATCTGTGACGTGAATCTCATTTCATAAAGTGTCTGCTTTTCTCTCAATGGATCGATCAGCCCACTCCTTCAGTTTTCTTTATTCCAATTCCTAGAAGATGTTTTGCATGTTGGTCTCCCTGCCAAGATAATCTTTACTGGACTGCCTGTTAGTTTGGTTCCATTATAGTTCTGATACCCAAAGCATAAATAAAGGGGGTGAAGGCTTAATTCCATTAACAAGAGAAATGCCAGGACTACTTGGGTGCCGCTGTTTTATTTAATGCAGGTATAATTACATAATCCATTTGTTTTTTTAATAGCTACCTTCTTTCACTATCTGCAAATCCTAGTCAGGAAGGCAGTTTTCACTCCCAAGATGGATTCTTATTAGATTATTTTCAATGATCAAGAGAAGGGTACATCTTTCAGCCCAAATAGGAAACCCAGTTTGGAGCAGCTGACTAGAATACACGGCTAGAGAAGGGTTCTAACATTCTTTGTCCCTGGTATCATTTCTAGGCCTTTTCTTCATACTGCCTATTGGTGGTCTGATTCTTCCCTGTTATGGCTGGGTCACAACCAACCCCAGGAAATCCTCGGAACACAGATGCTGCTCGGGGCATAGATCTAGCTGGAGATAATGGATCTAGGTGTCACTGCATTACAGACTGCGGATTCCAACCTATTGTTCAGGAAGGGTTGTCCTCGTGGTTCCTCAATCTTTCATAACTCTACAATCAAATTCACATTTCCTCTAAAGGTCTGTTGCCTACAAGCCTACTCCAGCCCTCTGTGTTGGTTACATCTGGTTGCAAGGTACCACAGAGCTCTGCGTGTGCCCGCTTGGATGAAAGTCATTGTCGTCTTCTTCCCCTTTCTCATCTAGAGCTTGGAGTGAATTTGGCTGGATCTTCTCAAATTATGTTCTGTACTCCTTGGTTAAACAAATGTAAAATTCATGTCTACATATTCTCATGAAGCTCTTTCCCACACTCCTGAGACAACTCCAATCATTTTCTTTCTAATTGTGTTTTTTTTTTTTTTGCTTCCATACTTGGATTTTGCACATTACTGGATCTAATGTTGTGGTTAAATCCTTATGACTAGCCTGCACCTCATTCCATTCTTGGGGGAGAAAGATGAATGCAAGAGATGTAATTCGAAGGGACCCAGGAGTCGGAAATCCAGACTGTTGTGGCTCCTCTCAGATGGTTCCAATTGCTAGTGTGATGGCCTTTGCCAAGTGGGGCATTAATTTTAACCATAGAAACCTGGCAAGGCAGACAATTCAGCTTGACATTGCAATTCAGCATTGGGAACTATTAGTTTTGGATCTGATTTTAAGTGGTCTCAGAATACTGGTTACAAACAGAAAGGTTTTCCTGAAGCCAAGTCATATGGCGGCCCTGTGCTTCCTTATCTGCTGTCAGCCAGGCGACCTGGGAGCGGAGCCTGCACTTCCCTGCTGCTTCTGTCTAATCGTACAAGAGGCAAGCATCCAGCTCTGGTGTTCCTGAAGTGCATTGTCTTTTATTTTGTCCTTTCATTGTCACTCTTTTATTTCTGTATCCTCAAACCAGTGCATGGATACTGGGAGATGGTGAGGGTGGGGAGAAAGAAAATAGAAGTAATTTGAAAGATCTCAAAAGTCTCTTATTTTCCATTTAAAAGTAACCACTTTTAACAACTTGGTGCCTACCATTCTGGAAGGGGTGCTGCAGGGAGAAGATACAGAGCGAGGGAGAATTTTACCCGCATGCCTTATTTTCTTGGAATTGTTCCAAAGCAAGTCACCAAAGCCCGGCTTTGGCCAGGCCAGTATCCGTCAGTCTTTGCTGCACATGGATGGCTTGCTCCTCCATCCTGGAAGGGGTTGTCCAATCTTCCACAGCCACACACACAAATCTGCACGCCCCTCAAAGGGACCGGGCCTGCAAAGCTCCTCCTGATCCCTCAATCTGTGTTGGCCGCCTCCTTCTGGTTGCAAGGCATAGAGACTAATTTTCCTAATAAAAATGAACGTTCTTTCATGTGGACTTGTGTGCTGGATTTGCAATCGTCAGCCTGTCTGTGATTTAGCACCTTTAAGGATGAATTTCCTTCTCTGTTTCTCTAATGCAAACTTCTTGGTTTCACCCGGCATTTCCGCTCTGCTCTCCTCTTTCTGCGCATAGGTCAACCCTTCCCAGGCTCCTCGTCCAAATTATGGCAGGAACTAATCTACTAGATGCTGTTACCATTTTGGGACAGAATGATCTGAGTTAAGTGACCTCATTAATCACTGGCTAGATTCTTGGCATAGGTGTGTCTGCTCTGGTCCATTTATTGGCAGCCCTTGTTCAGGAAACAGACTAATAAGGCTTCTTTCATAAAAGAGGCGAGATGGGAAAGGTCTGGGAGGGTGTGGCAGGCAGCATGACCTATGCGTTCAGTAACGAAGTTGCCAACAAAAGGAGTGTCAGCAGAAGGTGAGGAGGGGTTTAAATTGAAAGCTATTGAGGAGGTGGGGATGACAGGACAGACCTTAACAATGGATTATTCAATTCTCAGATTTCTGGTTCACATGAATGGATTACAAGCAGTTCTAATAAGACAAGCCAGGAATATAAAAGAGGTAGCTGATTCTGCAATCTATTTTTAAGGAATATTTAGTTTGCAGAATGTGTGGAACATCTAGGAGACAACAGACTAGAGCCGAGGGCGCAGATCTGGCTGGAGATAACCGGCTTGGGAGGCTTCATGTGTAGATTGCGGGTTTCCGCCTATTGCTTGGGAACCTGTGAGCTTTCCACCCTGAAATAACACCAGGTGGTGGCAAAAAGACGGTGGCAAATTGACTTTTGAAGGGAGCACTGCTAGTTTTTTGTTAATGGATAAGTAAACTGCCTTATTTTCTAATTGAATGTATTGGGGTGACATTGCTATTAAAATTAAACAGGTTTCAGGTGCACAATTCTACGACTCATCATCCATATGTTGTATTATGTGTTTACCATCCCAAGTCAAGTCTCAATGTATGTCCCCTCTTCAGATTTATAAATTAATAGCACTAGTAGTAAAAATCAAGCACTGATTCCCCCCCAAATAGTTTTAAAAAATAATTAGAATTCACTATGATTCCTGATAGGATCTAAAACAAACCAACCTGCAGGATTAAGTAATTAATGGCAAGGCTGATGAGCCACAGCTGCTACTCTGATGTATAATGGTGAAAAACAGGAAATGTTATGAATCTATGCAATGTAAAAATCTGTATTCAGCTTGGTGGACTATAAGCAGGAAGTGACTCTTCTTAGCAAAGGAAGTTTAAAATGCCCTCCTCCTAGCCACAGGACACAGGAAATTCATCATGGCAGGGAAACGCAGCTGCCACAGTGAAGGAGGTCCCAGCACTGGGGTTGCCCGGACAGAGAGCTACAGCATCACCCAGCCACTCCCAGTGACCAATAGAGGAGGCAGGTGACAATTTGCAAAACAGCTTTATTAAAATTCAGTCCCCAAAGACTCCACCTTGAACAATGTGTAAATGCAGTCTGGGAAGAAACAAAGCTTGAATGATTGGATGCAGAAAGACCAAAAGACGACAGGGAAACTACAGGGACGTCACTGTTTCTTAAAAGCTGGAGGGATAAACTCCAGAAGAGCACGGAGCTATCACAGGAAGTGATATCACAGGAAGTAAAGGCAGGTGTTGCCATGCCCCGCCCCCAACCCCTCCCACCACCATCACTGCTGAGTATGGCTTTGAAATGATGCAGCTCTGTTTTTAAACCCTAGTTTTGTTATTCACTGTATGTGTCAACTTTGAGCAAGTTTTAAAACTTCATCTGTGGAACAGGGATGCTGCTTAGTATTGTTGTGAAAACTGAGCTAATAAATGCCAAGTGCCTGGGACGCAGAAAGTATTGGTATGTTCGCTATTATTATTTTTTAATAACACTTTCTTAGTAAATACAAAAATACCTCTAAGAACTCTTCTCCAGTCCCTTATTAAATGACTCTCCCCAACTCATTTCTCCTAAGTTTCAGCCTGTCAACCACAACACCTTTCTTACTAAAATGATTTAGAGTCTTAGGAATTTCACCATATTATTTGAGGTGAATCCCCTGCAGTTTTGAGGAGTAAATGGAATGGCTTTCATTTTTCTTTAGACCTTAAGTGATTTTAGTTTTAAAAACATGTTAAAGGCACTATTTTGTGTTTGAGTCTGGCTATTACTTAGATGATTCAGTACCCCGGGTCTCTGCGTGGCATCTGGAGGGACCTGAGGAATTTGTGGTGGGGTGGATGACTGTACCACTGTGGCTGCGTGCTTGGGATGTCTGGGCTACTTTGGGCTCTGTAGCATCTTGCTCACAACTTTCTTCAAGTTTATTGCTGCTATTACAAACTTCAAAAGATTTCCCCAGCCCTTTGGCTGTTGGCTTTTTACGAAGCAAGAGCTAGTCTAAAATAAATCACTAGGCAGATGCTGATGACAGAAAGTGACTGTAGAGTTATCTTCCCATTGACTCTTTACTGTTATATTTAGATAGTGAACTTCCCTTGACCTTGACATAGCTGCCCTATATTATTTTGGTCCTTGGTTATATTTTGCTCTGTAAATATTCTGAAAGTTGTTTCCCTAGTGGTCATCTGCACTAGCAAGAGGGTAAATTCCTGAGGGGTGTGGACTGACAGCAAAGTCGCTCAGACTGAAGACAAATCACTAAATACATTTCGTCCAATTAAACCAACTTAATGAATTTATAATGAAAACCACCGTCAGTTTTATTGAATCGGAAAATGTTTTCAGATAAAGTTCTTTGTAACCAAACCTGTGGTAAAATAAAAAGAAACTTATTCTCTCAAGGCAGCTGGGACCTTCACTCCTGAGATTTCTTAGGCTCGCTCGGGAAGCTCACATGTAGGTGGAGGTTGGTGAGACAGCCAGCCAGGTAGATGGGCACTTAAGTGTATGACTATCTTCCCACCCGGTGTCAAGAGTAAAGAAAAAGTCATCTAAAAAATGATGTTTACTGGCTCTGACTCAGCAAACACATCCTTGGACCCATATGAACACATAAAGCTTTGGTAGCCATGCATGATGAAGGATTAACTTCTCTGGGCCTGTCCATGCAACGTTCCCGACCCTCACATGGACAGGGAAGAACAGAATGGCCAACTGAGACAAGTCTGGAGACTGAGCTCATGGCTGGGCAGAGAAGTGAGGACATGCTTAGCTGAGTTTGAAGCCTACGCAAGTTAAAGGGCCAGGACTGGTGGTAAAAGGGTTAATCCTTCCTCCAGACTGTGGATTTTAAGATTTTAATAGTGGGAGAGAACTGTCAAATAGGAACTCTGTCACCAATAATTAACAGCTTCTAAGTGCAGTAAACTGGGCTTTCCCTTGTCTCCCAGGTAATATCTTGCATTGAGATGACAGGCGGTGCCAGTTGATTCATATGACGTCTGAGTTAGCAGAGCCATACTGAAGAGATCATTTTCTCTTTCTTTTCTTTCTATTCTTGGTTATGATCCATTTTATTAACAGAACTTCAAGCTTATACCACAACACCCAGCCATGACCAAATCTAAGCATCTAACTGTTAAGAAAGAATGTCTCCTCTGTTTTCATTGCCCATTATAGGTTCCTTCCTATTTTAAAATACATCTTAAAGTTTGCAATATGTGGTTTATTCAACATACCTTATAACATGAATTACAATAATTATATTTCAAGTGTTTTTAGAAGTCATGGCTTTGCACTGCTCCGGTTATATCTTGGTTATAAAAACATTGGGTTGACTTAGAGGTTATAGCCTTATCAAATATTTTAAAATAGTGTTAAACAATTGACTCATTCAGTTTCGAATATTACCTCAGGCTTCCATTCCCTACATGCCAGGCAACCACTTTTGAGTGGTCCATTTGTCTCTGGCTAGTCTGGTATTTTCCTTCCCTATTCTTCCCTTCTCTTTGTTGTCCCATTCACCCACAGGAAATTGGGTAATCTATACAAATTATCTCTTCCCTTTATCCACTGATCTAAGGAATATGAGCTGCAGTGCTAATTTTCTAACAAGGAGAATGTAACGTGTTGATTCTAGAAAGAGAACGGATGAGCCAGTGGTAAGAAGTGGTGGTTTGAGCTACACTTCGTTTTTCGTGTGAGGCAGCAGGCTTGCTGTGCACAGAATTATGGGAAACAAAACAAAATACAACATATCACACTGGCCATTCACTTAACCCTGTGCCTCTCAACAAAAACCAGAACAGTTAAGAATGTAAAGCCATTATCCAAGAGTGTCTAAACATTCGGCCTCTGCCTCTTTGTCAATAATGGTAAATGAATCAATACTTCTGTTCCGCTTTACAAACTGTGGTTAAGCCACACACAGCACACGGTATGGGGCAGGGAGTGTAGTAGTCCTGATTCCCAAGGACAGGCCACGCAGGAAGCAGTAGGAAGAGCACTGCATGCAGTAGGTGACAGCCTGTTCACTTTCCAAACCTCTAGGGCATGTGCTAGTTAACTGTTCCTTTATTATTGTATCAGGATCTCAGTTCCAGGCAAATCACTTTGCCATCTGAACCAACCAGTAAAAAACAGAAAACAAAATTCCTGCCATGCTACTTTGCTTCACTACAAGTAAGTAAATCACAAGTATCTTTGTAGGAAATATTTCACAGATCTTCACTCATTATTGAATTAGACACCCCCCGCCCCAATTTTACTGAGATGTAGTTTATATATATCACTGTATTAGTTTAAGGTATACTACAAAATGATTTGATACATGTATGTATTACAGAATGATTGCAATAAATTCAGTTAACATCTACCACCTCACAGTAACAAATTACTTCTTCTAGTGATGAGAACTTTTAATGTACTGTTTTAACAACTTTCAAATTTACAATACAGTATTGTTAACTATAGTAGCCCTGTGGTACATTAAATCTCCAAAACTTAGTTATTTTGTAACTGGAAATTTATAGCTTTTTACTTTTATCATTTTCCCAGACCCCCAACTCCATGAACTCAACATTTTTAAAGCTTAATCCAAACCAACCAAACACACAAGATGAAGAATTGACAGGATGAAGAAAAAGAAAAAAAGTGCAGTTATTAGTTTAAGTTGAAATAAGTTAATTCTGTTTTTATAAAATTATACACAATGATATTGAAGGCCTTCATCAGTTAATTCAACGGTATGAAATACCGAAGACATACATTGTTTCACATTAATAACACAATTCTACAAGGTTCATTTATTAGAATTGAACACATTAAAGATACTATCCTTTCTCTGGAAAAATCTGTCTAAAGCATATCTCTGAAATATTGAAGGAGAAATGAATCCTGAACCTTGTAACATAATTTTGCAAACACTGGAGTTCAGAGGGCTATAGTATGGTACCTCAAGGATTTGTACTTTTGGTGGCCAGTCTATCACTAACTGCGTAAATAGCAGTTAGGAAAGTATATTATTATCAAGTATATTATTAATATATTTGATAATATATTATAAAATATATTAATATAAAAATATATTATTATCAAATTGAATGCATATTTTAATAAAGATACATATTTATATGAGGGTTTTTCTAATATTAATATTTTGCTAGTGATAATCAATATTAAAGAGATTCTATATCCTCCTGTTGGAAGGCAGAGTCCCTAACATTAAAACACAATCTTCCAAACTTCTACTTTCCTATCAGAATGGGTTGTCAGCAAATCTTTTGGATTAGTAATTCTCAGTGTAACGGGGAGGTCCATGAGAATCCAGGAAAAGGGGCATATAAGAAAGCCTCTGGAATACTTCCTTGAGAAAGAGAGAAGGGGCAGAGCTCTATTCTGCATTGGGAATGAGAATTACAGGCCAACTCTAGCTTGCTTATCTTTACAGTGGCCTAAGTGTTGTGGATGAAAGAAAAATGAGAAATTTCCCAAGTATTTTATGAAAAACAGCTAAATACTGATAGGAGATCCTATCTTGATTCAATTAAATACCATCTTGAGTGACACAACAGAGCACGAGGCTGTGTAGCAGTACAAAAGTATAAAAGATTTTCGACACTTAAACTCACAATCTTATCACATAGGCAAACATATTAAAATATGTTCCACAGCCAAGGATAATGACACAAACCCTACTGGTATTAAACATATATTGGATTCTGTTCTTCATAACGTTTGCATTATTCTCTGTAAAATGCAGTGAGAGCCCCTTAATTTCCTTCCTGCAACATCAGAATTTCCTAGGCTAACTTTGAGGACCAAATATCCACTCTTTATTCTTTTTTCCACTTAAAAAGCTGTCATTTTAATTGGAAAATATTTAATATGTACCATAAGTTTCTGAGCCCGGGGATGATTTTTAGCCATTTTTGATTCCTACTGAATACCCTGTACCCTGGTTAATGCACTAAATATTCAACAAACTTCTGTAAATGAAAAGAAAAATTTTGTATAAAGTGATGAAGGAAAGAACATTTTAGCATTTTAAACTCACACACACGCATGCACACTATAATGGTTAAATATACAACTTAAAAATTTGACACAAGCTCTACTTACTGTGTGATCTTCAGCAAGTTGCTTAACCTCAATGGATCTTAGTTTCTTTCTTTGCAAATGACAAATATGAGTACATATTTGATGAATATTTTTGAAGATTAGATTTAACAATGTAAATAAAGTATTCAGCATAAGTTCTTTCACAGAATAAGTGCTCAATAATTATTAACTACTATATTACAATTTGCCACCTGCCTGTGTTTAAAAATATTTGCAGCAACTAACACTAAGAAACAGATATAATAAAACAAAACATGAAGATAAGAACAAGGCTATAGAATTGACAGTCAATTTTTTCAAAAATTTTAATTAAATAAGTAAAATGGATTTCTAGCTCTGAAAACATACCCCAAGCCAGGTAATATTTTATGGAAGAGGAAGATAGATTTTTGCTGCAGATGTAAGAATTGTGTTAAAATTTATTCTTTACAATATTACTTGAGTTACACGACAATATTCTAAAATAGAGAATGAAAAAACTCAGCACATCCATGAAACAAATTTAGGAAGAATGCCTTCAGGTATTTACTTAACAGTTAACGAATCTGAAGAGTAGCTGACTTAGGTTTTTGTCTGGTCATAGGGACCACACTCTCTAGAAGTCCAGATGCTTGATCCTAAAACGGGATGACTTGATAACTGACACATTTTTCTTAATTATTATAGTGAATAAAAAAGATTCTTGAGAGGCACTCAGCTCAATGAAATTACACCTCCCTTCACCTGACTTCTTACCAAAACCTGTTCAAAGATTCTAAAACATTCTGTATTTTAAAACTTATTTTAGAAGACTGGCCCATTAATCTCTAGGTTAGCTATGCTACAAATTTGTATTAGCCCAGTTTCTAAGTTTAAGTGTTTTTTGTTTTTGTTTTTTTAACTGTGAGGCTATGTTCTTTGTCCCATCTACTTCTCTTCCAAGGTCATAATATCTAGCTGGACTGATACTCTCCATGCAAGTTACAGTCTAACCATATCCTGAGCATTTTCTAATGCAGGAAGTGTGTATAGCTTCAGGGCCTCCCTTTTAGTTCCCCATTCTTCCTGGTTTAAAAGTCGGTCACTACTCCAGACATGGGACCGGGTTTCCAGCTGGTCTCCTATGCTCACGTAATAAAGTATCTTTGTTGGCATCCAGTGCCCCCTAGGCATCTCACTGCGTACCTATGATACTTCCAAGTTCTGGCTGTCTGCCAGCTCACAGGTATGTGTAGCCTATTTTGATCTGGCTTTTTCACTGCTTTCTATATATTAAGGCTGGCCCTGCCCAGGCTGGGAGGAGAATAGTCACACCTCTTGCATGGTCCTACAGCCATGTTGGGGTTTATAAGCTCACAACACAACTCAAGGATGATGGCAGCCTTCCGCCCAGATTTCTGATTTTTTCCTTCACCTATGATCCTATCCCATGCGCTCTGGGCTTTTGAAAATCTTCAGTTGGCTCTCGTCTAAAACATGATTTAATGTATAATGTTGCTAGGTACCCTGTTCTCAGCTGCTCAATGGCCTTTCCAAACTTGTGCATTTAGTTCTAAGCCCAGTCAGTTCTCTCAGTTCAATGTTTGGGTCCTCAGCCAGTTCCAAAATTTTCCACAGGAGCTGACTTATCATGACTTGTACTTCAATACCAAACTATGAAAATAGCCAACCACCAAGTAGCTGGAAGGAGTTAAGGAAGCAATTTTAGAGGAGGAACACTTCACACTGAATGATTGTCTCAATTAGGGCTACGGTTGGACAGGATATTGGAACTGGTAAGAGGGCATTCCAAGTAGAAGAACCACATAAGGAGAGGCAGATAAATAGTTTCTTTTTTCTTTTGAAGGAAGTCAAGCAAAAGAGTTTGCCAAGGGGCTTTAATTTACATTTTCAGAGTTTAATAAAATTTTCATAGGAAATTTTGAATGTAAAAATAAAGAATTTGACAGTATATTATTTATCCAAGGAGGCTCTGTTAAAAATTTTTTAAGAGAGGCAAACATTTATTAAGTGCCCAGCAATTTCCTTAGAGCTGGAGAACAAAGAATAGCAAGACCAATACGTGATATTTGCTCTCAAGGAGCTAACATCCCAGTAGGGGAGACAGATACACTAATAAATGATTTTTATGTTCAGCTGGAGCTCTTTTATAATGCAATTTGGTCCAGAAGCTGGTTTATTGACCAAATAAAAATTTGGTTATAGGAGGGAATTTAAAAATACCTTTTAATATTTTAGTTTAGAACAAAATTATATATTCTTTCACTGATCTTTTGATATGTCACAATATTTCCCTTATATAAACCACATATATAATGCATTGTATGTGCTTAAATGTCTGTATTTTTTCTTAAATAGAATGAAAAACTGAAGAAACTTACAAAATAATGGTGTAGATCCTCCTAGAGTTGTATGTTTTGAAAACTAGTATTATAGTTATGTCAACATTTAATTTTTTTATTTTAACATTTTTAATTTATTTATCTTTAATAAAGAGGGGAAAGGAGGGAGAGAGGGAGAGAAACATCAATGTGTGGTTACCTCTCTGCAACCCCTGCTGGGAACTGTCCTGCAACCCAGGCATATGCCCTGACTGGGAATCAAACCGCGATCCCTTGGTTCACAGGTCCGCGCTCAATCCACTGAGCTACACCAGCCAGGGCTCAACATTAAATTTGATAGTATTATTTTTTAGCACCGAAATTTATCCAGTCTTTAAAAAAGTATTCACAAATGTTTCCACAGAAACAACTTTTCATATAGTATTTCATTAGTTCCAACATAAAAGTTAATTACGTAATTAAAAGAGCAAAGACAACTGGTTTGGG
Organism: Anoura caudifer; assembly: GCA_004027475.1. Classification (NCBI taxonomy): domain Eukaryota; kingdom Metazoa; phylum Chordata; class Mammalia; order Chiroptera; family Phyllostomidae; genus Anoura; species Anoura caudifer. The sequence goes on from PVKU01000227.1 coordinate 171,886, forward strand.
AAGAAATGTTACCAACTTTTGGGTAAATTTAGGACTCAGCTGGCAGGGAGAGAAGTTTGTGGTTATTCTGGAGAACAGCTGAAAGCTGGGAGGTTTTAGCATCCTTGGGCATCAGCCACATTTCACAAAAGGAAAGGGTGGGCTCAGTCAATTCGTGTAGGTATGTCAATCAGAGCTCCATTACGAATGCTTCTGCAGGACCAAAACTGAGGTATGCTCAGGACGTTACAGGCACGCAGCCTGAGAGCAGCTGAGTATTTGTTAGATCAAGTAGAGCCCAGGTCAGAACCTTGGGAATCATCGATGTGGGGAGCATACAAGTTTTTGTTAAGAGCAAAGACCTTAAGGAAAAATCGAATTATAATCGCTTTAGAAGAACCTGTCTTGATTTGCTAGCATGAGGAAGAAAAATAGTAGGGAATCAAACACACCCCTGGAAAACTGCAACACAGGTAGGAGAAGCAAAAAAGGGAGTCAAGCAGTCAACGAAAACAAATCTTTTTTTTAAGTAATATTTTTTCATAGAAGTGTATATTTTATTTTTTAAGAATTTATTTATTTATTTTTTAGAGAGAAGGGAAGGGAGGGTGAAAGAGAGGGAAGAAACATCAATGTGTGGTTGCCTCTCATGCACCCTGCACCAGAGACCTGGCTCCGCAACCCAGGCATGTGCCCTGACTGGAAATCAAATCGGCGACCCTTTGGTTCTCAGCCCATGCTCAATCCACTGAGCCATACCAGCCAGGGTGAAAATAAAATTTTTTAATTTCACAGTTTTTCCTGAGAGCAATGCTCCTCCAAAGTACAAAACAATAATGCAAAAATAAATATTTTAATTCAATTTTATGGGTAATAATTGTAAGTTATTTATTACCAATCATAGAAGGAAGGGAGAAAAGCAAATGGGTTATAACCTGTTTTTCAGGAAAGTAAGAAAAATAAGAACATTTCTGTAGTCAAAATGAGGTTGGTACTAATAAAAATTATATACGCATAAAAAATTTTATGTGTAGACTTTGTAGAAAATTTAGAGAATTTTGCAATAGTACAAAACTGCATACATATATCAGACTAAAAGATTAAAGTTATTTATATTCTATAATTTTGTTTCATATTTCTTTTTTGTATTATGTACATATGTATATATATATAAATGAAAGCATACTAAAACTTTTTCATTTAACAATATACTGTGACCATTTATCACAATGATAGATTTATTTATTCTTTTGTTTGAGGCATTGGCTAGAGTTGTGATTAAATTGCTGAATTTTAGTGTTAAGAACACTAATCTTGTCCTATTCTTCTTTTATTTATATTGCAATGGGTATAGAATTTTATCAGGGTTTTTTTAGCATGCATAGATTGACTATACACATCCTCTCTTTTAACTAGTGGATATAATGAAATACACTTATGGAATCTTCCTCCCTTCCTTCCCCTTCTTTCTTGTTAGTTCGTTCATTCCTTCCTTCCCTCCCTCCCTCAAAGTTTCATTCATTTCTATTCTATTGAAATATTTTGATTTTTTCCAATATGTACATACTTAAACAGTAAAATATCTTTACAAGACTGATCTTGAAAATAAGTCCCTGAGCCACAAATTTCATACACATGTATGCTTCTTCACAACATCTATTAGCGATATCTTTTGGTATTTACTTTCTTATATTTTTCATGCTATTTCTTAACTGGTCAATTTTATTTATTATATATTTTTTATATGATTTCATGTTTGTTTCAATATGGTGCTATTTGTTTTGTTGGATTTTTTATCAGTATTTATCTTACTATGACTATGTTAGTACTGTTCAGAGCTGAACTAAGTAGTATAATATATTATCTCTCTTCTGCAACTTTTGTTTTTCCTGGAGTTAGTAATTCCTATGTTTCTATTATTTTTAATTTGCCTAGGTTTACATATCACAATCATGACATCAAGGTCCCCAGCTTCAAAAGAATCAATAAGACCCTTTTGAATTCTAGTTTCAGTATGGTCGAACACATTTGGTGCTTCCTCAATTTCACCCTCCTGCCCACGTAAGCATCCATTTTTGAGTCTTCCATCATCCTACTCCAAAATGGGTTTCTCTTGTGAGCTACTGCGCAGCAACCAACCTAGAAGTTCTTGCTCCTTTCTGGGTCCCTCAATTGGAAGATTCATTGTCTTTCTCTTATTTTAGTTTATGTCTTCATTGTACAGTAACTTCTTGAAATGGGAGATAAGATTTTTGGAGTTTGCATTTTTGAACATGTTTAAACATACTATCATACTTGATTGATAGTCTGACATTGATTGATAGTTTGGCTGAGAACAGGATTTTAGGCTGAATAAAAATTTCCCTCAGAAATTTGAAGGCTTCGCTTCATCATGTTCTAACTTCAAATGTGGTTGTAGAGTTGTCTGGTGATATACTTATTTCAGATCGATTTTTTTCAAAATCTCTTTATTTCTCTCAGAAAACATTATGTTCTCTTTATCACCAATGCTCGGAAATTTCAAGGAGATGTGCATTAGAATGGGTATTTTTCATATATTTTGTTGGGATTCCTTTTGCAAACTCTTATAATTCAATTTTAAAATAATTTTCTTGAAATAATTTTGGATAATATCCTATCTCCTGCTTCCAGTATATGCTCTTTTTAAAAATTATTTTGTTGTTGTTCGATTACATTGTCTGCATTTACGCCTCTCCACTCCCCCCATGCCCTTTTTTGAACTCTGATTTGTTGGGCATTTAAACTTCTGAGCTGATCTTGCAATTACATTATTATTCCACTCCACAATTTTATATTTTTCTCTTCACTGTGATTTCAGTGTTTGTTTTGCAGTGAGCCATTACAGAGACTTACGTATCCTGAGCAGCAAGAGCAGCACCACTGAGCTCGCTCCCTGGGAACTACACTTAGCATGGAGCTGCACAGCTTTGAACTTTGTCTGTGAGCATCTGTGTTTTGTCTTGATTTATTTTTGGTGCATCTGTTAGCAAAACGTGTTCTAAGGTATCAGAAAAGCCTAAGAGAATTCATAAGCATGTTATGTCTAATGTAAAACTGGATTTAAGTAGTGTTTTGATCATGTGAACAAAATAAAGACATTGTGTGTGCACTGAATTCTGGATCCAGGGACACTCAAACAATTTTCCTATAAACCAATGATCAGGGCTTCTGTGCTTTATGCCATTTTGGTTTATGAAAAGTTCAATAGGAACAAAAGTTCAATATGTACAGAGAGAAGGGAAAGCCTGTATGTAGAAGTACAGGGCCCAGCAGAAGTAGCACCACTGAGTGTGGTTGGTAGGGTATGTGAATGTCTCTCACGAGATGGACAGCAATTTGAGTATTTCACCTAAAATGTCATATGATGTGCTTGAGTGTGATATTATTATGTTATAGAATCACATCCTTAAGGTTTTGTAATTAAAGTTTTGATATAGATTACCAGCTCATTAAATAAAAGTATGAATAAATATACATAAATATATAACTCTTAAATAATTAATTAAATAGAAAACTTTTATCAGCACTTTTATCTCAAATAGCTTTTTATGGAATTTATACTTTTATATTCATTATCTAGCTACTAATCAATATATCTGAAACAATATGGAGAATGATTTTTTTATCCTCACCTAAGGACATGTTTATTGATTTGAGAGAGAGAGGAGGAAGAAAGTAGGAGAAAGAGAGGGAAGCACCAATGTGAGAGATAAACATTGATCGGCTGCCTTGCGTATGCTCCCAGTTTAGGGATCAAATTCGCAACCTAGGTATGTGCCCTAACCAGGAATTGAACCCACAACCTTTTGGTATACAGGATGAGGCTCCAACCAATTGAGCCACCTGGCCAGGGCTGGAGAATGATTTTTTTTTTCCTAATCATATATATATCTTCCATATCTTCCACAAGAAAATATTCCGGAAATATCCAGGGATTTCTAAGAGAAAAACCCAAGTCATAAATTTCTGGGAATTTTTTTATTTTTCTTCTTGGATATCAGAATATTAAATGCTAGCAAATATAATTTTTTTGTAAGAAAAAATTTCCTTACAAGTACTTCTGGTAGCACAGCTATTATAAATGTGTAAAATACCTTCTAAAAAACAAAAAGCACTGAAAAATTACTAGTCACTAATAATTTTTAATAAAGCCTTGGGATGTCACTAATGTAACACGGAGACTGATATAAGAACTTGTTTGTCCTTACAATGCATCCATGTGCTACATAACTTTTCCAGTGATAAAACCAATACCCAGAATCCTGAAATGATTGCTTAGAATTTTATCTAGTACATCATTTACAATGATGTGCTGGAATGTATACCTCCAAGCATTCAATATAAACTATCCAACAAGCTGCTCAGAATCCTTCCATGGTTCCAGTTATAAACTGACAGTGATATATTCAGATTGGAACAAAACTGTAGGCTTATATGGAAGGCGCCATATTAGACAAGCCTCCAAAAAATGTTACCCGGCTTTACTTGCTGCAAAATTGAAGGGTAAAACTGCAGGCCTGAGAATTGTCAGATTAGAATCCCAAAACTTCTGGTGCTCCTCACCAGAACTGAAAAAATTAGAATTCCTTTTTGGGGCAGGACAATGGTTAGGAAGTCTCTATTTCTTGAGGTCATTTGTTATGAAAATGTATATGGGGCAAAAAGGAAATCCTCCTAAGCAGAGAAGGTGGGAGAAGGCAATAAGGCAAACAGAAAGGGCGCCCTAAGAAATGAGAGTTTCTTATGTAATGCAGTTTTCTTCTGATTTGACTTACTATAAGCTGGAAAACGTGATAGTTGGGGAATATTAAAGGTAGATTTTCAGAGAATATGGTATGCATCATTCTTTGTGGATGAAAGTGGTGCTAACTGCCACTACCCTCCAGGGGCACATGGTTTGAGGGTTTGTTTTTTTGTTTTTTTTTTTTTTCATTTTCTATGCTCTGCAACATCCACACAATGTCTCCTGCCAGGAGACTCAGGTAAAGCCTTGAAAGCCGGTTCCTTGGGCTAATAGGTAACGTACAAAAGAGTCCTTTCATTCTCTGTGCAGAGCTAATTGACCTACACCAGAAATGAAACTTCAGGGCAGGTTCATTAACACCACGGCCTACTCAAATGGGATAACAAGCTAGATCTAAAACATCATCATGTTAGCTGCATGAGTGTAATTTTCATACTAACGGTCTCAATAAATAGAGGATACTACTAAACAGCTTTTGTTTATCCAAATGAAAATGATGATGATAAAAAATGCAAATAAAATAGAAAATGAGAAAAATTCTTCTTACTCCACACTCCAGGAATAATGACTATATGCATGCCTTTCTAGACTTTTCTGAACATGTAAACTTATAACAAATAGAGATTTTAAATTTTAATCTATATTGGATCATATGAAATATGGTGTTCCATAGCCTGCTCTTTACTTATTTTTTTTAATCCTTTTATTTTAGAGAGAGGGCAAGGGAGGGAGAAAGAGAGGAAGAGAAGCATCAATAGGCTGCCCCTCATATGCGCCCTGACCATTGTCCTGGCCAGCAACCCAGGCATGTGCCCTGAACAGGAACCAAACTCGGGACACTTTGCTTTGCAGAAACACACCCAACCCACTGAGCCACACCAGTAAGGGCTCTTTTTTCTATTTATTGTATTACTTATGCTGCTTGAACACACAAAGAACTATGTAATCTTCTTAATGTAAATTATGAATGCATCATAATTTATTTCAATAATTCCCTACTGATGTGCATTTCACTTGTTTCCAAATCTTTGATAAAGTGAGCAAGCTTATAACAATAAATGTATTGTATATACATCTTTTCATGCTTGTCCTATTATTTCTTTGAAATGCATTCCTAGGATTGGAGTTAGAGGAACTATAGGTGAATATATTAAAATTTTTAAAAAAATCTTTAAAGTAGTTTTCTGTCTGAAAATGTCTTTATTTCAGTCTTATTTTGAGTGATACTTTTGCTGTGTGTAGAATTCAGATTAGTCCACTGAAGAAAATATTCCTCAATTTTCTGATAAGCTTACTATTGAGAAATCAGTTCCTAGTCTAATTGTTATTCTTTGAAGGTAATTTATCTATTTTTCATTGGCTGCTTTTTAAGAATTCTTTGTTTTTGGTTTTTCTATAGTTATGCTCAAATGTGTTCAAGTGTGGATTTCTTTTCTTTTAAACTCGATCCTAAAAGCTAATGTTTCATCAGTTCTGGAAATTTCTAAGTCATCATCTTTTAAAATATTACACCTGCCTCAACTCTTTTCTCTTCTACAACTTTCTCACTATAACTTTTATATCTTTTTTCAACTTTTTGCCTCTCAGTACATTGTTCTAGTGATTTCTTTTGAGGCAACTTCTAGGCTAGCAACCCTATAATTATGTCTCAGCTTCCGTTAAGCTCATTCACCCAAACAGAAAATGCAATAGGCTAAATAAAATAATAATGTGTAAAGTTAGCACTCTTTAAAAAGAGGTAAAATTTACTTGTAACACACTAAAAGGAAAATATGTATTTCAAAGGAAAAGTGATCGTGTTGGTCTTGTCCCTTAAAATATTCTCAGAACCTAATGCAGACTGGGGCCTTTATATCAGCAGAATGAATCAACAATTGAATTTAATGAAAGTTAATTCCTTTTTTAGAAATGACATTCTTGGTTTATAAGACTTAGAAAAAAACTGTTAACCCTACTTGACTTAACAAACAAAAAAAGTACTGTAAGTCAAATAATCTAAGAAAAGAAGAAAACAGGTACTTAATACCCCACCCTTTTTCCTTCACCAAATGCCTGGATCTTTTTTTTGTGGTGCTTGGCAAACATTAAAATGGCTTAATTTGATTGGCTAGATGTTCTTGGTGGAAAAGGAGGAGAAAGAGTAACTTATTTTATGATGAACAAAAGTATTGTAAGTAACTCAGTTTCTTACATTATTGTTTAAACAACACACAATCCGTTTCCTCTGTTACAGAGCATGATTTTATATGGACTCAGCGGAACCATACATGCTGCAAATAATACCTGGGAGTTTATGCACAGAACCACTGAAATCTACCGAGAATACAAACCTAATTCTTTAGGCTCTCCTGACTGTTTATGTGACCCTGCATAGTTAATAGCTTTTGTATTCATTTACTCTAGAGTCTGCTGGGAACTCCTCTCTAGATCTTCCCCAACACAACAGGACAGTTTCCAAATGACGGAGAGGAATACTTTGCTATGTTAAGGCCTAAAGATCTTGCCATTGAACTGTCTCTGGGATTCAGTAAGGCCTTCTCGGGTATATGACCTGAATGGAATAGAAATGGAAGAAGGACTTCCCTATGGTACAAAGAGGTCAGAGCAGTCATTTCCCATCATTTCTTTTAAAAAATGATTTTATTTACTAATTTTTAGAGAGAGAGTTAGGGAGGGAGAAAGAGACGGAGAGAAACACCTGTGTGAGGGAGAAATGCCTATTGGATGCCTTTCCTACCACAATTGGGGACTGAACTCACAACCCAGGCATGCGCCCTGACCAGGAATTGAACCAATGACCTTTTGGTTGTGGGATGATGCCCAGTTAACTGAGTCACACCAGTCAGGGCTTCCCACCACTTTTGTGTGGGACAATCAAGGCTAAGTTGCATCAGTCCTAGAATAGATCATTCTCAGTCAGTTTTCTCTGCTCTCCTTTCAGCTCTGGAGTTTTGCCCCTATTTGCTGATCCTGCTGCAACAGGTCCAGCTGAGTGTGACTGTTTTGCGTGTCTCCATAGCCACGTGGGTTTGACTGGCAGTCACCAATTGTGTATTATGCACATCCACACATTTCCCTTGTTTTCACTTTCTCATGTTTGCCATCTGGGAATTAGAGAATAACAAACTTGCAGTGTATCGTCTCTTTGGCAAACTCATTCACTTACCATTCGAGGACCTTAAATAATAAAGAACTGAAATGTTGGCTGCATCCTGATGCTCATTCCAATCCGTTCTTCCCATTGTGTACTTCCCCTGAGAAGCAAAATCTTCCTCAGTAACTATGTACTTTCATCCACGACAGGGAATCCCTCATAGGTGTGGTTTTATGTTCCCATAAACACTCTCTTCCTACCTCATGCAACTCTCAATAATTAAGAATATACATGCACTAATGACTTGAATAAGACAATGTAGTCAAGATCCTACTGATCATAAAACAGAAACATAAAAGAGGTTTGACCATTTATTTATTTCACTCATTCAAAAAAGAATCTATGCAGGCCCTGTACTACCTACTGGGAGTAAAGAAAGGGCCAATACAAAAATGTTTCCTAGACTCTAGAATCCATGACCTCATGATTTCTGACACTGGGCTGGTCAGAGCTATAAACATCAGGATCTTCTAACTTTTTATATGGAAGAAACCCTAACACACTATTAAGTCAACCAACCAACCAACCAATGTAATTAATTGATGCTAAATGGTAGAGATAAAAAGAGGAAATGTTCTTTCTTCCATTTCCCTAGCATTTGAGTTCTTCTCAAATTTTCCCACTTAAAGGCCCACAGCACGTTTTAGCATATTATTCCTTGGAACTGACTTTTAAAAATCTCTACTAGGTAACTGGGAACACAATGCATGAACTCTCCGTGAGAGTGGAAGCACTTTGCCATTTTGAGATTCTGGAATTCTTTTTCTCTCAAACTATCTTATAAGCAGTTCTTCAAAATTAGTATAATGAATGAATACTCTGAGGAACTTGTTGGCTTTAAGATGAATATTGTTATAATTTTACCAAGCATGCCAAGATATCAGTTTTACTTCATCAGGAAAAGCATGTTGAGGACTGGCAGGTAATTTAAATCTGCACTGTTATATGCTCAAGTGGGAAAAGAAGTGCATAAAACAGGGAAGGCAGAGCATTTTGATGCTGCCTCCAACTTTATTCTTTATTTAAATACAATACACCCCAAAATTGGGTTTTTAATCAGCTGAAAGTATCCTTACTATTAGATGGCTTTTTCCTTGATTGCATATAAATTAGAGAATATCAATGATGTATCAGAATTAAGCACAACTAACATACAACACTACAACCATATTCAAAAACAGAAATGTTTTGACTGTGGCATGTTCAGGAAGAATTCGAACATCAACATGGATTATTCTCTCCCTACACCTGAACCTGTGATTTCCTCATCCTATTCCAAAATTTCAATTACCACCTCTACAAAGAAGATATTCAGAACCAGAATGAATATCCCTAATTTCACTTCCACCACCAGTCTTGATTTCACGCTTCCTTAAGAATGTTAGTTGATTCTACACTATCAAAGCCATGTTGTTAACAGGATATAATGACAGTTTTTTCAAAACATTCCTTGAAGATGAATGTCTAAATCTCCATGAAATGTGTTTCCTACCTCTTCTCCATGAAGTACTGTGTCTAGTCCTGGTCCACATTGTGATAATTCCTAATAGCTGATTACTTATCAGTAAGGTATTCAAAAGTGATAGTGATAAACAGTCATTCATTTGACAAACATTTGTTGAATACATGCCATTTACCAGGCTAATTTGAGACATGGGAGATGAAAAGGCAATGAAATCCAGCCCATACCCTTGAGAATTTTGTTGCCTGTTGGAAGAGCTCTGACATATAAACAGGCCAAAATACAATAAAATGGGAATAAATGCTAAAATAAAAGTAGAAACAAATGAGCTCTATGGATATAAGGAGAACCTAATTTTTCAGGCAGTATCAGGGAAGAAAAACAGGTTTTTGATTCGGTTCTTGCAGGCTGAAAAGATGTCCAGGCTTAGAAGAGAGAAAGGGGCATCCGAGGCAGAAAAACAGCATGTGAATGGCCACAGAAGCGTAATCTTCTGTTGCGGCAGTTTACCAAAGATGGTGGTGAGTTCAACGTGGCTGAAACTTGGGGTATGTGGAAGAGCTGTTGGCAAGTTGTATTGTGGTTACATTTAAAATGTCCTTCCGTGTCATACTCAGGAGCTTGAGTTTTGTTTTTTAGGCATATGTAAACATCTGACATTTTAAGAGGCGAATGATGAGAACTGATTTTTTTTTAAAGATACCTTTGGGAGCTGTGCGGAAGATGGCTCTGAAAAGGAGACTAATAAGATCTGATAGAAAACCAATATACGATGATAATCCAGGTGAAAGTTCATGGAGTTCTGAGCAAAGGAATGCGGTAGTTTAGGAAAGAAAGGAGAGGACGGACTTGAGAAGTTTCTGAGCAAGAACTGGCAGGACTTGCTAATGGTTTGGGTACAGAATTCAAGAGTGAAAAAAGAAGAGCAGACATGTTTGAAATTTTTGGCTTGGGAAGCCACGTGAATAATGAAAGACAATGGGAGAAACAGGTTAGCAGAGAGGAAGGTGAGCTTGATATTGGATGTGTCCATTTAACACGTTTATGGAATATTCATTAGATGGTGTGATATATGAATCTGTTGGACAGAAAGACTAGGGATAGAGTTTTCAGAATGTTAGCAAATTGGTCATGATAAAAGCGGGGGGCTTTCTTTGAAAAAAAGGCCAAACTACATCTTTTCAACAGGACTGAAAGACTGAGGAAGGGACCCTAAATTCTATTCCTGGGAATTCTGTGTCTGATACAGTACCTGACACGCAGAAGTTTCACTTTTCTCCTGGACTGGTGGAGACTGCGAAGCAATAACATGCACTTGTCATTCACAACTGCAGCGAACAGCCACCTCACACATCTGTTGCCTTTAGTCTTCCCTACTCCAAGGCTTTCTGCGTATATACTTTTTGTCCTAATTGAGCGCTGGTCTAACTATGCCTCATCATACTTTTTCCGAAAATCTTTTAAGGCATTTCCCATTTCACACTGCACAAAGCTCTTCCTTTTCAATGGTACTCTTGCCTTCGCTCTTTTCTTTCCCATGCCTCCTGTCTATACCGTGTCACTTGCCTTTCCTCCATCGTGGCCCTTTCCACCGTCTATCAGGATGCTTTTGCTCCCTCTTCCTGGAACACCCTTCCCATTGGTCCACACCTGTCACAATCCTCCTAATCTCAACGATGGCTTTAATATCAGTGACCTAGCACCCCATACTCCTAAGAGTATTGTACCTCTATCATATCACTAAACCCCATTGTGTCTTACATTCCGTTTGCGGTTTGTGTCCCATAGACTGTCTGAGAAAAGGATTGCTGCGTTCATTTTTGCGCTGCCCCAGGTTGAGCCATGCTGCCCCCTGCAGAGTGACTGTGCAAATAATGGTAGATACTGTCTATGTCCTTTTATATGTTTGTTTCTTAAACATTAAAAAGGGATGCATGGCAACTCATTTCACTTGGTATATTTGTTTTGATTATTTGATCAAGGCTTTTCCATTTTCAGTCAAAGTGACTCCCTGCTTAAAGTTTTTTCCCCTTCCACCCTTAGCCAAGGCTAACAGTATATAAGCACCCCAGGCGTTATAGAATCAACTCCTCACAATCCAAGGCTTTTCATTCTAGAGTGGAAAATATCAGGAGAAAAAGCATAAACCCTGGAAATGTATGGCTTATCCCGATAATAAAATATAGTATAGTTTCATATCTAAGAAAATAACTCCTTTAGAAGTTCCTGATTTGTTTTGGAAAAGGAACAAATATTCAAGAAGTTCAATCAAATGAAGTTTGGGCTGATATGTCAGGAAAATAAAGAATATAATATTTAAAAAATATGTTCAATTTTTTAGTTTTTCTCTCTGGTAGAAGGAAATCTAGTCAATTTTATTGGACCTTAGACAGAATCAAAGATCAGTCTGCTGAGGTTAATCAGTAACTTGAAATGCCTTTTTTCATGTGTTTGGAAGAAAGAAAGGGAGACAGATTGCTGTGGAAGTATAAGATGTTATTTCTGCAAAAATACTTGTATCTCCACCAATTTTAAATGTCAGTTTTCTTCTCCTTAAGTTTATTTTACCTGTCTACTTGGATGAGATTCATAACTATCCGTGTCTGCGGAACATTATCTTTCTCTTACATATTGTTCTATAGAGCATTTTGTCATACTTTTTGCACTGTACGTTGAAAATTCTGAAACTACATTATATAGCAGAGACAATCTAAGACTTAACTTGAAAAAGAGTCACCAATTGGACTGGAATGAAAATAATATATTTTGAAAAAATAAACCAGTGAAAGCTGGACATATTATGTTCTAAAATAATGGGTTACATTTTTAAAGTCTTTGAAATAGTACTTAGGTACTATGAACTATTTTAGAATAGGATGGGATTTTGAAGGTCATTTAGAACAATTGTATCACTTCGTGGATAAGGAAATATTAGGCTCAGAAATGTTTAGTCCCCTTTCCAAGGCCACACAGAAATCAGTAGCAGAGCTTAAATGATAATTTAACTTGTCTGATTCCAGATATGTGTTTCTTTGTACTCATATTATGGTATCTCTAGTGTCGAATTCAAAACTAGAACATATATTATGACAGTCTGATTTGCCCTAAATGAAAATAATGGGGCAGAATATTTGAAATCAAAACTGTCCTCCCAAGTCAGGACACTTGATAACCAGCACACAAGTTTATTTGGGTCCTTTAGTTTGTTCTTTCTAATGTAACATTATATTTTTGTGCTTTATCAATCTTCATGGCCTTCTTTAAGTTGAACAAACAAAAAAAAAATGAAGGTAACCAGACAATGGTGCTCTACTCTTGGTGAATGATTTTAATACCATTTGAATCACCATCATAAAGTATTAAGAATCCTCAGAATATGAAGCCATTCAAAGTTAAATATAGTGGATTCTTGTATTCTGGGAATTACATGCTGAATGTAGTAATGCAGAGCATCTTAAAAAGTAATACAAAAAAGGAACCAAGTCCCTTTGGAGTTGCTATTTGGGATGGCACTATGTATTGAACAAAATTAAGTTGCCCTATTCCTGGCTTCTTGATCTGGGAGCTCATCATTCAAGTTACATCATTCTTGTGTGAAGTTATAAGGGGGTGAGGCATCAGGAAGAAAAACTGTGAACCAAGGTAAAAACACACAATAAGTAAGGTATCCCTAAGCAGTCTGAAAAATACATTCCTGAAGAGTGAAATCCTGGCCGAAAAATACTTCTCTGAGTCTGGATTCGTGGTTTTGAATAGTCAGGGTTCACCAGTCCAACCTGTGCTTGGCAATAATTCTGTGTTTTCCTGAGCCCCACGGTGTGCACAGCTGCTCATAAAAGAAAAGAACTGCTGCTGAAGGTGATGTGTGCTAACAACAGGTTTTATTTCTGCCAGACTTGAGCGAGGGAGAGTTTGGAGGAAGCAAGAGCCTATGACGATAGTCTGAATGAAAGAAAATCATTCACTCCTACTAACACTTGGAAAGTCATTGAAAATAATAACTTCTCCTTTCATATACCAAAGTTAACAGGTAAATATTACTCCGCAATTTTTTTCATAGGTCCCTGAGAGCAGCCTGGAAGCTGCTACCAACCAGGGGCTGAACCCGAGTCAGCTACAAGGATTGACTGGAGGCTGAAAACCACAGCTGAGAGCAATTTAGTTCCATTTCTTGTAAGACTATATTAGTCCTGTCTCCCCACTATCCCAATGTCAGGTTTCCAACTGATCCCAAGTTTGTAAATCCCAGCCTTTCAAAAAGAGATGTGTCTCCATGGTCCTTCAAAGCGAAATGGAAAAAGAGAGAGAGACGAATCCTAGTTTTGTTATTTACTGACTGTGTGAAGATGGCTAAATGAATACATCATTTAACTGCCCTAAGCCATGCTTTTCTCACCTTCAGAATGAGATGATTACATCTGTATTTTAGGTTTTTGTTTGGAGGATTAAAAGTGGCATAAATAGAGTACGTACTCGGTTAATAATAGGCATAATTATGTACACCCCGCCTCCCTCTTAACTATGTGGCAACTCTATTAAATGGCTAGGGTACTTTTACTTCAGACTTCTCTAGTTTCACTATGTTTATCTTAGGCCCATAGCCAAACGGATAGCAGCTGGTGTTGGATGGAAGTCACAGTAAAAACAGATTTTTTGCCCAACATACCTGGGTTGAGTTATATTCTCAGGCACCACACCCCTGCTGATCCAACCTCATGGACACTCCGGGTATTCATGCCTGTCAGGCCTTCATCCACTGTCCCCAGAACGAGTCTCTCCACACCTGGTACTTTTTTTCCTCTTACCCTTCCTTCTCCTGTGACTTCCCTCTCAACCCCTTCCAATATGCTCTATGGAATTCTCATTCTCTCTTTTCTTTAACTTAATTTTTTCATTTTGTATTGAATCTATTGGGGTGACACTCTTTAACAAAATTATACAGATTTCAGGCGCACACTTCCACAACACGTCATCTGTACATTGTATTGTGTGTGCACCACCCCAAGTCAAGTCTCCATCCATCGCCGTTTATCCCCCCACACCCTCTTCCACTCTCTCCACCCTCCCCCCCAGCAATCTCCACACTGTTGTCCATGCTCTTTTACGTAGCCCACTCTCAGTCAGCTTGCCTTGATCAAATTTTGTCTTTGCCACAAAGATACCAATTTCCCTTGCGTGCTAAATCCAAAACTCAGTTATCAATCCTCTAGTTGAATTCTCTTCATTTCCACTGCTACTATACTTGTCCAAGGCTCCAAGATTTTTTGCCTGAAATGACACAATGGTCTATAAAGACAGGTATTTCTGATTCTACCTTTAGCTCTCTATCATACATTCTCAAAATAGCAGCCAGAGTGATCCTGATAAATCAAAGTCAAATCATGTTACTTTGTTACACGGGAGGGACCACGTCACTTTATCTGTAAATTTCTAGTGCTTAGCATTGGAACTTAGCAGACATTCAACACATATTTTGCTAGGCAATTAAAACTGAGGAAACAGAATGAAGAAATATGCCAATCACTTGTCACATCCTTTCTTAATCTCTTAGATATCTATAACAATGCCTTATTTTGTTCTTAACTTTCCATCATTTTATTTGATAAAGAAAACCATCATCTAGAGCGGTAGGGCGGATGTTTAAACTGACATCCAGAATGGATAAGAGATGTGCCCAAGGTCACAACAACAGTGAGGTTGGGAGGCTGGTTTTGACCTCATCCTTCTTCCTCCAAGTAGTATGCTCTTTATCGGCATAACATATTTCACACGCAAGTTTGGGGGTCTCCTGGCTTGTCTATTCCTAGGTGTGGTTTTACAATATATTCCATCTTTGGAAATATCTCCTGAGAAAGCCAAAATTTGACATTAGGAGACACTGTAAAGTGGACATGGAATCTTGGCAGCCAGCTTGGATTCCCCTAAACAGTAGCCTCTTCACTGCATACCCTCTTCGCCAAGCCATTACTATATGAGATGTTAAAGGGACGTATTTAAGAAAAAGAAGATCAACACTATGAACATTAATTAAAATGGCGATAAATTCACAGCTATCAGCAACTGAATCTGAAAAACCAAACTACGCAAACAAGCAGAAAATGAACAGAATCATAGATACAGAGATTATCTGGAGTGTTAACAGCTGGCAGGCAGAATGTGGAGAACAGGGGAAAAGGTGCAGGGATTAAGAAGTACAAATTGGTAGGTACAAAACAGACAGGGGGATGTTAAGAACAGTACAGGAAATGGAATAGACAAAGAACTTATATACATGACCCATGGACAGGAATTAAACGGGGGAATGATGGAGGGAATGGGGGTACTGGGTAGAGGGGGGCAAAGGGAGAAAAGTGGACAACTGTAATAACATAATCAATAAAATATAGTTTAAAATATAAAAGCTGCCTAAGTCTCAAAATCTTACAGTATTCTATGCAAAATATGAAGGGAAAGTAAAAGTTATGCAAAAAAGGAAAAGCTATTAATTTGGCTATATATGCAGCATAGGATTATTCAGTAGGTTTATTCACCTAAGCTTTGTAAGTTTTGTCACTTATTGCAATTCTGATAAATGCTTCAGAGACATTATCCCCAAATCTTTGTTCCATGCTCAAGACATACATACGTATGTAAATATAAATATATAATATATCTCAATACCTCGTATTTTGAATTTCAGTTGAATACCTCTCTTTTTTAAAACTATTTGTACTAAAGTAGAGTTGGCATACAATATTATATTAGTTTTAGATATACATCATACATTTATATATCTTACAACATGATCACCACACTAAGTCATATGATGACAGAAACCATCTGTCATCATATAAAGTTATATTATTGACCACATTCCCCTTCAACTTTTCTCTTTTATTTAGAGCTTGTAAAAAGGTTTATATTTACAGTATATAATGTTGGAGGCTTAGAGGTAGTTTTCCAGTCCTCTTCTGAGTATTACAGAGTGTGTGTGTACAAATATGCACATATTTGTACATACTTTAAATTGTGGCACAATATAGTCCAAGTGCACGAGACCAGAGTGGATTCAGTGACCTCTTCTTCCCCTGTTTGTAATGGGACTGTTACTAGTGGTATTTACCACTCACGAAGGCAGGTGCATCACAGAGCTTTGAGGGCCATGGAGGATATCTTAACGCCATGGATTAAAGCAAAAACTGGGCTTTCACTCCTCTTGTTTTGGTACTTACTGTAAATCACAGAGGCATTAAATTCATGTTGCAAAGTGCACATGGCCATTTGCAGTAGGTGCTAGTAAGACAAACCAGAAGGCTTTGATTGTGATACAACACATGAAGAGTTTATCCCAGTTATTCTGCATAGCAAGTATTCAAAAGTGTTATAGTTGCTATAGTTCACTTTCTTCATTTCCCTATGTTCACTTAAAAGTTTACCTGCTATGACTTAGGTTGATAACTTGAAGTGATGTCATATCTCAATTGCCTCAATTACAAAGGACAGAGGAAAGATAAAGAAAACAGACAACATACATATATGAAGTAGTACAGGAAAATGAGATAAGATCTTGGTCTAATAATAACTAATTTCTATTTACATTTGCTTATTATAGTGTGTTATTTTTTTATAGGAAGTATTTCTAACTTTTGGAGCAGGTAAGGCACATCCATGAAAATAGAGAAAAAAATCAGGAAAACTTATCTTCATCTCCTTAAATATTATTATCCTGGAATTTTATATTAAATAAAAATACCTTAATAACATGAAATAAGCATCTTACTAGAGGCTTAGCAGTGAAATCTCAATATTACACATTCACTTTGATTCTCAGCTACCAAATCTATAAAATAAGAATATTAAAAATTCTTCTGCCTACTTCACAGAATGTTATTGGAAAATTAAACTTAAAGACTTAAAATTGAACATTTGTGATTATTACTTAATTTTTTCTCAAATACAAAATGTTTGATAATGACATTACTACTCATAGGAAATACATAATCAGTTGAAGAGATTTTAATCTAGTAAACTAGGCATTTACTTTGAAATGAGTTTATCTGTCCTTGCATTTTTGGGACATATATGTATATACATGAGGTGTAACGAAGTAGTGAGGCTGGTTTCTTTACTAGTTTTAAATCTTTAATGTACTCATCAATAATTAATATGTTTAGTACGTGTCAGATCTTGGGCAAGTTGCTGATGGTACAAAGGGAAAGAAGGCCTGGTCTTACTCTCAAGGAGCTCACAGTCTACAGTGGAAGATGAACGTGCAGAGACAGAATTACATCACAGAGTCGAGGCTTTCAGGCCATGTGTACACAGGACTTCTGGGCATGTGGAAATGGAGGCTCCTGATGCAACCGTGGTGGTGGCAGTGGCCTTATTTGAGGAGGTATCTTTTGACCTGGGTTTTGAAAGAGTTAAGTGTTTCACAGCTGGAATTTAGTCTGGGGTGATCAGGGCATCCTCGTCAACAGGAATGCACTGTGCACACAACCCCAAAGAGGCCTGAAAGTAGAATACCAAGTGCCTTGTGGTCTGTTTGGTTGTTTTCAATTTATATATTGGAGATAGTAAAACTGAACGTGCTTTCATTGATTGGGTATCTGAAACATCTACTCCAGGATGTTTACCAAATGAATCATTATCGCAGTTCCTGTGGTGGTTGAGTTTTTTGTTTTTAACCTCAAACCCCTAGAGTAAAAATGTCACTTACATTCCCAAGGGTCAACTCCTCGGTGATTGCTAAGAATTTCATCTTTCATTAGGACCATGACCTGGAGTCTCCACCCCAGTCTTGGATCCATACACCATGTTCCAATCCAGAGGTATCGTAATGTAGTTTAGAACCTTTGTTTCTAAAAGATAGATGAGCCTGTCATTCCTCTACCTCAAACTTTCAGGGGTGCCTCATGGCCTGGTAGATTAAGTCTTATTGAGGAAGACATTCCTCTTCATAAGCTGGTTGCAATTATTCGTTCCGAACATTTGCCAAACTCATTTCTTTCTGCTCCCAATCAGGTCCTCTAAGCTTATATCAACAAGAATT
Source organism: Anoura caudifer (assembly GCA_004027475.1). Lineage (NCBI taxonomy): Eukaryota > Metazoa > Chordata > Mammalia > Chiroptera > Phyllostomidae > Anoura > Anoura caudifer. The sequence continues at coordinate 190,277 of PVKU01000227.1, forward strand.
TGTCTCTCCATATTCTAAAGCCACACCTAACTCATGCTATTGTGCATGACACAACATACATAGCATGTGAAGATGAAGGTAACTCTGTAACTCATGGTTTTGTGTATGAAACAGCATAGCATGTCAAGGTAAAGGTAAGTTGCCATGGTTGAATCCCTGGGTGGAGTGGGGGAGCAGGAGAAGACGCTGAGGCCGTTGCAATAACAGGTGCATACCAGATAAATTGCCAGTGCTATGCTAAGGTGTCTTGGTCCTATTCTGCATGCATAGTACTTCTCAAACATTTTGACTCCTCCGAGAGAAAAGAATATCCCAGCCTTCAACATGGGTTTTGGGTGCATAGTCCAAAGTGGACTATCACAAGTGAAAAATTTATTTGAACTCTCACACTTTTGCATCCTACCGTGTATGCTATTAGTTTTAATACTAAAATGATATTTTATATTTGTTGCCATCAAAGTAAAAGTGAATTTTCCAAGATGTTATCCTGGGGTCTTCAATGCCCCTGACACATTGCCATGGCTTTTTAGGGAATCTGTATTCCAAATTAAAAACAAACCTGGGTGATGGACAACAATTGGTGGATTTTAGGATGGCAGTGGCAACAGCAAACTTGTGGTTAAAGGTTTCAAACTTAGAGAATGAATTAATACTGTTGGAATTTGAAAAGTTCATTCTGTTGGTGGCCTAGAAGATAGATTGGAGGCATGAGGAAACAAGAGGGAGAGTGGATTGTTCAAGGTAACAATTGGATAGAGATACAAGCTACTGAGGAAAAATTCCAGTTCTTAGTTTCAGTATTTGAATAGATAGTGTTATTATTTATTTAGAAAGAAACAAAAATAAAAGAGAACTTTTAATTTTGCGTATAAAATTTGGACGTGAATTTAGGACATATAGGTGGAGACATTCAGTAGAAAGCACAATATCAGGTTTGGAAATTAAGAGATAAATCCATCTAGCTAGCTAGCTAGCTATCCATCCATCTACCTTCTATCTACTTACAATTGGCAATCATAAGTCTGTAAGTGAAAACTACAGTCACAGGAATAGAAGTTTCCCAGGAGAGTAATGCAGAATCAGAAAGAGAAAGTGTTGCATACAAGAAGAAAGAAGAGACGTTCCTAAGGAAAAGAAAAAGCCAGTAAAAGAAAAGAGAGACTATGAGGGAATATTCACATTGTAAACAAATTTAGAAACCTCTTAATATATTTTCTCATTTGATAGATTACGAAGTTAAGGCTTAAAAATAACAAATGATTGCCCTGAGAACTTTTTTACTTTTTCCATTTTGGTTAAGTGTTCTAGCCATATTTTATTGATCATACTTCATCAATAAAATTTGTATTTTATTAACCTCACATCTGCATGGCATGCAGCAGAGTGTTTCCCAAGAGTATTCCCTCAATGCAGTTTTTAAAGAAAAAAATTAATTAACAAATTGCCTCTGGGAAATAAAAGTGGGTAACAACTTTACTTTGGGCAAATCAAATTAAAGTGTAACACTAATGGTGAAATTTTTTAAAATCATAGCAACTTTAACCTAAGAGCCATTGCAAAGGGCATTTTCATTAACTTCCCTTGCTGTTAGAGTTCTCTTTCCCAAACCTTCTTCCACATCAATGCCCCAAGCCTCCTGCTTCAACACCACCCCTCGGTCCACCTTCTCCAAATGCCCACACTTCAACATCAGCCCTAGAACCCAGGACATAGACGTCAGAGGAAACAGTCATCGGTTTCAGATCTGCTTCTGTTAGAAGTGGATGCACCCTGCTCTGAGTGGATGACAGCTGTGTGCTTTTCAAGCAGAGCAACCTGGTACTCAGGTTTGGTCACACATTTCACTTGGGGGTTCTAAGATGGAGTAGAAATAGCACAATCTTCTACTCAAGAGTGTCAGAGGTGGGTCTGTCCCCTGGAGGAGAGCTCATTTTATACACTGCTTTCCGGTCCTTTGGAAAGGAGAAGTTGAAGCATTTAGAATGCTGCCCAGGCTTATTCTTTAGGCACAAAATGCAGTGGGCTGGACTCTTTGATCTCGTTCTCTAAGTAATGATTAGCTTGAATACAGCAGCATTTGCCTTTTCTAAAATACAGGGGAACCACTCTCTTGGCTTTTGAGAAAACTGAATGTGGCCACTTGCCAGAGATTTGTGCAGCTTGCTGGCTGGGTGGGTGGAAAAAATAGCACCGACCAGAGTGAGGGAAACATCAACTCCCCCGCTTTTCAACATGCGCACATGATGCCACCCCAGAAATGCTGGGCAGATGGCGAAAATCACCTTGGTGGCATTTCCATCAGAAATCAGAGTCTGTGTGCAGCCTTCATTGGGGAGCGCTCAGCAGAGTCACACACATCTACACTTAGAAGTCAGAGCGCTGCGGCCAAGATGTGCATCTGTGCGGCAAGTGTGGGAAACACATCTGACTACTCCAAGGACAGTAGTTCACAGTGTTAAAAAGGTGAGGGAGGGTCAGAGGAGTTAATTACTTACATGAGGAAAAATAAATGTGCAGAAGAATCAACCGGTATTCTGTAATTATTTTCAAAAAAAAGACTATTTTAGCTGAAAATGTGATCTTGATATAGACATCAATGGTTTTTGAATTCCACCCATAGTTACTGCATTCTGTGAACATTATTTTATTGTGCTAATAATGACTTTGGAGACAGTTAGCTACATTCTTTTGACCAGATTTCAAAGAAAATAAGTTGAGAGTGCAGACAGGCAGAGAAAACAATATCTTTGATATCTTGCTTATTGCACTACAGTCAAATAGATATCACAAAAGTTCTTGATGAGGGAAGTGGTTTAGATTCCTTTGGATCAAGGAGATAAGATGATATAAAATACTTTCCTTGTGGTTACAGATTTTCTGGGGCGCAGGAATGACACGGATTAAATAGTAACATTTCACTGTAATGAGAACTCCTTGAAAAATATCAGAGGCACACGAGCCATTTGGGAGACCTTTACTACCATTAATTGAATTTTCCTGTGTGATTAGTTTACTGGCACATATCAAGACGTACCATCCCTATGTGCAGGTGAGGAAGGGAAATGAAATATCACAAATATCCTGCCTGGTTTTTCTTATCCTTCCAAAGAGCGTCACACTTTCCCCCTACTTATTTTGGAATCCTCCACTGATGCCCTGTGGATGCTGCAGAGAGGGATTCCCCAAGGATTTGTAAATATGTGATACACAACTGAATTCTAAGACTTTACCTGTGCATGTAATGAATAAAACTCAGAGTTAGAACAAGTTATCTTCTTACAGAGACAGAATGGTTTTCACATCTGCAAGACTTAACAGCAACCAGATTGAATGAACTAATGTTATGAGAGAAAGATATTTTCCCTATTTGGGGTGATGGGGGAACACTGAGGCCAATGTTGACGTGTTCATCTAAGCACCGTGCCAAGGAAGGGGAGTGAGGGCCAGCTGAGCATCGGACTCCAGTCCTTTTGGCAAGCTCTCAGTACTGCGGCACTGGATGCTAGGCTACCTAAGGCCATTGTACACTCACTTAAGGTAACTTCTCTTTTCATGATTATAAGATCACAAGTCTAACTTTTACTTATGGTTTGGCTTTCTATATAGGGGACCCGTGCTGACTATACCAATTTCAATGTTGGGGGTCTTGTGATAGGCCAGTTTGTAGTTAGGTTTTGGTTTTGTATAACCATTTGCAAGTTTGGTTACTGTGAATTTACACTGAGTCCCTCAACGCATTAGAATTTGAGCCTGAGAAAGTTGAGGGCAAAAATACTGTTGATGTGAGGACACTTAGAGGCGATCAGCCAGTTTCTCTCTGATGGCTCTTGTATGCAACACCATGAGCCAAGAGAAAGACTATTCACACTTCTGTCATAGCCGTTTGAGTTTCTCTTGTTAATTCCGCCCAAGTGGGGACACTGGTTCTAAAAGGGAGTTCACATGTTACCAGGAAGAACAAAGAGAGCTTCAGGAAAGTGCAACAGAAAAAACAGCCTTCACCATTTAATATCACCATAGCCAGTGACTCACAATCTATGGATAAGCTAGGCTTCATCTCAGGAAGCACTTGGGAAGTTGTAGAACTTACTTCATTCTGTTTATGTTCTAGCTGGTCATGTAAACACATTTGCCGCAATCATAAAAATGCCCACCATTAAGGGTTGACCTGAAGTTTATGGCTCACAAGAGACCTGTCCCCTTGGCTGTGAGTTTCTCTGCAGCCTTGAATGACCGGGAGGGACCAGACACACAGGAGGCAGAGTGTTGGGTTTAATCAGGGTTGGCGTTTTACCAACTAAACATGTAAAGGAAGCAAACCACAAAGAAACTGAAGGCGCCTGCGAAGGAGTACTTCTATGGTTGACCATGGATGTCCCGCTGGGTAAGGAGGGATGAAGAGGGATGGGGGAGAGTAAAAAGTGGTAGGCACAACAGATTTTTGGTTTCAAGGAGATTCTTAGCTAAAGGATTGATGGAGTAGGGGCCCTAGAGGAGGAACTGAAAAGGTGGAAAGTGGTGGTGGTGGGGATTGAGTTGAGAAAATCCAGGCAAAAATGAGTCCAGAAAAAGAACCGCTCTCTGACACTTGCTTTGTGATAATGGAGATATTTCAGCCTCTCTCTGTCTCAGGTTTCATTTTTACTTCTGCAGTGGGAATCATAAATTCTGTTTTATTAAGATACCTACAAACATTAATTGATGTAATGGAGGTAAATAACCTAGCACAGTGAATAGCATATTTGATACTTTAGTAAAAGCAATGCTTTGAAAGCAGAAACATTCTCTCTCTCCCTCAATTCCCCCCTCTCTCCCCTCCATAAACGTCTGCTGAAAGAGAGCATAGAGCTGGGCCCTGATGCACTGGGAGCAGGTGAGTCTCCATCACAAGGCTTCTCAGGATTTCCCCAAACAGCTGGTCCCGGGGTGGGTTTAAATGGGGCTTGGGGTGGGTGAGAGGAGCCTGAAAACAGCAGGTGAGCGTTGGCAGAAACAAAAAGCCTCTTAATTTTTAAATTTGGTTTTCATCAACCACAATTATATTTGAGGAAAACATATGGATCCTGAAAGTTCTGATGAGTAGTTAAAAAAATACATTGCAAGTACTTTTTAAAAAAATGGATTCTCTGCTGTTCTTTTGAGAAGTACCTGATTGGGAAATGCTTTATGAGTTCCTGGGAGAGTGTTTTTTTGCATACGGATACCATAAGGAGGCGTTTCTTCAGTTATTCCCTGATGAGGGAGATGGAGTCAGCAGGCGTTTTCTGGAAGTTCCCCCACTTGACTGCATCACTGGGGAAGGCTCCGTGAAGTCGGACGAGGGATGGTGGCGGGCGGTTCTGCCCTGTGCTGTAATTTGAAGTTCTGTCTTTGGTTATCCGGTCACTCAGCGGTCTCCAAAGTTTGCAACCACAGTAGCCTTGCTGGAGACACTGGATCTGGAGCTCGGTAACGAAACGCACTTGAGATATTGATGCCACACGCCTGAGGTACATTCGGAGGGAAGAGGGAGCGGCCATTTTGACACACCAAAGCAAAAGACAGGCCCAGACGAATGTAAAACCCATGAATAAATGGGTGCCTCAAGCTTCCAATTATAAAATAAGTAAGTTCTGGAGATCAAATGTATGGCATGGTGACTGTGGTTAATAATAATGTAGTATATATTCGAAAGATGCGAAGAAAGTAGATCTTAAAAGCTATTATCATAAACACACACAATTTTATAACCGTATGTGGTGATGGATATAAATTAGGCTCATTATGGTGATCATTTTGCAATATATAAAATATTGAATCATGTTATATACCTGAAACTAATATAATGTTATATGTCAGTTATATCTCAAGTTTAAAAATAAATAAGTGGAGGAAGTCATACTTTGAGGGAGAATGTTGACTCAGTCAGGGAGGGGTTCATCTGCCAAGAAACGAGGGAGATGAGGACAGGAAGTCCTATAAACACAGAGGTCTGTGCTGAGCAAAAGGAGTAAGTCTGTTTTCCTTTTGCTTTAGGGAGCAAGAAATTTGGATCACAGAAATGACAAATTATTCCAGAGAGATCTTAAAATTCTGCACAGAGGTGTCTGCAGAGTCACAGGCAGTTGGGGTGCAGACAAAAATCAGAAAATGAAAGGAGGGAAGTATGCCAAAAGGGAACCCTGGAGGACTTTAGAGGAAAGGGAAGCTGAGGAAGAGGGGTATAGAAAAATTGAAAAGGTTAGAACCCTAAGAGACTGCTGAAGGAAGTGCTGAAAGATTTCCTATGGAAGACGTAGGGGCTGGAGCTGGCTTCCCCTTGAAGGAGCTTAACCCCTTTTCTGAGAACAGAAACTTTGGTGATTCATTTATAGTGCTCCACTTGTCAGGTGCTCATTATGTTTAATTACATCAGACATCAAAAATATCAAGGCTACGACAGAAACTAATCCAGCGTTGCATAGTTTTATGTTATTCTTCTAACCATTATATGCCTTAGTGACCACACTGAAAAAGTAGTGAGAAGAGCGATGTGCCAAAACTGGTAGAGAAAACATGTCAACATTTAAAGAATAATTAATGAAAATTGTTGCTGTTTTATACCACAAAATTGTTAACGTCAGTCCCAATCTTACCAAGTTCTTTTTAAGAGTCCCCAGGATCTCCATCCCCTGGATACAGCCACACCTACTTCCCGTATGTTCTGACCCTGCCCCAGGTACAAGTATAATGCAAGCTTCTTCACTATAGACCTAAGTCTGCTGTCTGACATTTCTGGATAAATCACCGATGTTTCCAAGTGCTCGCTAATCTCAAGCCTTCCTTGCTGTCTTCATCTTTAATTTTCTAATTTTTGTTTTCCATAGTGTGTGTGGGTTTTTACTTTCCAGATTCACTGTGACTGCATCCCTGCCTGAAACCAAGTCTGTTTAGCTAAGATTCCCACGTGCTGCTTCCCCCTTCCTGCCTCTTTCTTTTGGGGGATTAAAATCCCCGTATCCTTCCGCATCTTCCACTTTTTTCCTGCCAGGTGAGAAAGGACCAACTCCCAAATTGGCTGGCCGATGTTCAGAATCAGGATCCTGATGCCCCACCTTGAGGAAGACACTCTAAAGAGAACCCAAGCCCTGCAAGCTTGCACTGAAGGGTCAGTTAGACAGGTTGGCTGTGAAAGTGAGGGTTGGTTAGGGAACCTGAAATGTAATATTCTCCCTGGCACAGAGGATCCTGTTGACCTCCAAGCTCTATGACTTAAGGCAGTCATGGACAGGTTCCAGGCCCCACTTGCGAGTAGGCAGGGGCAAAGCTTCTAATTCTGCTAGGCTGAGTCAGTCACTGGTGCCCAGGGAGGTGTGGCTGAGAACACAGATGGCAGGTGATCATTAGGAGAGGAGGGGCTGGGGCCGGGGCAGGCTGGAATGGACAGCTGTGGCTCTGCTTCACTCAGGCGGACAGTCCTTCCCTCAAGGACCACGCAGTCGCACCATCGCGGTTTGCGTGTGTTTCTTTTTCCTTGTTATCCCTTAGTTGTTAATAAATCATGCTGAAAAATATCATTGCCAATGTTATTTTCCAGAGGTTTATAGATTTTAACCCAAATCTTCTTTACGTTTGAATAATTCTTATTTCTGGGCTTCCGCCTCCAAAGGGCCCCTTAGAAGGGACAGCAAAGTAAGCCCGATGATTTTTACCTGTCCTTAGATATGAGGTCTTGGACTGTTACCCTCCCTCACAGGATCTGCCCCCAAAATGTTGTGCTCTCCTTGCCTCAGGCTGTGTTTCAGACACGCCTCACTTAGCCACTGTTCTTAGACTCAACCAGGGCACAGCCAACACACCTACTGACCAAAGAACCTTCTTCAAAAACATCACATTTACCACCACCGCTCTCTCTCACACCTGTTCTATATCATTTGTGTTTCCTAATTAATCATGTGAAGCCTTGAACTATCTCTTACATTAATTATTTTTCAGCCTTTTATGCACTTGTAATTAAATTATCTCTACTCAGTCTGCATTATGCAGGATTGTGGACTTTCTTTTTTGTCAGCTGGTTAGGATGAGGAGAATCTGAGACAGAAAATTTAAAAAATGAGACATCAGGCTTCAGGAAAATAGAGAACGCCATTCATTCTGAGTTTCTCTACGTTTTTATGGCTTTTAAATAAGCATTATTATAATGATAATAATTACCATGTATTGTGCACTTAGTGCTCCGCAATGTGCCAAGTATTTATTACTTCTTTCAATTCCCACAGCAACTCAATGAGAAAGACATTATTAATGCTATTTTCTAAAACATAATAGATATTTACTGATCCAAATCTACACAGATGTGTAGCCAAACTTGAACTTGAACTCACATATCTAGCTGACCTCAAAGCCCATGATCATGATCATTCTGTTCATTTCCCCCGGATCTAGAAGTCCTTCAGTGGGCTCCTAATGTGTTCAGGTTTAAAAGTGGCCTCTTCCTGATGGAGTGAGACTAAGAGCTAAGCAGGCAGACAACTCCCCAAGCTAAGGAGAAATACATACATGTTCCAGGCCATGCAATCTTGTGCTGTGTTTGGTGCACACATGTTCCTCTTTTGTCATCCCTTAGCTGCTAATTAATCACAGTTAAATATTCAGGTTTCATTGAGTTTATGCTATGAGTTATTAAAGAAAAGATAAGATGACCATGGTTGGGCTGTCAGGTTAAGGGGGCACAGTTCTGCCACTCAGAATGGCGGCCATGATTGTTAGCCAGAGATTGCCAAGGAGAAGGACATCAGGAGAGAAGTTTGGTGCCTGTGAGAGTTGGCTACTTTTGCTCCTACTGGGATGCTCTTTTTAATGTCTAGAACTTATATTTAGAAAATTAGCACTTTTTATATATCTTCTTTAACAAATGTTTAGTAAACTACTTTAAGAAAGAGACCATTTTTATCATCCCTTTTAAGAACCAATAATGTTTGGCATGGTAAAATGTCTAAAGTAGGTGCTCAATAAATAATAAAAGAAAAGAAGCCTGATAAGGGAGGGTGTTTGGGCACAAAGGAGAAACAATCACTTAGCACACTGAATGTGCAAGGGTATAATTCTGAGATTAATGATAAGGTATCATGTCATTGTTTTTGAAGTATAGTCATTTGTTAACTGTATACAGACTATTGAGTTTTTAGTTGCCTACCAATTACACAGCATTTAACCTTTTATGTTGTATCATTTAGCAGCAGACTACCAATCAGAATTTCATTTAGCTTTCAACTGCATGATGTATTGAGAGCCAAAACGGATATAATTTCATGAAGGTGTTTTACCAAATTATTTTTGACCTGAGAAGGATATCATCAGAGCGGTTTCTGAAGCTTCTATTATACTGAATGGTTTCTACTTAATTAAAATTGTGTCTGTAGTCAAAAAACTATTTTCTAAAAAATGCTTTCTTGCTAACTAATCCTGTTACATATACAGGCAAACTAACTCTGTCCAATGAATGTTGATGCATACTGAGGAGAAAAATATCTTTCCGTAAATTGCAAATAAAATCCTCTTAGGTTCTTCATCTACTGATGAAGACATCAGTAGATGTCTTCATCTACTGAAAGGATACCTAGCTCTCTTCAAGAAGTCAAGAACAGACAGTTTTAAGTTTAAGGTACACTGGGCTCAAGTCTCTGATAATGACTAATATTGGCTATCAGCATGACCCTATGAGTAAAAGCAAGAAGAAAAAGAAACATATACAACAAACAAACAGACAACTTAAATAAAGACATTTCTGGCCTTGCCACTGTCCTGCTTTGTGGGTCTGGGTCCTGCACATTACAAACCAAAAGGCTGAAATTTTCCCTTCTCACCTTTTTGGGGAAGATGAAAAGTTGAGTACCAATGTGGACCTGGGTGGGGCTGGACTGAAGTTCAGTGCGGGAAATCAGTTATATTGAAATAACCAAGAGGCACACTCACCTCAGCAGGCAAAGCACGGGGGGTGGAATCATGAGGTTTTGGCCTACCAGATAGTTAGTGGGGAAAAGTTAGCCCTTCTGCTCATTGGTGGTGTTGGTGGGGTGGGAATATCAGCATTAAGCTTTTCTCTTATCAACAGAAGATTCTGAGACTTTTGTACCTGTTGCCATGCTGTTTTGGAAATGGCCTAAAAGTTGCAGAGAGACTGCCATTCATAGTCTCAATTTTAATAATACTTTAAATCTTCTGTTACACATGGAAAGGCAAAATAAGAATTAAAATTCACATCCATGTCACTGGAGAGACATTTTTCTATATTAGTTGGTGATTAAGATGCACTTTTTTGTTGTTTCAGTTATTATTTCATGACACCTTCTTTATTCAAGCAACTAATCCATGAGGCATTAAAGAACAGAGGGAAAAAAGTGAAATTTTTGACTTTGGGGATCTTCAAAGTTAAGGTCAGAACGTAAGGCAACCTTTGGAAGAATTTTTAATCAGTGAGGGTTAGTTTTTCCAATTACAGACTCCAGGAGGCGGATGGCCTGGGGGAGGTGAGAGCATTACAGGCTGGCCTGCTCCCTGGAAACCCTTCTGCCTGTACTCCCTGGTCTGAGGCCCAGGACCTGCAAGAAGCTAGAAACCTGAGACAGTAGAGACTGGTACCATCTTTGCTAAGTGGGAGCTGGGAAAACAGCATGGCTCAGGAACAGAAGAAATGTCATCAGCGACGTCCAGGCAGGTGGACCTCCCAGAGTAGCCTGAGAAGTAGCCCATTTTTCCATACTGCTGACAGTGGTGTAAACGTGGCACAGAAACCTTAAGTAGCTTCATGGTCAGTGTGCGACAGGTGTAGCAGGATAATGTGTGGACTGATAACCGAGACATAAAGCTATCCAGAGCACCCCCTGATGTCCTGGTACTCTGTCAGTGCCCCAGAAACTTGGATGTAACCATGGCAAAACGTCATAATTGGATGGAAATTAAGTTTTGTCACCTAAGGCCTGTGACCTTGACAGGGAAATTAATTTTGGCTATAGATTAATACAAATGACCCACTTGCACATCTGATTTTGTGGACCCAAGTTGGTCTTCACAGAACAACTGTGTGGACATCCACCAAACTCCAGTGCAACACTGGGTGCCATTGTGGCCTTTTGCTAGATGTGTTCAGCGCAGAACCTTTTTCTCTCTTCTTGATTTTCATTTCTGAATTCTGGTGCTGGTGTTGGGATAAGTAACTAACAACTGCTCTCTATATTAGTTGAACAATCTTGTTTGTATTAAATAACAAAGGTCCCTTAGATACATACCTTATCATTATCTGAGGCTACTGAACTGCTTCCTTTACATATTAACTTTTATTATCTTTCAATCCAGGAGAAAAGAAAAGGAAACAAAACCACATGTGCCCAGAGGACAAGTTTTAGAATTGCATGAATCATGATTTTTATGTTTAAAACCTGTTCTTTTGTTAGCACTATGAACAACTGACTTTGAAACAATCCAGGTTCATTTCCATATACATGGTCAAACAACAATTTTCTATTATTTTGAAGGCTTCCTTTCCCTGTTGGAAGACAGCTGTGGGGCAGGGTGCATTTGACAGAGACAGGGAATCTTCTTATTTGCAGGTCTCTACTCACCAACCGTGGGACTTTGCTGAGGTCATCTCTCTTCCCTGTGCCTCTGTTTCCTTACCTTTAAAATGACTGTTCTGAGTGTCTTTCAGGTCCTTGCTAATGCAGAGGTGTGCTGGTTGCACAGGTGCTCATTCTCTGTGAGATGGAAACCAAAACAACCTGAGATCAGTACATGGCACACCATTATGTAAAGCAGTAAACACATTTTGTAAAGTTTTGTGAACTAAGGATCATGTCTCTTTGTCACGGCCAACACAGGTGGTCCACAAATCTACATTTAATGGAAAAACAGTGCAATTCAGCTCTCCCCATGGTTACTAGGGAAAAACAGAATTGGCTATAGATTATGGGGACTGGCAACTGACTCACAGACTGGAGAGCCAACAAGGGACTAAATCTCCATCGCCATCTCCAAATACTCCTTATTTATCCTCAATTTCCTCAATCTGGGTTCCCCCAGAAGCGGACCATAAGACAAGGATTTGGTATAAGCAAGTTACTTGGAGGTAAATCCCAGGAAGACTGATATGACAGTGGGGGAAGTAACACAAGGAAGAGAAGAAAGCTAACATAAGGGGCTTGGCACTCCTGCTGGGGACGTCTGGAAGACCGAGTGAGACATGCCCCAGCATGACCCTCCTCTGCTGGGATGAGAGAACTGGGGCACCAACGCACTAAACTTCTGTCCTTTCCTGGTTAAGGGTATTACGTCCCCAAAATGGCTGGATAGGAGAGACATGCTCCTGTGGCCACAGAAAGTCCTAGGGCAGAGAGTTGCAACTGTTTGTGGCAGGCAGCAGGTGGTGTGTCTGGAAACGGGACTGGTGATACCACAGGGGTTTGGACAGGTCACCAACAGCATCTGCCACACTACCCTCATGCAGGCAATAAAGCTCTCATTGTGCCGAAGATTCCCCTTCTAGCCTTCAATTCCTCTTACTCTCATCCATTTTACACTTATCTTCTAGAACATTCTTCCTTAGACAGTAGTTGAACTGACTTTCCTCATCTCTGCAACTTCATTTCATTCCATTCATCAGCTTCACTTCTGTGACCAAGCCCATCCATACTTTATAATTTTGCCTTCACTCTTTGCTAAGCTATTTCTTCCACTCGGACTATGCTTCTCAGGCGTTTACAACTAATCAGTGTCCTTCCCAGTACACAAAAGTTTTCACAGAGAACATAGCTAGTGCTTAAAAAAAACTTTTTAGATTGAATGACATGCCATCTCAGGGTTTGTCTCTGGCCAAAGGCCTTTCCTTCACCAGGTTAAGTATCCCTGTAGTCCGTACCCACGCAGCTCTCGTATTCTATTCCTTTCCCCTTGCCTGGCCAAGGTTATTAACCCTTTCGGTATAAACATCCTGAGCACAAGGCAGCCCTTTCTGAGCCCCACGGATAGGCTCGGTTCCCATGGTGCCTGTTCTGAGAGCATTTCACGCGTGCCCTTTGTAGTGCTCTAACGTGTCATTTCCATCCACTTTCAGTCGGCCTTCCAGGGCAGACTTCCACGGCCACGAGGCCAGGTAGCACGATGTCACTGCACTGCTAGAAGCTGGCCCGGTGACTGGCACTGGATAAAGTTTGCTGAGTCCAGGTATGAGTCAACGGTGCCATTAGGGGCTGATTAAATTTTTTAAAATTATTTTACTTCTTCTGAGTGTTCTTCATGAGTTTATAAATATATTAAAAGTGGAAATTGTTTCCCTTGTATCCCCTCTAGAGTGCTATACTCAATGTTCTTCATCCAGTAGGAGCTTCAAAGTGTTTGTAGCTAAATTAACTCAGTAACTTCAGGGTTCCACATTGGTTCCGCTTTGGTGAAAGAGAACTTGGACCACAAGAGGCATGCTGCTTTCTCTCAGATGAAATACAGCAGCAGTTCAACTAGAGTAAATTAATTGCCAGAGAGAGACTAGGTAATAAAATCAGGTTTCAAATAGAAAAACAATGAAGAAATATATCCTATGCTTAGGGAGGATAATGAAGGTACTGGAAATAGACACTAATTCTAAATGTGTAGGGAATGCCTGGCAAGATAAAAATACTGGGATATGTGTGCCAATTGGTCTTATTAAGACACATCAAGAAAAACAAATTAGTTTAAAGAGCAAAATAAACACAAGATTTGCAGTCATTAATTTTTTTTAAAAAATAGATAATTGGAGCAAAGGAAACTCAATTTTAAAAATATAAAACAAGTTAATCAGTTTATATCAATATGTTTTAAAATAGCAGAGTTGCTTTTAAAAAGACCTAGAGTTTAACAGGGTAATATCAAGAATAATTATACAAAGAAACTACTGTAAAATGTGTTGTGTTTTCCTGGTAAAAATAAAAAATTAGAGAATAAATGGAATAGAAGAATATTATCATCTTCACATGTATATATTTTATCTGTTTCTAGACTCAACTATATAATGTATATAGACATTTTCTAAACAGAGGCATAGAAATAAAAAAAATCATCATAAAAAGTAATTTGCTTTGGCTTAAACAATCATAGGGTACAATAGGAGATTTCATTTGCCCACACTAGTCAAACAAGATTGTTAGCTTTTCTTGAACATTAGCCAGAAAAAAAAAATAGATATAAAAAGAAGGGATAACAGAAATATAAAATAATAGGATATATATATTCATATATTCTCCATCTTTAAATAACATATAAATACTACTTATTAGCAAATATATATATTTACATTCTGGCCAATAAAGAGCCTGACTGTTCTGGAACTTGCTTCCAGGAATAATTTACATGCACCAGATCTAAGGGAAAAGGAGGAAATCTGGGATTGTTCACTGGCACAATTGAGGCTAAAAGCAGTGAAATGTAGTGTGTGTCCATGACAGAAAGGTGGCAGATTGTGGTGAGCGGCGGTGAAAGAGCTCACTTTCCTGCAATCACTTGGGATCAAGCTCACACTGAAGCTAAGGCTTTGGGGGCTAACTTGCTGCTTTTGCATTAAGGGAGTGCTCCTGCACTCCTTCAGATCTGGGTGGCAGTGTCTCTGCTTTGAGTTCCGCTGGGTGGCTTTCGCAAAAGAGAATGACAAGCTCAAATATTTCATTCGCAATTCACAACCTTAATCCGGGGGATTCTGGTGATGCTAGTAGAATCCTTTGACTCCTAGAGCAGCAGAGCCAAGGTACCCTCCCAAACATGAAAAGTTTGGCCAGGGGTTGTCAAGTTGACACATTATTCAATATGCTCTCTCTCCAGGTATCTTCTGGGAAAGGTGAAGTTTTAAATGAGTCAGAGTAAGACCCTACATATTGAAATGTGAATTATGGGAGGCTCTGGAATACCCACAAACTCCAAATTGTCTGTCTCCTCTGAGAGTCAATGCAACCGAAGTAGCTAACGTAGATCTCCTCACCCTTTTATTTTGTCTTAAGGAGCTGTTTCTCCCTTGCTTGAGCCTGTTCTCTTTAGGTCCTCAGCCTCTTTCTCCCTATTTATCTCAAAGTGGTAACCAGAGTTGGAGTTTAGCACACTCAATTATGGTGTCTACCATGGTAATAAATTATATAATAAAATATATTATACATTTCTATTATAACATATATAGGAAAAACATGTGGAACTAAATTCTGAATATGTTTAACCAAAGAGTGAAAAAATATAGCTTTAGGTTAGTATGATTTTTTTTTACATAGGTGCAATTACCTGAATTTATTGAGAAGGCAAGATAGTGTTAATTATTAGGTAAGTTGACTGACAGGAAGCTATACTGAATGGCAATCATACTAAAGAAAGTTAAGATGACATAAATGATTTGCCATAGTGTACAGAAAATAATCAAAAGACCAGATTTATAATATTAATCTTAAGTTCTTCCTGTGTCCCTTAAATAGGCACAGAAAACCATCTCCTTGTGAAATACTTCAAAGAGGGAGCCACTAGCATATTTTAAAAATGTGATCCCGATTTTTCTTGTAGGCTGGGGATATTGTCGGAAGACACTAATATTGAGATGGTCTGCCTGATTACAATGGAGATGAGAAGATCCTAGGTTAGAGGAGGGCAGATGCACAAGCCAAGCCATAACCTTAACCTCCAGAGGCTAGATGGCTGTGCTTTCTCTAGTGGAGACACATGGGTATTTCACATTGTTTCCTCAATTGTGGAGTTTATAGATCTGAAGTATACAGTCAACTCACAAAGTTCCTAATAAATTTTACAAGAACTCCATGTCTATTCATAGAGCTTACCATAGGGAAGCACAGTGATTCCTATTTCTAGGCTTGTGGTCATTTTCTGATGTACATGTATCCCAAGGAAAGGAATAAAGTAGACCTTTCACCTGGTTTTGGATAACGGCACCAAAATAACACATTCCTGGCAAAGAAGAAAGCACTGTGGGTTCAGTGGGCACAGCAGAAGCTTTTGGTGGTCAGGTGATAAATGGAGTCTTGACCCAAATCTAGAACACCATAGGCACAGAGTGACCTGCGGACATATCCTCTTTTCCCCGCTACATTTCCTGTGTGTATTCTGGGAAAAGACATCCTAGGCAACTGGCTGGATACTCACATTTGCTTTCTGACTCAGGAGTAAGAGTTGCTACGAGAGAAAAGAACAGGGATTGGGTTCTTGGATCTTACCTTCTTCACTAAAAGAATAAACCAAAAGCAGTAACACATTCCTGTGGAATCCCAGAGATTAATGCTACCATCAAAGACTGGAAAGATAGGGAGTGGTCATTTCTATTATAGCTCCATTTAACTCTCCAATTAGGCTGATGGGGAAGACAGATGGGTCTTGGAGAATGAGAGTGGATTATCATAAGCTTAATTAGGTGATGCCTTCAAGTGCAGCTGCTGTTCCAGATGTTGTCTCCTCACTAACTCAGATCAATATAGCCCCTGGCAATCAGTCCAGGCTGCAATGCAATCAGCTTTACCAGGCAGCCCATGTGACCCAGCAGAGTCAACGAAGCTTAAACAGTGTGTGGCAGATTGGGGCATGTCATGGAGCCCCAATGGTAAACTCACAGCTAAGGCCCCCTAATATTGTTCTTGAAATATTTAAGAGCTGTGGACTCTTTATCAAGTAACTACTTTCATTTTGACAAACAACTTGAATAGTTTCTGGAACTTGCAAAGATTAAATGCCTGATCTTGTGAACTGAGCTTCTCATTATGAAGTGGTCTTAGCTTACCCAACAAATCCTAAAGTGAGGCGTACCCTGCAGTACTGCACCAAGTGGAATACACATACAGGAACATATACTATAAGGAATGGATCCAAGCCCATTCGAATGTGCAAGCGAAACTGCACAAGGAGAATACTCATCATCCCCAGGTGTGTCTTCCTGCTATACTGCTGCTCTCTCTCAATACCATAGGAATGGATTCACAGAGGAGTTGCCATGAGTAGTTAATAGCTTGAAAAACTAGATAGACAGACAGACGGACAGACAGATAGATAGATACCTGGTTTACAGATACTTCCTTCTGATTTCCTGGGACCATACATTAGGCTGCCCTGTGCTAGCAAACTGTACAACTCAATTCAGTGGTGATCCTAAAAGAAGGTACATGCTATTGTCTAATTTGCCTGGCAAAAGTCATGGATTATGTTAAAAGACAAACCATGGAGGGTGGGGAAAATGGGTGAAGATAGTCAAAATATACACATTTTCAGTTGTAATATTAATAAGTTCTGCAGATGCAATGTATAATGTGGTGACTATAGTTGATAACACTGTATTTTATATTTGAAAGTTGTTAAGAGAGTATATTTTAAAAATTCTCATCACAAGAAAAATAATGGTAACCAGGCAAGGTGATGGGTGTTACCTAACCTTATTGTGGTAACTATTTTGCAATATATATGTGTATCAAATCATTTTGTGTACACCTGAAACTAAAATACCATTGTATGTCAATTATATCTCAACAAAACTGGGAAAAAAATGAGGAGGAGAGTGCTATGGTTTCTATCAAATATCATATTTGTTCCAACTAGGGGCAAAACACTCAAGATATGGGTTTGCTTTTCCTGCCTATTTTACTTCTGGAACCATCATTGATTGATTGTAGACTTAACAGGTGTCTTTTACTTCAGCACATTATTTTGTTCAGCAAGTCTCTGGCCATACAACTGAATTTAGCGAACAAGATCGAGCAATGTGCTGCTGCTCATGGGATTGTTGGTTTTGTCATGTAGCCAATCATCTTAAAGCATCTCACTTATAAAACAGTTGGATGGCCCATGGAAAGCTCCCCTTCAGTCCCAGCCAGGAAATCCCTCTTGTGAGGTTAGAGTACCTGCTCAGGAAAGTAATCTGTGGGGCCACTCATCTCATAGACAAATAAATCTGGGGAAGAAGGGGTCATAGAAGGTTTGGTGTTTCATAACATACTCAGGAAAACCGTGCTAACTCCAAACACTTCTGGCTTTGAGGATTTAGTAAGCAAGAGATAAATATATCTACTAGGCATCATAACAAGGGTTTGAGTTGGAAGCTGAGACAGCCACTGGCCTTTTAGGTTCCACACCATTAAGTTAAATATATTAAAGGGAGAGATTATGGTGCCATCTGGGTGATTCATTCTGCCACTGAAGGAAAAATGGGGTTGCTACTTCACAATGGAGGCAGAAAGGAATATCGACAGAAAATCAAGGCTGTGAAAAATATTAGTGTACTGTTTTCTTTAACTTCTACAAGCTATTACAATGCACCCATCAAATTCCTATCTAAGCTGTAACTTATATGTCTAACAGTTTAACAGATGATTAATAGATGGACACTCAATTTAGTTAAGTATTCACATAATGGCTAAACTTAAAATGTTATAGGTTGTATGTAGGATAGTTGTCGTATTAAAGTATTTGAGAAGGAAATAAGATGATGCATAAGGGCCTGAAGACAAGATCTCACAGATTAGGTATGAAACTCTGGAAAGGAGGCTCAGGTGGTAACACTGGCTGAGAAAGGGACATGAGCAGATGCTGTGGAACATTTAGAGAATGTGAAGGTAGGGAGTTGGAAGAAACAAGAATGAAATCTTCATGCAGTTGGGAGGCAGGAATAAAGACAAAATATCCAATCATTAAAAAAGTACAATCATTAAAAATTTAGAATGAGGCTGTGTTTCTGGAGGAGAGAGTGAATGATCCAAATTGTCAAGTTAGAGTTCAGGCAATTTGAGGGAAAGGTTTGGTTTGTAGACAAAAAAGGCCTTGCTATGCCAAGTACCTGGATTTCTGAGCAAGATAAACCAGGTTGTGACCAAGGCATAAAAGCAAAAGTAAATTTCAAAAAGACAATAAAGGATGGGACTTAGGGAAGAACTACATATTGCTTTAAAATAAATAAAGTGAACTGGGTCAAACGGGAAACCACAAATACAGTGTCTTTATCTTTTTGGAAGGGATTTGCTCTCCTGGTATTCTTTCAAATAGTATTCATTTTAGTTTTTTCTTTCCCACTCAGAAAAATCTAAGGACAGAAATAGCTGCTAGGTACTCATTACAGAATTCCTTATTGCGTGGCATGTAACTACAATACAACAGGAGAAATAATGTCAGATTTTGTTTGAAAAAATGAGAATATTTGAAGTTTATTAAATATGAGCACATAACTCTTTAAGGTATAAATAATACAGTACCATTCCTTCTACTTTCCATATAAGCAATTTATAATCTTTTCTTCTCAGGCTCATTTTTTTTCTTGGTAAGTGTATCTGCACTGCTTTGAAAAATGATTAGAATCGACTTAATGTTAATCTATTCCTGTATATAGTTTGATATTCTTCTTTATTTCGTGAGCATGTACAAATATTTTTCCGTACTTTTGAAATTTCCCCTTTATATTAGCTCTTTCCAATAGCCATGTCCAGTTTTGCTATATTCTAATAAAATTATGTTTTAATATTTGTTATAATCTTGGTAATCAGTACTCAGTAAAACTACTCTAATAGCAATAATCAATCTAAATGAGTTATGCGAACTAAAAACTTAATCCACCCTAACTGAAAAGTGGACTTGTAATATCTTCATCATCTCAGTGGGTTGATAAATTGATTTCAGACTTACAGTTCTCAGGGAAAAGCCAAAGGATTTCAAATATTACTGGGATTATGTAATGCATGGCAGCTGGTAGGTTGAAGACAGAGTGCTCCATCTGAGTTCTTACCTATTTCATTTGGGCAATAAGTTGAAATTCTAAGTATTGTTTTAATGAAATAAGGTGACAGTTACTCTAATATGAACCCAAACCACACAAGGCACAATGGACTAATCAAACATTGAGGTATAATTAAAAATAGAAGACTATTCATGAAGTTAAACAACAAGCCGTCTAGTTACAGGCATGAACCAAAAATCATCTTAATTTGACAAAAATCTCTTCTGCAGTGAAGTCCTCTAGGGAATGTGATTATACCACCTCCTTCTTTACTCAATACCAATGTTTGCAAATCTTTTTGTAAGGAAATACTTTCTTATATTTAACCTAAATCCCTATGTGGAAGCTTAAGCCCACTACTTCCTCTTCTGGCTTTACTGAAGATGCAATACAGCTGCCAATTCCAGATGGTCCTTAAAGAAAAAGAAAGACCTAAGGCTTATTTACATATAATTACCTCAGCTAACCCCTCTCTCCCCCTACCAATAAGGAGAAAAAAAAAAAAAAGACTGCATTGCCTCCTCTTTCATTCATTATTCCCTTTAAGTTTGCACATTACCATTTCATTTTATCTTTGTAGTTAAATCTTTCCTCCTGTCCCTGATTATTTCCTTATGACTAATTTCCAGAAGTGAAATTCCTGGGTCAAAAGATAAGCACATTTTGAATATTTTTTTAAAATTCATATTGCCAACTTGCTCTTGAGATAGACTGTATTTATTTATGCAACTACTGGCTGTGTACAAAACAAAAAGCCTCTTTCTTCCCACTCTTGACAATGTTGTACATTATCATTTTTAAAAATCTTTGGCAATATGGTGTCATTATTTTATTTTCATTTACTTCCTTATCAGTGATGTTAAATATTTTTTAATATTGAGAATTTGTTTTTATGCATGCTTAAAAATTTCTTTTCTATTCTTTTGTCCACTTTTATAGTGGCAATTCTCTCATATGTAATAGTTTTTTATAGGAAAGAAAATAACTTTTGTTTGGAATATATTACTAATATATTTCCTTAATTTGTTGCTTGCTACTTTATTCCATCTATTATAATTGGAACAAAAAATGTTTTTAATTTTTATGTAGTAAAAATTATTCATCAGTAATTTGTGAGTCTTGCTAAAGAGTCTTTTTCATCCCCAAATTATGTAAATATTCACCTATATATTCTTTCTCAGTACTTTTATAACTTCAGAGCAATGAGGAAAGTCATCACTGAGAAGGTGACATTCAACCAAAGATCTAAGGAGATAAAGAGGTAGCCATGTGCATATTTTGGGAAGAAGCATTTCAAGCAAAGTGAACCACAAATGCAAGAACCTTCTAATTGGAACCTTTATGTATTGTTTGAGGACCAGCAAGGATGTCCGTATGTTTGAGGCAGCATGATCGAAGGGGGAGAGAAATACAAGATGAAGTCTGGGGGAACACATGGGTCAAGTTACATAGGACCTTTAAGGTCATTATGAATCCTTTATTCTGGGAAAGATGGGAAATCTTTGGGGGGTTTTCATCACAGAAGTCATGTAACTGACTTATTTTTAACAGGATTACTCTTTGTTCTTTTATAGTGTGATCAGTTGACTTCAAAGTATTTATTAAATAATCTCATTTTTTCTAGACATGGAAGCTTGTGGGGTTTTTGGATATAATTTGTATGAATTATTAAACTCATGTACTCATATACTTAGTTATTATACTATTGAAACTTTCATTTTGTTTACTTTAATGTCCTGACTTTTTTCTTGCATAAACACAATACTGTTTTTTATTTGTTGTACCTTAAAGAATATTCAAAATCTAGGTGGGCATATTCCATTTTCTCAAAATTTTCTTGCCTCGTACGGGTATTTTTTCTCTATATAAACTTTAATGTTGTGATCAAGTTTTAAAAAACCCATTGGCTTTGGATGTTTGAATAGACAATCTAGATTATTTGAGCAAGAACTGAAAGCTGTACAATACTGTCTTTGAGTAATTTAAGCCCAGTTTAAGTCTTTTTGTAAAGTGTTGTAATTTACCCCATCTAGGTCTTGTACATTTATATTTATATTTACAGAAATATTTCAAATATTTAGTTTACCTATTTGAGTCTCAGTTTCCTCAACAGTATGATGATAATAATCCCTTATATGACTTTTAATGAGATTAAATTAGGTAAATTATATAGAATACAGCACAAAATAGTCATTCTGTACAGTTTTATTTCTTGACTTTTCTAGTGTTTTATATTTTTTCTCCTAGGCTTGCCAAGGTTCATATTTAATCTTCACAGGGCAGATCCACAGGAAAAGTAGATAACATTTCTACCTGTTGCCTAACATGTTTTGCGTTACCAGAGCCTTCACATTTGATTTTTCCTCTATTTCTCAGTCATATAAACCAGCTCTCTCTAAATCATTCCAAAATGTTCATTAATAATATCCTGAGAAATTTTCTTTTGTGAAAGAAGGCAGCTTCTAAAAAGAGGCATTCCAATGGTCTCTATCATGTTACTTCATTGAAATAACTTTCTATTACCTCCCACTGGGAGGACTGGGGACAGTGGGAGGACTGAAATCCCTCCATAGATTTCAACAGCATGAAATAACAACCTTGGCTTTCTCATATTATCTGCCACAGCACCCCTATCGGTAAGACACAAGAGTGAACCACTGGAATAACAAATGGTTTATATAAACATGCATTGTAACAGAGTTAGGGAATTTGGGGTGTAACTAACTGTGTGTAGAATAGGTAACTAACTATCCATCTTATTTAATTCCATTGATTTGACACAGCCAAAACCATCTTTGAGGCTACTCTATTTCATTCTTTTCCAGTTGGTTCTTCTACATAGTTGAACCCAGTCTTTTGTTCCTATGGTTCCACCTTTAAATTCTGCTAACTGGTAAGCCAATTCTCTTTTGTTTGCAAAGCTGATGATTAGCGCAGCAAAGCCCTTTTGTATTCGGAAAACAAACCCACTCTATAAACCTTAGGTAGACACTGTCTTCCCCATTGGACCTGACTTCTGATTTAGCAGCATTCTCCGGATGACGCACATGGCTCTGCCCTTGAGGGGTCTCTGGTGTATTTCCCAGTATACTCTCCTTGAATAAGCTTCATCTGTTTCTGTTTCGAGACCTGCCAGCAACCTGATGCCCTCAGTCTCTCCAATATGATTGTGGTTCTTCTCTTGTTCTCTGCTCATTTACTACAAAATGATTATACATGCCTTCATGTATAATCATTTTTATCTATAGCACAGTCTATAGATAATTGTTATTTATAGCACGGTCATTTCTTTAATTTCTGGAGACTAATTGTATCTTTTCATCCCCTACTGTTACTTTTTTTCCTCAAAGTCTGTTGGTCTAAATACAGACCTGGTGAAATGATATTAATCCTGCATGGCCCATGTCATATATGACCATGTCTGTGAATTTTTTAAATCTATTTAATAGGATGTTGTTGCTCCCTCATTTATATCCTTTAATTCTCTTTACCCCTTCCCAGGTAGTTGTGGTATTCTCCAGTTCTAACTATGTACAGTGACTATACTAGGTACTGAGAGAAAAGAAGTGAACAAGATGGAGTAGCACTATTGAGGATACCAAAGGGGGCAGAGAAGCATGTATAATATCACAGTAAAATAAAAAATAAATAAATAAAACTCATTGAAACAAACATGGCTCAGGGGACGTAATCATAATGTAACTGTGATTACTTCTTGGAGCCCCTTAAAATGAGCTCTGTAGGGCTGGTCCCTCCCTTTCTCCTGGATGAAAATCATGTAGGAACTATGACTTTAAAAATTCATTCTTAGGGCCACAAAACACTCTTCGTTTAGAATGTCCTGTGCCATAAAATGTCACAACTATCCCTCTATCTCCTTCTATTAATAGGATTTTCTTTTTACTTCCAGGTCACAGCTGGTGGAGAAGAAAAGCAGGAAGATAGACAGATTGGGAAAAGGTATTTCTTCCACGCCCATTACTGTTATCGGCCTTGCAGTGTTGTTCTCTAGTCTAGGTGGATGCTTAATACTGGCACTTTCTATTACAGGTGCTCTTGTCAGTTCATCAGAGCCTCCCTATCCACCTCCAACTTACCATATTTCCCAGCACCCTTTTCTTTGCCTTGACAATAGCTGATGATTTCCATTTTTATTTGGGCTGGTCATTTTCTGTTCCATCAGCTCTAGAAATCTGGTGGTACTACCAGATTCTCACTCATGAGTTCTCCTCCTACTTCGGATAACTTCTAGGTCAGGACCTAAGATGACCCCAGAAAATTGCTTTTTCACTCATTTGACCACCTGTGGTCCAATGGAAACTTTCATGCATTCATTGTCTACTTCTGCTCCCCCATCTCCCTATCCCCACCCCAATAAATACTGGGTCTACAGACTGATCTGAATTCAGCAATAACTATTTTACTCTTCCACAAAGGTATCTGCCAGTCTACCTCTTACATTTTGTTTCTAAGCAAGAATCAGGCACTAATCCTCCAGTAGCCCAAGACACAATGAATCCTTCCAGCTGTTCCTTTAAAACTTCTTTTGACTTGAGACGGAGGCTGAGCAGCATACCCTCCCCCTATATAGCTCTGTCCAAAATTCTCCTCAATCCATCTCACTTTTCTCAACTCTTCCTATCTTTTTAAAGTCACGCTCTCATCTTAGAGGATAGACAATTAATTTTCTGCCATCCTTATTTTTAAAAAATTCCCTTTGAAACATAGCATCTGTTACTTTCATGTCTCAGCCAAAATAGAGCTAGAGAATCTCATTTTAATATCCAGTTACATAATCATATTATTGTAAAGGAAGAGAGCTTCTTATTTTCATGGTGGGGAGAGGACTTTAGCTGCTTTCTCCAGGAAGGGGCAGCACATATTTTCCCACTGCAGCCCAAGGTGCTCTAAGGGTATCAGCCCTGACTGGAGAAATTGGAGACAGCACATATCCTTCGTACCACATCCCAGGTATTGGTGAGTCAGCTTACCCTGCCTAAAGCGGTTCTAGACTCACTCTTCTCCCCTTGGACAAACCAGTCCTGAAATCCTCCCGCAGGAGAGTCTCTTTCATCACAGCATCGGGATGTTAAACCATAATGGGAGGCAGAGAGTCCCTGAGCTCTTTAATTTAGTTGATATTAGACACCTATGCCTTTTATACGTACAATTCCTTTTATACTATCAAAAACAAATGTATTTGGCTCTTTTCTTTGTATTTAGGCTCTTGGCTAGAATTCTGGATGAAAGAAATGTTATCCAATATCTCAAAATTAACTTTTGATGTTGGTAATGTGTGGTCTAATTTTTGGTGGGTAAGAAAAATATTTTTTTGTGCATGATACCTCAGTATCTATCTTAACAATTCAAAATAAGTAGAAAATTTGTGTTGACATTTTCTTTAGTCCTAAGTGTTCTTTGAGGAATATAATATAAACAAGCACAGAGATGGAAACATCAGATCTGTAACCAAGGAACAAAAGGGTGGATGACATTCAAGTCTGAGAGTGTAGCTGGAAGAAAAGCACATGGCACAAGGAAATATATCAGGGGGCTGCCCCACTGTAGGCTCAGCAGAGTAAGAGCATAGAGTACATATTGGACATTGTCAAGTGTTGTTAAGCTTGTTTGGTCTGAGATTTTAAGGACCCTTAAATTCCACATTAAGAAGCTTGGACTTACTCTCATGAGCAAAGAGACTATAAGGATTGGGCAAATATATGGGAACAGATGCAAATCTCTGAAAGCTGAATGATGTACAGGCATGTTATCTTAAGCCCAAGACCCTGGAAGTGTTGAAGGCTGGCCGTTGGTGTGGACAATGGGACAAGAAATGGGTCTTAGCAGAAGTGTGTCCTGCTACCGTGAACTATGGGGTACTTCTAGGGTTCAAAGTGAGCATGCAAACATTTTTTAAAAATATTATCCTGCATGGTTGGTAAGCATATTAGTAACTGTGAACATTTATTAAATCCCTACTGTGCCAGTCCTCACAAAGCTGCAAGTGATTCTCATGTTTCCTTTATAGATGTGAAGACAGATGCTAAGAGCAGTTAAGGAAGTTTTACAAGTTTCCAGAATCATGACTACAACTTAGAATGGTCTCATATTCTTTCTGGGTAGAGAGTCTGATGACCAGCTTCCGCCTCTACTGCTCCCAACATTGAAGTCTCTGAAACAACTGGAAAGAGTTTTAAGTTAAATCTGACCCTCGGATTGCTGGTAAAAGGTCTGGTCAGGGAGGCAAGCTTGTACTGTTACCTGATTTCCTTTTAAGCCATATAAAAATACACGCTAGAAGCTTACAAGGCTGTACACAGATTGTATCGCGGAGTGGTGAAAATATCGACTGCACCGATATGGGTACATCAGGAGAGGCTAATGAAAGAGACACAGTGGGGAAGTGGATCTTGAGACCAGAGCACAATCTCTGGTCATGTTCGCTAGTTTTCTACAGGTTGATGGTAGAAAGAGTCCCAGTGGTTGGGGTCAGACATAACAGTGAAAGAGCCTTTGGTTTGTAGCCAGCCTTAGAATCATAGGAAAAGCTGGCCTGTGAACATTTCTATCCACTCTGTTCCCTAACAGACCTTTGAAAACAAATCTAGCTGTGTGTAGAAACCAAACTCTCGTTTTCTGGTCAAATACTGTACCATAAAAATTTAGAAAATAGGGGAAAATAAATTCAAGTGCATATTACTTTCTTTGAACCCATGAACACACAGTCCCTACAATGGTTCCCCCTTAACCGTAGGGCATACAGTCCAAGACCCCCAAAAGATGCAGGAAATCTCAGCTAGTGCCAATCCTTATACATGCTGTCTTTCCCTATGCATACGTAGCTACGATGAAATTTAATTTCTAAATTAGGCACAGTGAGAGATTAACAACAAAAACTAATAATAAAATAAGGCAATTCTGACAATATACTGTAAGGAAACAAATGTAAATGTGCTCTTTCTGAAAATACCTTATTGTACTCACCCTTCTTGGAATGATGTAGGATGATAAACTGTCCACATAAGGAGATGAAGGGAGGCGAGTGAGACATTCTTAAGTAAAATAAAGGTTACTTGAACATAAGCAATGCGACACCTCAAGGACACTGCAACAGGGAATCTAATGACCAAGGCATCTAAGCGACGAAACGTTGGGTGGGCAAGAACTGCGCGCAGCTGCGGGAGACGCGGCAGATGGAGCCCAAGCAAACATCGCGAGATTTCATAACACTACTCGGATGAGCAGCATGCAATTTAAAGCTTATGGAGTTTTAATTTCTGGAATTTCTCCATTTAATGTTCTGGAACCATGGTTGACCACAGACAACTGAAACGGGGGAGAATGAAACCTGAGGTAAGGGCAACTACTCCACTTTTCGTACGTCTGGTACTCTCTCCTACGATTGATGGACAGTGAGTAAAACCACCTGCCTTCCATTGCTAATTGGTCTTTCTGCTCCGCCTTGACTCCAGCCTCCATCTTCATTTCCGTATTTTGCTGTATTTTATTTTCCTGCTGCTTTTAAATCTCCTTTTGAATTTCTTTTAAGAATATTTTTTAAAGTTCTTCTCACCTCAAGAAGCCCCCCGCCCAGTTGTGTCTCACCACACTTTATGAAATGTCTTAGTGGAAATATCTCTTGCTTAAAATGAATGCTGTTTGCCCTCCATGCTGGGCTGTAGAAGTAGTTTTGCAGTGATTGTTAACAGAGGGAAATGTGAAAAGTTCTTCCCTTTCCTTCAAAACCTTGAAACAATAGGAATTAAGACATATGGAATAGTAAAGCATTACGGCGTGACAAGTAGGGATGAAAGGCATTTAAAAATTGGCTATGAGTATAGTTATTAGTCAAAGAAAATTAGTCTTTGCCTTAGATAAATAGATATAAACGAAGTACTAGGTTATATATTTTGTTGTAAAATACATTAAATTGCTTTAAACTATGTAAAATTATAAATACATTTACAAAATTAGCTAGAATCTAAGTTTAGAAGTAGATGAACGTTTTCTTCTGCCAAGGTAATGGAATGTGGCTATAAAATGAATAGTGTCAAAATTTGTACAAACTCAATGGCTTACATAAATCAATTTTTGATCTATGTGCTTGGTTGCAAGACATTTTCCATTTTGGAAGATTGTTGCAATCTTCTTGGTGGGTTCGGAAAATATTTTTCCTGTGCAATAATTCAATATCTCTCACAACAGTTTGAAATTAATGGCAACTCTGTTGACATTTTCTTCAGGCAGATGTAAAATTATTCCTACTAAACATTGCTATCTTCTGCAACTGAGAAATTTCCTTAGAAATTGTTGTCAGCGAGGTCTTCTGCCTTCATAAACAATGTCTTTTCCACACACACACCTTCAGAAGCACAGCTCAGCCCCTGGACACCCGGGACCATCTCAAAGTTCAGTCCAGTCAACCTTAGTAAGGTCAGTCAATTAGTGGAGGAGTTTGGCAGAAGGTGGGGGAGGAACCTGCAATTTGAACCTGGAATATGGAACCTGGCCAGTATGACTCAGTTTCTAATGGCAACAAGCTCAAAGCTCCTCTGTGAGACAGCTTCATGATTAAATGTTAAAAGTGCTTTTCTATGAAGGAGCACACTCTCCTTCCCAAATCCTAATTTAATATTCATCTTCAGAGCTCACAGCTTAGCAGAAAATTCATTCTTAAGATTCTGCACACTTAAGCAGGTAGTATTTGATTAAGATGCTGCCTTGGTGGCAAGACTTGTTTAAATACAGTGCTCTCATTTGCTACATATACTGCTTTTGAATCTGGGCAGTCAGATCTCTGTATCCTTCTGAATTAATACCACACATTATTGTCAGCCTTTTCTGTGGGCCCCCCTGCAAGGATGGGGACTGGAAGAGGGAAGCATGCTGATGGTCTGAGATGCCCACCAGCTACAGGGTGATGAATAATGTTAAGATCTTTGCATACCAGCCTGGCCTCCATGTGATGAGGTACCTCTCCTGAGAGGCAGTGTGATGAAAACTCAAATCTATAGGTGACTACACCATAGTATATGCAGAAAAGAAAACAAGTAATATCTTACGGGGCAGGAGAAAAAAATAACAAAGAATAGAAATAAAGAATCAAAACTCAATCAAAATTGAAAGGGTTAATAACATAAAGACGATCCTGGAGGTTGGATACTTTCTTTATGGTTTCAGTTGTGTTCTTGAATGCTATGTGATGTAGGGTAAGGCTTTTAATTTGTCCAGGTCTGTTTCTTTCCTTAGCATGTGTCAACTATATGATTCATGTGGTATTTTATAATTCTATCATCCTAGTAGTCTATTATCTCTACATTCATATTTTGATTTTCAATATATTCATAGATTTTCCTCAAGCAAAACACAAATGTGTCTTGATTGTTAATGACATATTATAATCACTTAAGTTGCAATGATATTGGTAAAAAGAGGCCAAAGAAGACTTAAAATTCACAAAGTTTCTCTCCTTTAAATCTAATGATATGCATACTAGTTCCCAACCTACCCTATGTCCCTTAGGCAACGTGGACTATAGCCTGCACAGACAAATCCCTTCCGTGTAAATGCCCTAAGCCAATTCAAAAGTGTCTTCCCAAAATTTAAGACTATATTGTTTTAATACTTATTATCAATTTTCAATAGTTACTTCATGAGTATTTTAATGTAATCAAGAGGCTTTCCTTGGATAAATACAATTACGAGGAAGACAATGGCATAACCTAAAATTTCTATGAACATATATTGCTGTTACTGGCTGTGCCATAACTTAAAAACAGCAAAAGAAGTAAAAATACAAATATGGTCAATGGAATAACCCAAGAATTTTGCATTAATCAATTGGAAAAACCAATTTACCCAGAAGAGATGTCACACTCTGTGTCCATGCTGGCATTACTTCACAGGTGTTTTGAGTTTTTACTAGTAAGAGAGTGTATGTTAATGCATAGACTGAGTGTTAGGGTAGAAGTCAGGGGAATTTGGATTTTATTTTGGATCCTTCCATTTTTTCACTCCATGACTTTTCCACTCTCAAATCCTGTGCCTCTGTCTCTACATCTATTAAAATGGGGGTAATGATATGTACTTGACCAACGTGAGATTAAATTATAGGCTTTCAAAGATCTGAAGTCTGTGTGTATCTAGAAAAAGACGATTAGACTGAGGCTTTGGTCAAAAACATAATCTATAGGCATTATATAAAAGTCATAAGTATCTCAGAGCTCTTAAAAATGCCCACATCCACCAAGATCTTGTAACTGATGCACTTATCCTGTATGCCCTCAGGCCATCCAGCTGACCTATGTCCTTTAGCCCTACAATGAGGCTGAACATCAGGTTAAACCACTGGTGGTTGGCAAATTCTTAAAACAGACTCAGAAACAAAAGTGTTAGAAGGGCATGTGAGAGGTTGTTATTCCACATGGAACCTGTGGAATAGCCCCCCTTTCAAAGAACAAAGGTAAAGCAGTGGGATCACTCTAGGAGAACACAGGGCTCCCCAGGACGGTGGGTAAATTGGCCTGCTCTGCTGAGGTGATCCCTTCATCAGAATGCAGAACTTCATCCTCACCTGGAAGGTAATGAGACCACAGTCAGTCTTCCTTTTCTATTTATAGAATAGGGGTTGTCAAAGGCCAAGGCTTTTCTTCTTCCGGCTGTACTCAAGTTGCTTCTAATTTATCCCTTCTTAACAAAGAGACAGTGTGATCTTGTGGCTCTGAGCCTGGTAGGCAGTGGCGGCCTTGGAGGCCAGGGCAGAACCTTTCAGTGTGAATGTCATCAAAGGGAGGACGTGTGAAGGGGGCTTTGCCCCACTCCTGTGTGCTCAGCTCTAAAATATACTCTGTGGGCCTCATAGTATATTTACAATATGTCATAGAATTGTAACAACATTCCTACTCATCCAATATTTTGTATTCTATTTGAAAGTGTAAATATGTTTGTTCCCCCCCCTTATGAGTATGACCTTTTAGGTAAGAATGAACTCCCTGAAATGCAAGATAATACATCCATTCCATTGTCATGTTCATGAGATCAAAGGTGCATGAAAGTTCCTCTCAAACTCATCAATTTTCTCTCCATATGGAGGCAGATAAGTTATTGTATACATAAATCTTCATGTTTTCTTTTCTTGTAGGCGTGTGAAATCCACTTACAACCTTTATATCACTTTTATAAGATCCAATGTGTGTAGCTGGCCCTACCTGATATTTTCATACCATGGAGAATTTGGCTTCTCGTTAATTGCATCTGTAGTCTCAAACCTCTTTATAGAATCTTTCCTAAGTGATATTAATAGTAATGGTAGTCCTTTATTAATAATGCATGATAACAATAGCTTTCATTAAAACAGCATCAGTTAAGTGATTAGAGAAATGGTTAGAAGTGTGGTTAGAAAATGGGCCTGGAGACATCTATATGACTAAAGCCATTTATTCTTTCCCTCATAATACAGAAATAAATATAATGGCTGACTAAGATCTTATTGAAATTCTGCCACAATTATTTGCCTGCAAACTAGTGTTTTCATTTGTGGGAGAGTTTCCTTGGTGGTATTGGGTGATAGGGCATCCCCAGGAGAAAGACGAGAAAACAGGATTATTTGTGTGATGTCCCTGCGGGCCTTGTGGTTTTCTTTCATTCTTACCAGGCTGGAGTTATCATCTGTAGCAAAAATGTGAGCAGGCGGCTAGTTCCTCATCCTGATTCTGTTACATATGTTGTGTGATTAAATGACAACACCTCAGAGCCTCAGTTTCTTTCTCTCATGTGTTAGATGGGAAGAATTATAACTACGTGACAGAAATTTCATTAAGCTTGCAAGTACACTGCACCTTTGTAAAGTGCTCAAAAAGAACCACAAACACTCCCCGATAATTCTCAACCAAGCCCTGAAGCAGGTGCACTTCTTCCGTGCACTCACACCGCTGCTTCCAGCTTCTCTCCTGTACCACTGAAGATGCCCATGGTGCTCAGGTTGTCTTCTTAGGCACAAGGAGGCTGCTCATGCACATGCAAGCTTAGCTCCCCCAGGGCCACTACTCTAGCACCCTTGTGCTACCTTTCAAAGGATAACTGAAGATAAAAGGATTAATGAATTCATCATAAGAAGCTGAGTGATAACCAGGTCATGTAACTTCTTCCTTTTCCTTCTCTCTCTCTTGTTCTTTTCCTTTCTTCTCCTCCTTCCCTTTCTAAGTGGGTACATTACACCAAAATGGATGCGAGGTAATACAGCGAAAAGTACAGAAGAATTAAAACTAAAATGATGTGAAACAAGGTAGGATGTCATTATTTAAATAATGTAAGTTCCATGGAGGAGAAATTGCTTAAGAATATGTAAGCAAGGGAAGCTGCTGAAATTCATGATGAAATTTAATGTTGAGCTTTCAGGAAGACAAGACAAAAAAAGGAAACAGCACGGAAGTATTCAAGAGAGACAAAATTTCCCTACTCTTAATTCTGAGAAAAAAATTATCAAATGCATATTCCTAGGTGCCTAAATTGGGTAATATTTTCAATGCAGTTTTTTAAAAAGTAGAGATTGTCTTCATGTGGCTTTGTTAAAAAACATTAACCATTGATAAAATACAAGCTGATATCACTTATACAGAGACTTCTGAGGCATTTGCACCTTTTACAGTGAACTCTGACCTTAACCCTGAGATTACAAAATCAACATCTATGGTGTTAGGATGTGGGACTCATTTTGTAAGTGGGAATCTCTACTATAGTCATCATTTTCTTCCCTTACTTTGGTTTTGTGTGTGTAATTTCTTCATGGTATTGGATTCAGTGTGCCTTTCATGAATTTTATGTGCACGTCTGGGTTTTTGGAACGGGGGACTCGGAAATGGAGACAGAGTCTTAGAGAAAAAGGCCGAGAAATCATTTAAACCAAGCTGTAGCTGTCATTTTAATTTCCCTGGGAAGGAGATCTCCTTGGAATTATTTCACATATAACCTCTCAAAAATATTTTAGTAAGCTTCATTAATCATTGCTTGGCTGTTTCCTAGGCCTCATCCCAAAGGTCTGGTAAGCTTTAAATCCCTAGTGACACCTGGTGGGGAGACCTGGCTCACCACTGCAGGCTTTCCACGCGCCTACCTCTTCTTTAACATGCAAAGCTACAGGCCGGAGGTGAGGAGCTGGCTGCCTGCCTCCTCAGCTTGCAGCCAGTCTGCTCGTCTCATGCAGGTGTCCTCTGCCAGAACAACACTGCTCTCGAGTCTTCCCAATACTCTCTTGGGATTTACGAGTATTTCCAACCTTTGCAGCCCCCAGGAAACAAACAGAAATCTATCAAAGTTAGGGGCTGTGGAGGTGGGGAAGAGAGAGACAAGAGAGATTTGACAAGATGTACCTCCGCTCCCAGCCCTAAGTTACTATACACTGCTTCTTTGTCTGAAAACTCGGAGGTGAAAGATGCTACTTGAGCCGTATGTTTTGTTCAAGCACAAACCAAATTATGCTATACTTGCTTATATCTGAACATATTGGTTTATCTTACATAGAGTTTAATTGATGCAAACTTGAACTTCAGTGTGTTAGATTTCAGAGAAAACACCATCCCTGTGATTTAGATTGCTGTTTTTCTTTGAACAAAACGCAGAGGAGCAAGGCAAATACACTTCAGCTTCAATTTATTTCTTCCATTACCACCAACCATCACAAAATTATTGTTTAACCTCTTGCAGTATTATCTCTTGTGCCCTTTACTGTCCAATTGCAAAATTTCTCTCTGAGCCAACATCTGCATCCTTGGACAGATCAACTAGTGTGTAAAGTCCATGTTAGCTGATCAAGCATGGCTTTGTTTGCACTTATTCACTGCACATCAAGCACTGTGTAAATGGTTTTGCATATTAACTAAGTGCACAGTAACCTTCCTTTACCTCCTCAGAGCTCCACCCCCTCCCACCCAGCCTCCTCCTCGGAAATCAACACTGTTACTAGCTGAGGAAGCTGCCAAGAGGTTGCCATGGCAACTGTTCTGCTTTCAGCAGCTACTTTTCTGGTTTGAAGGGGGTGGGGGGAGAAAAAAAAAACCTGGGAAGAACTAGGCGGCTTTCTGATCAGAGTTCAGATAAAGAAGGTCACAGTAATTTTCGGGCACTGCCTAAAATAACCCAGTGGATTTGAGAGTTACAGCCAAGGAAGCAAACAGACAAACTAAAAGGTAAGTACAGTGGAAAGGCAATGATTAAATTATTTGGTGGTGGTCTTAAGCCGAAGCATTTCAAATTGGTATCAGTTACCTCATCAAGGATGCTATTTTATGAGCCGCTTCAGTTTTGTCCAGAGCCAAACAAAGATAATGAGTTTTATGGGATTACAAATGGCAAGGGGGTAAAACAGCACCAGAATGGGAATCTAACATCTGAAAGTCAATTTTCAAAAATTTCACTCAGCCCAGGAACAATGCAGCATTCAGGCATAATGAACTGGGAATGCATGGTGTGCCAGGTCAAGTCAGCAGCCTGGGAGCTGCTCTCAACAGAGTGGTGTGCCAAGGTAGGCTGCAAAACGGTCTCATTTCAAAGGAAGGGCTGGGATTAGGGAAAGGCGCAAGAAGTCAAAAAGTGGATTCAGGGCACAAAAGACTGGCAGATCTCAGTGAGTTAGAGAGCTATGCTAAAAACTGCTCCAGATACTGGGTTCATGGGGTTTCAGCAGCTACCCATGAAAAAGCAAACAGTTCACAGTAATTTCTAGCAGAAAGCTGGCAGAGTTCAGACAGGTCCAGGTCCTGTGAGTGGCAGTGACGTACGGAGTCTGCACTTCCTACTTCCTGCCTCTGTTCTGCCCACTGCCCAGCACACACCTGCTCCCCACTGACCAACAAACTTCCCAGCACTTCTCTGCGGCCCACCGTCCCTTGCATTGTTTGTTCAGCAGTGATGAAAACATAGTGCTGTGACCTTCTTCAAACAAACTGCGCTCTTTGGAATCCATATAGTTTTGTTAAGAACCTAATAACAGCTACAACACCTACATAAATTTAAAGGAATTGTAAATTAGAGAAGCACAAGCACAGAGAGACCAAATGGGATTGTAACATGGGGTGTCATCCTGGAAACAGTGTCATTAGCATTTGTTGACAAGATCATAAATATTCTTAGCAGAGTAGCAAGTGAAGCATTAAGATCTCATAGGTTAACATCTCTCTAAGAACAGGCAACAGAGCAGCAAGGAGTCTTGAGTTTGGGGCAAAGCGAGCCAGCTAGCTGTTTGTGTGAAGTACTTGTTTCTGATCTGAAATGCAGCCGCTTCTGCCTGCACTATGATAGGGTCTGAATATTTGTGTCTCTTCCACCCCCTAAATTCATATGTTGAAATTGTAACCCCCAGTGATGATAGTATTGGGAGGTGAGAACTTCTAGAGGTGCTTAAGTTATGAGGGTAGAGCCTTGATGAATGAGACTGGTGATTTTATAAAAGACAGCCCTGCTCCCATTCTCAAGAGGACCTCAGCCCCTCCCACCATCTGAGGATGAAAGCAGGAACCTGCACCTGGAAAGGGCCCTCACCTCACTCTGATCTCAGACTTCTAGCCTCCAGAACTGCGAGAAATAAATTGCTCTTACTTATAAACCACCCAGTCTGTGATAGTTTGTTGTAGGAGCCCAAACAGACTAAGAAAGCCCATGTTGTGGCAGAGATAATAGGTTTATTGTCAACTTTCCACAGACTTTTGTCACTCACTTTTTTCATTGTCTCTGACAAGTAGAGGTGCATTGAGGTAGGAAGGAAGAGGTAAAAAGGAAAGGAAGAAAACAGAAGTATTGGAAATAGAAATAAAGCAAAGTTAATCTAAAGCAGGATTCAAAATTTTTCATGGTTTATATCCTGACTGGTCTTTGTAGATGACAAGAGAGAGTGAAACAAGTTTGAAGACATAAAATAAAAAAGGGCAAAGACTCAAAGCATTTTTTTAAGCAAAGTTGTGCAAAGTACTAGAAGCCAATCCGGAAGGAGAAAGGATGGGTGTATGGACTGCACCTACATTGGAGTTCTCCTAAATTAAAGCCAAATACTAAGGGTTAAAAACAGAGTGGACCCTCCCATGTATGCTTGAGGCAGCTGGAGGCCCCATATTATATAACAGTAACGGGACAGAGAGAGTGACACTTCCTCACAGACTGTGGTAAATATGATTAAATTATCTCATCAGCTTCATACTCTTGAGTCCTTCTAAAATGCCAGAAAACCATGTGTTAACCTGACCTGTCTGCCCGGCCCTCAGATAGCTCAGGCAAGCGGTATTAATATTCAAAGACATTCCTCCCTGGAATGGCTGATCTGAGGGGTACCGAGTTTAGTCTGTGCAGCGGTCGAGTTCAGGAATAACACATGGAGAAATAGTAACGGGGGAAGGAATAAGAGCAAAGAGAAAATTCAGAAATTTGTTTTAACTCTCCAACAGCTTCTAATCCATTCCTTTTCACTGACCTGATCGAATTCAAGCAGCTATTATCCCTGTGAAACACTGCCACAGCTGAATTTATTTTTATTTTGCCTGCTCAACGGCAAAGTAAAGCAAATTTGAGAGCACATCACCTTCAGGGAAAAGACTGCAGAGTATTACTCACCCCCTCCCTCCTTCCCTCTGTGTGAAAAGGTTAATTTGAATAAGGCTGCTGCTTCCACAAATAGAACAGCAACCAGCACACAGACGCACCGCCAATGAGAATGTTTTTCAGTGATGTCATACTTATACCTGCTCCTTATTATTTGCCGAGTGGTGACAATGTGTTACTTGAATCTCACGTTTTATTGGTTAAAAACCCTGCCATTCTGACTGCTTCTGGAGAGTTTTAGATACTGCAGTTTCTAAACCCAGTTCCTTATAAACTCAGAATTTTTTCAGCTGCTGCAGTTCAACAAACTGTTGGAAAACAGAGTATTGTAGACACTAGCCAATCTTGAAAACCAACCACCTTTTATAACTTATACCTGTTTAACATGGCCTTTGATGCTAGGTCCATTTGCTGTGTAAAAGCAGAATTAAGAAATGCCTGGTTTTTGTTAAAAAATTGTTTTGTTGAACAGAACTTTATTGAAGTGTTCACAAAAAGGTTATGATTAGGGTAATACTGTCACTACAGGCTAAATGGAAAACAGAACTATCCCATTTATTTTACAACAGCCTACCCCATGTAGCAGAGCTTTCTCAAAAAGAAATAGCTCAGTGATGTATCAGTTTGCAGGACAGAAGGCATTGGGACAAAGGAGGGCTACCTGGTTTATTTTTATTCTAAGCGGATTTTATTTTTTTTGGCTCAATTAGGTTTTCGTGTCAAAAAAATGTGTGCTTCACATCACTCAGATTCCAAGACTTTTCCAAGGAAATGCTTGCAGACAGATTTGAAAACAGGACTACCTTGTAGTGAAGGTGATAGATCAGTTGTGCATGAGTTAGGGATTATTCAACTAACTAAAGGATTCAAAGAAATATTGTGGTTTGCAGGATATAAAAATTTGGTTGGGAGTGCAGAATTAATTGTTGATAATCAAAAAATCCCCAATCTGTCTAAAGTCTTGTAATTTATGGTGGTGAGTGGGCAAAGGCAGGTCCGCAGAGACCTTGAGGACAAAGTCAAGCTGTCCGTGGTTAGTTGGTGAAGCTGAATGTATGTACTGAAGGTTAATCTATTACACAGGCAGGGCAGTATGTTAAATGTTCCAGTGAGAAGGGCAGGGTGTAAAAGGAGCAGCCAGGTTTCAATGGGCAGAGAGAGACTGGAAAGGGCTCTTGTGTGGGAGACTGACATAGGAAAGGATGAGGATAATCAGAACAGACCTCCGTGAGTGGATATATGTATTGTGAGATAAATTTAGAAAAGCAGGTGCACAAATTAGCAAAGGCGGTGTAAATTAGGAAGCAGTAGAAAGTACCGAATATTATTTTGAACATCCATAATCTCAAATTCTGTAGCTAATATTGAGTGTTTTTGAAATGAAAGTATCTTTGCAGCTGTGTATCATGGCTTATTGTCTACTGAATCTGAGTGAGGGGTTAACTGTGTGTTACAAACATTGGGTTATTTTATACGTTAAATAAATGCTAGTACAAAATTGTGGTGGATTTGAACATTCAATGAGATCTTACTGTGTTAAGAGTATGAAAAATATGACCAAAATAAAACTTATTTGTGGTAAAAACTAGGGAATATAATTCTCCCCTTTTATTATAGAAGTGCCATATTTATTGTATACTTGAATTTCTCAGAATTTCACTGATAAGCTGCATGTAAATTTTGATTCCAGAGATATGTCTATAGTGACAAGAGCATGGAAAGTACAATGGCCTCTGGTATTAGACCAGGGCTCAAGTCCCAGCTCTAATACTTAGTGGTTGTGAGCCCTTGATCGTGTTGATTAATCCCTCTAAGCCTCAGTTTTCTTAAGGGATAATGATGATACTGAAATGCAGAATTGTTGTGAAGATTAGACTGAATAATGTATGTATGTCTTATTAGTATAGTGCCTGCTCAGTAAATGAAACATTTTTGTCTGCTTTTCGTTTTCATTTTGTCATTGCCTTCAAGGTCCTTCAAGGATCTCCCGATCTGGCACCAGGCTGACCATTTTCTTTCACTGACTCTGCTCCAACCAAGTTTAACTCTTGCCACTTCCCACACAGGCCTGCTCTGGTTTTGCCTTTGTTGTTCCTCTTGCCTGGAACACTTCTCCTCCTAAGTCTAACCTCTACTTTACTTTGATCTCAGCTCAAATATCGACTCCCCAGAGAAATCTGACTTAATGCCCTGTCTGAAACAGCATCCCCATGGTTCTCATCCCCACTGTACTACACTAGGCTTTTTCATTAGCATCTGTCACTCTGAGACCTCACTTTTTATTTGTTCATTATCTGTTTTGCTCACTTGAATGTCAGGTCCATGCCATGTGAGCAGTGGTGGCTTTGTTTCCCTCTGTGCCTGAGAGCCTAAATCCTACCTGTACATAGCAAGGTCTCAGAAATCTTTGTTAACAAACAGTGATGGTGAAGAAGACAGCCATGGAAACTCTCCGCTCGGCAGGAACGTGTCATCACAGGGAAGTGTGTGCCCTGACCGGACCCGGGATGTGAACACCCTGCCTCACACCCAAGTTTAAGATGTGTGAGCCATGGCTGGACTTTTTCTGGACAGACCTCGTATGCTTACGCAAACCCATGTGTTGAATGAACTGATGGAAGGTTCAGAAAAATTTTAAGATTTTTCTGTTCTGTCCCACCCTGATTAATCATGATGATAAACTCTCTTTGGGATTTCTGTTTTCCCAGTAACTGAAGGACAGTCTCAGGCAGCGTAGAGCTTATGTAAGCATTGTCCCTGCTGACATTCCAAGCAAGCAGATCAAATGCTACCTAATCATTCGGTTGCAGCTGGGTTTGGCAGTTTTTTTTATAAAGCACTGAATTTGAAGGAGCATCTGCCTTTTACATCTTGGCAATGTCAGCACCTGTGGCTGCTACTTCTTCTAGAAACTAATTAACATAATGGAAGTAATGTGAAATAAAATCATTGCTAACCAGAATGCTTTTGAAAGATTTTAGATTCATGGTTGAAATTCAGGGTTTAGAGCCTATTTTTTTTTCTAAGAAAATTGCCTCTCTGACACTTTCCTCCTCTATTACCCTCAACATTAGTTCACCCAGATTAGTGCTCCCCACCTCCATCCTCCTCCTCCTCCTTCATCTTCCATCGAGAGATCTTGTTAAAATGCAGATGAAGAATGTCCTGAGTGGGGTAAGAAATTTGGCATTTCCAACTATCTTTTAGGTGCAGCGACCCGTTGTTGGTCTTGGACCACACTTTACATGACATGATGCCATGTGTTTGGTTCTGCTCATCCAAATTAGCATAGCAATTTTTAATGAAGTGCTCCACTCTTCTTCCTGGCACATATTTTATCCTGTCTGGGTTTAGAGATTTTATTTTGAGATATGTTCACATCCAGTTGGTAACCAAGCTTCTTTGAGTCCCTCCAAGAAATGTTTCCTCTCTGTTTGCACAGGAGCTGGCTCACTCAGGCCTTCCTCATCTTTCTCCCACAAAACTGTTATGACCTCTCATTTACCTCTCAGTCCCCAGCATAATATCCACCCAATCCACCAACTTACATTCTGTCACTGTACTTCCCTTTCCAAGAATTTTTTTTTTTTTTTTTGATGAGGTCACTTCTTTCAAGACCCCTGCTGGTGCTCCTTGCTTAAAATAGAGGTTGGTGTGGGCTCTGTCATCTGACAAACCTGGGCTAGAATCCAAGTTTCTTCAATTTCTTTTTATGTAACTTGGGGCAACTTGCTTAACTTCTGGGAGCGACACGTTCCTCATCTGTATAGCAGAGATAATGCTACTTATCTCATAGTGTTTTTACATGATTGAGATGCAAAATCATAGGTAAAGCATCTGCTACGATGCCAGCCATAGTGAATGTTCAGTGACTTAATTCCTTTCTTTTCCTTTTTCTTTCCAGCCTGATCAATTTTTACTTCTCCAGTCTCATAAACGAACACTCTTGTACCTTGTTCTTCTTGTCCTTCCTCTAATCCACACGACTGTATTCTCTAGCCCCACTGAACATCCATTCCCTGATTCATCTGCTGAGAGACTCTTCCCATTGCCTCCCACCCAGCAAATCTCCCTGGTTCTTCAGGGCACAGATCCTCCTCTTTCTGCTTAGGAAGCCCAAGACTGCTTACGAGGGCTGAATTTGCCACTCCCGCCTAGTCTTCCCTCACCACGGTGATCGCACATCTCCCGCAATACACTTGCTGTGATACGCTGCTGTGATTTGCACTGTGGCTGTTGCCCCACTCAGTTGTGACCATTCAGTGGCCAGGACTTCCTTATTTTGCAGTCTTTAGTGACTTGAGCATGTGTTTAATTAAGGAATATAATCAATATGGTATGTACTTTAAAGAAATGGATGCTTCGATATTATACTCTAGAAATTCTACATAGAGAAAAGTAATTCTGCAAGTTTTCCTAGATGAAAATAATAGCTTGGAGCAGCAATTTTCAACCTTTTCCATGTCATGGCACACGTAAACTAATTACTAAACTTCTGTGGCACACCAAAAAATATATTCTTTGCCTACATGACAGAAAAATAGATGTAAGTTTGGTTCATTCACATTGGATGGCTATTGTGTTGGCTGTTGTCATTTTTTTTATTTGACAATCTAAGGGAAAAGGCAGTGCCCCTGGATCTTTTAAAAATTTGGGGGGTACACCGATTGAAAATCACTGACTTATAGTAATAATGCTCATTTTCTAGCACATTTTACTATTTTCCAGGCCTCCTTTTTAAATGCTCTATATACATACACTATCTCATCAGATTCCCTTGATTTGTTGTAGGAGCTATAGCACCCATTTTACAGGTAGAGAAATTCAATTCAGAAAAGTTAAATGGCCCCCCATGGTTACACATTTTATAATTGTTAGAGTAGGGATTTGAACATATATCTGACTCCGAAGTTTTATACTATACTGTCATAGGCAATCTTTAGCCATAGCTTGGTTTCAACTTAAATGTAAAGTAGAAGCATGGATCTTTACTAGATGAGAATTTGTGTAGCAGGTAAAGGTATTCTCTGAGAGAATCACCTATGTTAGTAGTCTGGGGATGGTAGTTATTAGTTAATTAAAACACAACTCAGAACTATACAATTCTAAAATCCGGATACCTAGTCAGTCCTCTCCTTTTTACTTATTATTTTGTTTTGAGAAGCCATTAAGCAGTCTCCTGAGGGAAAGCTATTTTAATGATGCTTCTTTGACTCTCAAAGACATTTTTCCTTTTCACTACACAGTGTTTTCAAAGTCAGTCCTTACACAAACATAACTAGATCATGTGGGAGAGCTCACTCCTGCTGTTTTGGGGAGATCATGCTAAATCTAAGGCAAATTGTGAAAACTTTTGTGTGTTATCTGGTTCTAAGAACTGCTAGTTGGAGTGGACCCTACAGGTATTTTCAGTAGGGGAAATTTTGTCCGCAACAGCCTTTTAGGGAATAATCATATAGCTAACTGCATCTTCAATTAATGACAAATTGGTAGTTTGATGAGCAACTGTGATCCTAGATATGTTTGAAGCATCTTGGCAAAGCAACTACAAACTGTAAGAAAAAATTTCCGTGGAGACTATAGGAATAAAAAATGGAAATTACTTTCATTCATTTCTTCATTCATTCATTGTTCTTACTGACCTATTGGAAACCTCCAATGTAGAATCTGTAGAATCTGTAAGGCTTCTGAATCTGTTGATGGTATCTAGATCTAGAATATGCCAGAATATTTGGAAACCAGGAATATCTTAATGCTGAAAGAGCATTTCTCTATGTGTATTCCCTGGAGGATGAGTTCCATAGGCTATTAGATGTCAGGTGAGAAAAATAAAATGTTCTAAGACCCAAGTCACTAAGAAGCACTGAGTTTAAAAGAGTCAACAGGTGGGTGTTTTTGTTGTTGTTGTTGTTGACCTAATGATAGGTCAATGTGTATTATAACTCTTTTGAGATGGTATAGTTGCATCTTTTCAATTTATTTTGTTCAGGGAGTATCTGAAAATTATTGATCTGTAGAACAGGCACCATGGGCCTGTGGGCAAGTGTTTTCCCCCACCAGGCTTTCAATATATTTTGTTTGGCTATGAGCTAATGGTCTGTTCACTGGTGTGGCATCATTGAATCAGCGCTGTGCAGATTTGAACTCTAGAGAATGACAAAAAAGGAGTCCCTACTCCTTGGCAAGGAGTCTGTGAAATACAAAGAAGCAAATATACATAAAATTTTGATATAGCCTATGATATAAGGAATTCTTTAATTATAAAAATTGAAAATTTAAGAGTCAAATATATACTATATAGTTTCATAAGCATATTTTAAGTTAGTGAATTCATTTGGATAAGCTTGAAATTTTATATTTTCTCAACAATATTGCTAAAAACACTGTTAACTTTCAACTAATGTCAAAATATTACAGGTAGTAATAATGCATTGACAGAATGAGAGAATTTAAATTTTATGTAATCAAACATTTGTGGTATTTCAGAAATCTTGTTTTCAAGGCCTCAGTGTCACTCTCTGTCCATTCTGAATCTTACCATCTGGAAATCATGGCTGTAAGAACCTGTACAGTGAGGTTAAGAGGAATGAACTTAAGTATATTCCACTATTTTAAAAAAAATTATTGATTGATTTGAGAGAGAGAGAGATGGAAACATCAATTTGTTGTTCCACTTAGTTATGTATTCGTTGGTTGATTCTTGTATGTGTGCCCTGATTGGGGATTGAACCTACAACCTTGGTATATCAGGAAGACACTTCAACCAGTGAGTTACCCAGCTAAGGAGGTATAGTCTACTACTGCAGTAGCAGGGTAAGTGTACACAATTTTAAACCCAAAGAATGTAAATCCTGGATTCAATTTTGTTAAACATGTACTCCCTCGTTACAGAGACCTGAGACGTGGCTGTCAAAGTAGTTTTTCAGTTTTTCTAAGAAACTTCTTTGGAAAACATAGGAAGTAGTAAAATATGTGACCAAGAAAGGAAAAGGATATGGGGTTTGTAAGTGGATATAGATGTAGATCTAACATTGGCTGTGTGTTGTCCACTCTGTCCATGTTTGGTAGGGTAAATTTATCTTAATTAAAGATGCTCTTCTTGCATTAAAAACTCAGTTTCTCAGTTGTGCAACTCATTTTTCAAATGCTCAGTAGGCACATGTAGCTAGTGCTTACTGGGTTGAACAGTGCGGGTAGGGAACATTTTCATCATTGCGGAGATTCCACAGGGCAGCAATGTTTATATGCAGATTTTAGACCCATGTGGGAGTTGGGAGTAGGAAAAAAGGATTTTATCAGCATGTGGTAGAGTTTGTGAAGTTATAGAAAATGAAAAAGCATAATGTCCTAAATTCTTTTAAAGTTTAGAGCTCTATAAAAAGAGTTTTGCTTGAGTTTAAAAAAAAAAAAAACATAAGAAGTACAGAAACACAGGGGAAAAAAGGTTAACCTTTAACTTTGTATTTAATATATGTATGTTTATCAACTAATTACTGTGAAGGAAAGGAACAAGTTAGCTTGTTTTGAAGCTAATCTTTTACATGAATCATCAAAACCAGGGACAACTCTGCTGGAAGAGTTTTATGAGAATTCAGTGGCATGGCGAATCTCAATCCAATGTATTTGTCCAAAGGTCACAGCTGCAGTAAACTCAAGAGCAGCATCCCAGCAGGGAAAGATACATGAGTAAGGGTAGGACCATGGCAGACAGAAATCAGGAAGTTTTCAGTGCTTCAGAGACATTGACAGGAATGAGGAAAACATTAAGAATGAAGAGAAAATGGAGGAGAACTTTCTGTGGTGGAGCCAAATGAAACACAAATTGAAACCAATCAAGAAATTCTTGTGTGAGAGAATTTACTGGACAGGCCAATGAGAACTACTATTTAAGTAAGGAAAGAAGAGAGAAGGCAATATGTGTAATAATGAAAAAACAAAAGAGGATTATATTTGAAAAAATATCACCAATATCAATATGTAATTTTAAATATTAAAAAACTCTGGGTTTATATTTTAATGTTAAAAATGTCTAATAACTCTACTGTGTTAAGACTCGGGAGCAAATATAACTACGATTTTTCTTTGAAGAAACAAAAATAAAGAGTTC
The DNA here is from genome assembly GCA_004027475.1 of Anoura caudifer. NCBI lineage: Eukaryota > Metazoa > Chordata > Mammalia > Chiroptera > Phyllostomidae > Anoura > Anoura caudifer. Next base: position 234,685 of record PVKU01000227.1, read on the forward strand.
TAGAAATATGAAATTATCTTAGGATTTAAAAATTGACCATTCATTTCAGTCTTCATTCATTTCTTAAAAAATATTTGCAGAGTTCCTACTTTGTCCTGGGCATTGTTGTAGACACTGGGGAACAAAGTTAATGGAGCTTGCCTTCTGGGGGAAGACAGACAACAAACAAATCAACAAATATTTAGAATGTTGGATGTTTTTATGTGCTCTGGAAAGGAATAAAGAGGGCTACGGGGGATCAAGGGTACTGGAAATAGCAAATACTGTTGACCAATAGTGCAGGCTGCTATTTCATATATTGTGATACAAAAAAGCCTCCCTGAAAAGGTGGCATTTGACACAGAGATCTGAAAGAAATGCAGCAGCTAGCATGTAGCGATCTGGGGGAACAGTGTTCTAGGCACAGGAATGGATGTACACAGAGGCCTTGAGGCTGGCTTGTGTTTGGACTGTCTAATACACAGCAAGAGGTTAGTGTGGCTGGAACTGAGTGAATGAGAATGGTGGGAGAGGAGCTGAAGTCAGACAGGAAGGAGGATCAGAATGTAGGAAATCCAAGTCTTTGCAAGGGCATTGGGCTTTCTCTGAAAGAGATGGGAAGCCATTGGAAAGTTCTAAGTGATGTGATCCAGCCCATGATTTGCTGGCCTTTTCTGTCCTGACCCCCTATGTATGCCTTCCACAATACCCTTTAATTTCCTTGCTTCATAAATTGGAGTGGATACATACAGTTACATTATTATTATGGGGTTCTTTCCTACCAAATTTTGGGTAACTTTAATTAATGGTTGAATTTCAATTATATCTTCTAAATAACATCAACGTATCTTAGGTTATGTAGCAATTATCAGCAAGAACAAATTGAATTTAGATTCCTTAATCTCCAAATATTTCCCTAATTTTTTAATAAACTCTCAGTTTTAAGTGCTAGTAAGACATATTTTGAAAGAAAATCCCTTAGACAGTTTCAGTGTAAAACTTTTAACATGTGCATACCAAGGAGTGAATTCAGAACAGAGGGAGTAGAACTTAGAAATTGTCAAGTAATGTCCCTACTTTCTACTTCTTTTTAAAAATGTTTTCAGGGTCAAGCGACTTTGGGCCAGGGGAGGGCTCCAGCAGCTACTACAAACCCAACTTCTAGTTTTATTTCCTTAGTGCCAGTGTTTCAGGGGAGGACAAAGAAAGTAGAGAAAGGTGGAAAAGTTCTTATTTGTCTCTTTCCCAGCCTGGGAATCAAACTCCCGACATGTAAAAAGTATCACTAATTTTTAAAAAATGATGGAAAAAGGATATCATCTTTAGTTCCAGAAGAGGAGCTAAAGTGGAAAATTTTCAGCTAATTGAATTAATAAAATTATGCAAAAAGTTTTTAAAGGTTTTTTTTTTTAATGAGAAGGAAATTTTGAAGAGGAAAGGGATGAAAATAAATCATCCTTGACAATAAATTGCTTATTTAATCAAATAGCCTATTGCATTTCCTGACTAATAAATACATCTCTATTTATTTCAGAGATTGTTTTTGGCTGCTGGCATACAATATTTTTTTGTGTCTGTACTGTAGCTATCACTTAATGCATAGTGTTGTGAACAAAAAGCAGGTTCTCAAAGATGACCTCTAAGGTTTAAAGGTCAAAGGAACTACGGAGAACCAAGACTAAAAAATAAAGATATAAATTGATGTTGAGGGGGAAGGGCGGGAACGGACATATGGACTTGTTTCTTCAGTTTTATTTCAGATTCTGCTTGGGCTGGTTTCATTTCAGAGAGAAAAGGCAAATGCCACCTTGCTTCTGCTTCTTAAGTGAATCACTGCGAGTTTGAGGCGTGCATGGTGCCATGCCCACACCTCAGCTCAAGTCATTTTGTGTGGTTTTTAACATAAAATTTATCCTTGTAGTTTGAGATTTATTTTTTTGTTTGCCATCTGGTAATATGTGGTAGAAAATTTAACTGAAAAGATTTACTAGTCTGTTCAATAAAGAAAGGTAGTTTCCAGAATTAGCTGTGGAAACTGGTGTAAAGAAGGTGAGTAGTTAGGCCTGGGTTTAGGGGGTAATGTTGAGAAAACCAGGGGGGCTTTAAGCCTGGATGGGTTTTCACTGTATTCATACATTCAGTGGCTCTTACAGGGCTGACACAGACAAATGGGGAACTTTGTGGGACATCCTTCAGCTAAGGACGGCAATTAAACTGTCATTCTGTTACTTATTTATTTTTAAATTGAGGTATAGTTGACATGCAACATTTTATTGGTTCAGGTGCACAATATTTTTTGAGACTATGAAATGGTCGCTACCCTAAGTCTGGTTAACAGGCATCACCACACATAGTTACAAGTGCTTTCGTTCTTGTGATGAAGACTTTTTAAGATCTACTCTTGTAGCAACTTTCAAATCTACAATACAGCATTATTTACCATAGTTCTAAATAACTGTAAAACAAGTGTTTCCTTGATGAGAAAGTTTCCATCACATTTTGCTAAGTTGAAGAAAATTATCTATTGTATTTCTAGATGTCTTGCTTAAACAATATTTTGAAAATCAGAGAATTTTCTTGTTTTTTTTAAAAAAAACTTTTGAACATATATATTATTTTTTAGGTAGAATTCTACAGTGAGGAACAGTACATTTGAAACCATATTTCAAGATAGTGCTTAACTGACTATCTTAACTCTAACAGATTCCTGATTACTTTTGCAGCTAACGATGCAAACCCCCCAAAAAATCCGTAAATGGAAATCCTTTTCTCCCATCAGAAATACTGTGCACTGTACAGTGAAGGCCACCCAAAATAAGTCAGTGTTGTAATTTCCATGATGACAGTCCCCAATACAGCATTTTGTTATTATTTCCTTCAAATCACTAAAATTCTTCCCATGTGCTGTCATGTCTCTAGATAACAGCCACATAGAGATTAAATGTGAGTTTAAATGAACTTTTACATGCCTCTATATTTTCTTCTTGATATTATTATTTTTAGAGGCAAGTGATGAAAAGTTATTCCCTGCAAGATTTAGCCAGTTAAATATGCAGAAAAAAAACCCCAAAAAACCTCTGGAGCTCTGCAATCAGACACATAAAGAGCAAAGGGGAAAATGGGAATTATTCCACTGGGGCTGCAGCTTTTCGGAATATGCAGGAATGATGTCATTTGTTTTTACAAAACCCAGGGTAAATTTACTCCTGCCTTTCAAGAACTGCAGCAGAGTGCATCTGTTGGCGACGTCCTGCATTCCATATTTCAGGACGTTAGAGTGCATGCTGCATCAAAATCCAGCCAATCGCAGGGTGTAGTCTTGCCCTCCCAACGTTCGTTTGCTCCCCTACCTGAAGGGAAGACACTGTGCAGCCTGTGTTAGATCACCGCTCAGCACCCTCTAGCTGTGCAGTAACTGCAGAGGCGTCACTCCGTGCCTCGAACACTTTAAAGGAGAGCAGTGCCAAAATAAAAACTGCTGGTCACCCACATGCATATCCTCCAAGAAAAGGGCTGTTTGTGAGTTTGGTTTTGGTTTTGGCTTGTTTTATTTTGTTTGTTTTAAATTCAATCCTAGCCTGTTGTTGTTGCTGCTGCATCCCATAGGTAGTACTGGCCCCATCACAAGAGGTAAGGAAACAGAAATCCTGGCCAATTGAACTCTCAGCAGCAGAAGCAAGGACCTTCAGATTTAATACTGACAATTAGCTCTTTCAGAGCAAACCCCATTTCTGTGTATATGCTGGTACGTGGTGATTGCAGCAGTGAAGAGATACAGCATTCCTGCAAACTGTGTTAAAGTGATAGAGTGGGATTACAGTATGCAGTCCACTTACAAAAATAATGGTTGAGATACAGGGTTAAAAGGAAAAGCGCTAAAGTGCTAGCTAGTAATTGTGTCGCCTCTCTTTTCCTTCATTCTTCCCGTCCATATGTAAATACAGCATATCGGCAACGATGGTTTCAGCGCCGGTTTGCTGTTTGTGAGTAGAAACAACCTGGCTACTTTAAACCAAAAAGACGTTTACTGGAAGACTATGAGGAAACTCAGAGAATGAAAGGAAGGCTAAAGAGTGGACTCAGAGATGATCGGGGCTGCGCCATCATGGGAATCTGTTGCAGGAGCTGCTTGTGGGGATGGTCCATGCATGGCTGCCACGTTGAACGATCTCCAAGCTTCCCTTCCCCTTCTCTCATCTCACCTTCTGCTCAAGGGGCCAGGTTCCAGGAGAGAGTGTCCCATTGGCTCATGTGTCACCTGCTCACCCCTTGGCTTAGAGAAAGCGAAGGCCTTAATTTCCCAACACGCAGAGACATCTCTCAAAGGGAAAGGAGACATTCTCCCCAAGGAAGAGGATGTGCTGATTCTAAAAGAAGAGGAAGTGGAGGTTGTTTGCTTCTCTCTATCACTGTGACCACTGTCTTGGGCCAGGGCCTCCTAATTTCTTGTTTAGGTAACAGTCCTCTTCCTTTAACTCATCTTTTCATGGTTCCTCATTTATAAGTGACAAGCCAGTGAACTTTTGGAAGTGAACAGAACTGCTATTGATAATTATACCAGGACAAGAGGCACAAACTGGGACCACGTTGGCGAAGTGGGATGTATTGGCCACCCTCGTTTTATCGTACACTTGTACTTTTCAGTGTTTGATGAATATTCTGTTCTATTCTATTCTTCAGCACCTGACAATTCAAGGGAAACCAAAAGTTCTTTAAGGCTGTGTATGTGCTTTCTCCATCTTTGTGTACTCAGAATCTCATCTCTTGCTTGACACATGGTAGGTGCTCCGTGGACCTTCACTGTGGATAATTTCATGTAAGGGAGTGGAACTCTTAAAGTTCTGTCCTTCCTCATCACCTGTGCTCCCACATCCAGATTTTCTGTGCATTTAGAGAGTGTACAACCTCCCAACATACGCATTGAGGAGGCCGAACTGACTCCTGTTTTCTTGCAAACTGTCATTCTTTTCTTCTAACAGTTGCACTAAATGTGCTTTCCTCTCTATCGAATAAATGGATAAGATAAAAAAACTAAATGAGCCTAGACCATTTCTATTTATGGAATAGTAATAAAAATGATTTTTGGATGAAATAAAGAGTAAGGTATTTTAAAAAACAGTTCTTAATATTGAATGACAACTATTTTGTTACATACAGTGGCGTACTGTAACAGACTTTCCCAACTAAACTTCTTTTCTGGGTCACCAGACTTTGTGAACTTACAAATTCTCTAGGCTGACTTTTGGATAGATATAACTTTCTGATATCAGGAATGCTGCAATTGGCCCGTAACTTTCTAATCTTCTGACTACAAAGAAATCTACTGTGGGTTGTCTTTTCCACAGCCTGCTCTGTCCTCAGGATGAATCACAATGGCATGTTATTGATCCCCACCAGTGCTCAGTCCTGTCCTAACGTCTTTCCTTCAGCAATATCGCTCCTAAGAAAAGAGGTTTAAAAGTTCCTGAATTTTTCTGCATAGCTGAACCTTAGAGTGAGAATCAAAGAGGTTTCCGAGATCAAGCAGAACCCCAGGCAGATTCCTTCTAGACCTCTCCAAAGGCCTGCTTGATGGGCTAATGATTGCGCGTCACTCTACATGGATGCACTTCCTGCTTCCAGCTGGGTGCTGGGAGAATAGAGAACCCAGGCCTAATGAGCTGCTGCATGCGGCACCAAAGCTCTGTGACAAAGGTCCAGGCTTTCAACGTAGACCAAGACCTTGAAGCCAAACGCATTCTGTATCAGAAACCAGGTCAGTTCCTGTCATTCTCATTGTTCTTCACCTTATTCATACTGTTTGCCTTTCCTGGAAATGTTTACTGACTAATCAATGCTAAAAAAATTAAAATACAGATTACTTTGTAATATGCAATATTTGGGATTTGGGTTATTAATTTGAGAAAAAATTAGTTAACTGAGGAACAAAAGAGAGGAGGATAATTTCATGTAAGGGTGAAGGAAGTATGGCAGAGAGATGACAGAGTTCTTTGGGATGTGAATTGAATGAAAACAGGGTGGAAATTGATGCATACTTGGTAACTCAGCTGAGGGTAAAGCAGAGCATCTTTCAGGCTAGAAAGTTGAGGAGTTTTTAATAAAAGAAAACATGCATCACTACCCATTAGATATCAAGTTCTACACAACAGAAAAAAACATTTTTCCTGTAAGAAATTCTATAACACTTAACATTTTCTGCTGTTCCTCATTGCTGAAGACAATTCTTTTCCACACTCTTGGTTTAGATTTTCTTCTCAGGGTCTGTGTCTGTGATACCAGGGTGAATGGGAAAGATGACGGATATCTGGATAATTCAATCAGTGTCTCTGGCTCTGCATCATTAATCTCCTCCCCTGGCTGCACCCTCCCTGCCCCCTGCCCCCCTGGACTCATTCTCTTTTCCCCAATAGCACTGTGGATTATTCTTTTTTTTTTAAATCTTGAGATACCTGAATAGTTGTTTTCTATAATTCACATTGCTTGAATATATACAGTATGATTAATATCAGCAAGAGTTCTTTAAAATTTTCCACATCTACGGAGGGTATAATGAAAGAAAATAAAAAGCTACGTACCTATTGGCTGTGCTGGCTACCTCATTCAAATTTTAAAAGTACTCCAAATTTAAAAATGATGCTTATATATATGGAAACATCTGCACATCCTTGTATTGAAACTGGCTTATTTATTTATATTTAACTTTTCTCCATTTAACTTCATATAACTATTAGGCCACTTAATTGAAAACTGAAAAAATAATTAGTGCTCTCTCTTTTTCTCTGTGTGTGTGTCTGTCTGTCTCTCTGTCTTTCTTTAGGGTTTAAACTCTGTAAGAGCAAGCAAGACCTATATATTGCCAGCTTATAATAAACATTGAAACTTTATTTCCTGCTTACAGTTCAATGGGACTTCCTCAGTAAGTTAAATTCATTGTGAATCCTTAAAGAGAAATCTTTTCATCTCCCTGAAAATATCTTTCCAGTAAAACTTGTCTGCTAAATGACTAGAGCTCCCTTAACAAATAAAACATAACCCTGTTTGCTGCTCTTTCCCTCTGAGGTGATGATAAATTGCTGAGAAGTAAAAGCCTTTATACTAATAATAGAGGAAAATTGACTTGAAGATTTCATCATTTTGTTTACCAGCTGTCTTTACAATTCTATAATAACCCTAGCCCACATTAAAAAAATTGTTTAGAGACAGTAAAATAGACTAGAAACAAATGATCTCTGCTGACATTAGTTTAAGCAGGGGAACAGGCTGGAAAGAAAGATTTGATCCAGAAACTTACCTATATCTCAGGCATGATATCCGGTGACCACATACTCGGTGCTGAAACACAACTCAGGAGCATTACATCATCATGACAAACTTTCATTGGCTGCAGAAACCCCAAGGATCAGACAGGCTTTTAAGGTACTGTGTGAAAACTCCTGTTGGTTCTTTATCAAGCTATTGCCAAAATATTGAAAGACAGATTTTTAAAATACTGTCATGGTTGTACTTACAAAACATTGTTAACCATTTCCTATGCATGTTTCTCTCCATTTTAGTCACTAGTTTCATATTTAACTCTAACCTGTTGGGAGATTTTATTTTCTTTTAAAAAATTTTAAAAAATATATTTGTTTTCATTTAGCTAGTTGTTATTAAAGGTCCACAGTATTGCTCTGTCACTGGCTCTTATTTCCCTTGTTATTCTTCAGGCCATCTTTCTGATTTTTAAACTGTATCTGAATCAGTAAATCTAGTTTCCTTTCTGTTACTTATTCTGTTCTTGTTCTCTTTAGGCAGAGAAGACCAGTACCCACAGATTCAAGAAAGTGAGGTGTATTTATTTATTTTGAGCAGTTTAATTGAAACCCTTACTTCCTTATTGTTCATTTTCATTGTTTTTTTTTTTAATTGAACTCTATGAGTTATTACCATGGTGACTTACAAACCCAAACCATGCATGTAATTTGAGGGTGTGAGGAGCTTTCGGTGACTGAGGGAAAGTGGTAGGATAATGGTTAGAGTCCCTGCACCACATCTTCCTCCTTTTTTCCTGCCTGAAGTGGATGCTTCAGATGTAGGGGGAAGTGCTCTTGTTATAAAAAGAGGAGCATTTTAACAATTAGATTGGTTATTTGGGAAATGACAATAAAATCACATTACCAGGGAGTGTCAACCTCTCTCGCTCTCTCTCTGTCTCTGTCAGTTTGTCTGTCTGTGTCTCTTTCTCTTTAAGCCATGCAGAAAAAGACCAGGATGATGACAGCAGAGACTGAATCAATGTTTAAGTATTTTGTGCTTGCTGTCTCCTAAGAACTTGACTCTCAAGTCTCTTAAAGACAAGTAAACACACATGCAAATATCCTATGACATTCCTGAGGTCAGGAACTAGGAAATACATTTCAAGTACATGTCTGGCCTGCTCAGCTCTGTTGTAAATGCCTTCCTATTGCTCTCAGACTCCTGTTCTTAGCTATGTGCCTTGGAAGGAGCCAATCTATCTATTGCAAGAGGAGAGGCTGATAAGAATATGATCTTCAGAGAGATCCTTTTACTACTATTCCTTTGACTCTGGTCTGAGAAGAATAACCAGTGATTATTTTTCCATTATGTAGAGTGACATCAAGGAGTCAAGCCCTAGATAAGAATTTTGAAATATTTAGGAACTTTCTAACAGTGCTAGGAGGAGAGAAGGAATATACCAGTCAAAGGTTCTCTGTTTTGTAGCTGGGATATTTGAAGTAAAATATGTTATGTTCTCTGCCCTCAAAAGTTTCATACTAGAAAGGAGATAAATGTTAAACCATAATTACTACTAAAGTCTGATAAAGATGTAATAGTTATGCAGTAGTCCCTCTTGTCTGTGAGGGAATGTTGCAAGAACCCCAGTGGATGCCTGAAACCATCCATAGTACTGAACCTATATATACTATATGTTTTTTCTATACATACCTATGATAAAGCTTAATATATATACATACATACACATAGTACAGTAAAAGATTAACAACAATGAATAGAGCAATTTTAACAATATACTGTAAAAAAACTTAAGTGAATGTGGTCTCACTCAAAATATCTTATTGAACTGTACTTACCTTTTCATGTAAGGAAACACTTTATGGCTTCTTTTTGGCATACCGGAATTATCAGCATCACTACTCTTGTACTTTGCAGCTAGTAAAATGAGGATTACTTGAACATAAGCACTAAGATTAGGCAACAGCTGATCTGATAACCCATAGCTACTAAGTGGCCAATGGGTGGGAAGCGCATATAGCGTGGACATGCGGCACAAAGGGATGATTCATGGCCCACATGGGGTGGAACCGAACAGCCAGAGGCTTCATCACACTACTCAGAACAGTGTGCAGGTTAGAACTTAAGCTGTTTATTTCTGAAATTTCCCATTTAATATTTTGAGACTCAGGTTGACCATGGGTAACTAAAACCATGGAAAGCAAAACTTCCACTATATACAGTGATGGGCTTGTAAATGAGAATGGGAGATCTTCAAAGAGGGGAAATTTGAGCTAAATTTTGAAGAAGTATGAGTTAGGTAGCTGTAGGGAGGTAGACTAAGAATTCCATTAAGAGAAAATATAATTGAAAGAAAAGGAGGAATAAATACCATGGCTTTTTTGAGCAGCAGCAAATAGTTATCTGTTTATGGAAGGTAAGTGTAGTGTGGGAGATAAAGCTAGATTGATAGACATGATCAAATCATGAAGGGCTTTGTGAGCTAAGCTAGGCTTTAACTTGAAAGCCACTGTAGGTCATTGAGGAACTATAATCAGATTTGTGACTAAGCTGTATTAGTCTAGTGGTAGCATGTAATGGATGGGAATGTGCTGGAACCAAGAATATGAGTTAGCTTGTATTCCAGTTAGAGTTTTGGCAGGAAACAGATGGCACTTTCAAAGGGCTTAACTGTGGAGAGATTACTGAAGGACTATTTAAAGGGGTGTGGACAGGGTTCAGGGAATTAACAAAGTATGGTAGAGTACCCAGGGAACCACAACAGCAGGAAACTGCTACTGCCCTATGCTTATTACCAGAAATTGAACCAAGAAGAAGCACCAGAGAAAGAAAGGTGGGTGTTGCAGTAAGTAGAGTTTAGCCTCTTTGGATATAGAGAAGGGTAGCCAAATGTAGAGAAAGTATCTTGAGGTGGAAGGATGGTAGGAAGTAAATAATAACTAGCATGGCTAGCTAGCATAGTACTCCAGGACAGAAACAATTAAGACCTGAGCTAAGGCAGTGGGGCTGAAGAGAAGTAAATATATGCCAGAAATTTTGAGGAAATAGACTCAACCATCCTGCCGAATGTTGTGTGTGTGCGAGAGCACGCCAGAGAGAAAGAGATATAGAGATAGAAATGGAATAGAAACATGAAAATATCTAGGTAGAACAATTCATGGATTGTTTTTTCAGTCTGGACAAATGGATGGATAGTTATTGGTTTATTGGCAGAAAATGTCACAGGTGTATGCTTTTTTCATCCTAGGAAAAATTATATTTGAATGCTTTTGGAATAGCTATATAAAAATATCCATGTCTGGAGTCAGAACAGAAATCAAGGATCAAAGATCGGACTGTGGACTTCCACTCAAGATGGTGTGATTCCAGATATGGGTCCCCTCTTCACATAACCACATCAAAATTACAACTTAAATACAGAACAACCATCACTCAGGACCATCAGAAATCAAGTTGAATGGAAGTCTGACAGCTATGGAATTAAAGAAACCACATCTACCCAGACTGATAGGAGGGGTGCAGATGCAGAACAGGCTGACCCCGCACCCTTGTTTGGTGGATAAGAATTAGGGGGGATATCTTGGGAGCCCACACCAGGCTCTCCAGCCCAGGGTTCCAATGCCAGGAAGATAAGTCCCCACAATTCTGGCTGCAAAGACCAGTGGGGATTGAGTTGGTGGAAGAAATTGCTAAAGCCTGAAGCAGTTCCACTTAAAGAACCCACACGTAGATGTACCTACTCAAACTCATTTCCCCTGAGCTCCAGCACTGGGGTAGGAGCTTGAAAGGCACAAGTGGCATACGGGGGGGAACTGAAGTGTCTGGCATCAAGGTGAACAGAGGCCATTGTCCCTTTTCTAATCCCTCCTCCACAGAGCCACAGAGCTGACAAGCTGGGGGCCATATCTGAGACTCCATGAACCTGGCTAACACTGTTTGACCCACCCTGCACATCCTCTGAGACTCTGCCCCACCCATCTTACAGACCCACTCAAACTACTTTTCCATATGAATGGCTGGTCTTGGCTCATACTGCACAACTTCCTAAATCCTCTCAAAGGACAAGTGGCCTCAGTGAGCCCCAGACCCACTACTAGCAGCAGGCAGCCTAGATTCACAGCTTGGCTTCACCTGGGAATCTTCAAGCCCAGCACAAGTAGCAGCCATCTCAGAGTGCTTTGTAGCTCAGGCAGGGTGCCCCTGGCAAATCGCAGACTGGGGCTCTCCTTGGCCTGTACAACCTGGGAAACCCCACAGCCAGTGCACCCAGTGGAAATCTACAGACCATGTTGGAACACCACCACCCTGGCCCTGCACTCCATGGAGGGTGGAGGTTGGTGGTAAGTGGTTACAGCCAGTCCTTGCAGCTAATTGGCCTGGGTAAATCCCTCCTATTGATCTGCCAACAGCAACCAAGGCTCAACTACAAGAGGAGGGTGTACTCAGCCCACATGAAGGGTGTACCTTGAGTACCAGCTTGATAGGGGAGGCTGTGCCACTGGACCCTACAGGACACCTACTACATCAGGCCACACTACCAAGAAACCGAGTCAAAGTAGCTCTACCTAATATGTAGAAACAAACGCAGGGAGGCTACCAAAATGAAGAGACAAAGAAACATGGCCCAAAATAAAAGAACAGATCAAAAATCAAAAAAATGAGCTAAACAAAATGGAGATAAGCAATCTACCAGATGCAGAGTTGAAAACACTGGGTATAAGATGCTCAAGGGACTTAGTGAGGCCCTCAACAGCATACAAAAGATCCAGTCACAAAGAAAGATACACTAATTGAAGTAAAGAACAATGTACAGGGAAATAACAATAGAGTGGATGCAGCTGAGAATCAAATCAATGACTTGGAACATAAGGAAATAAAAAACAACCAATCAGAATAATGAGAAAAAAGAATCCAAAAAATAATGAGGATAGTATAAAGAACCTCTGGGACAACTTCAAGAAGTCCAATATTTATATCATAGGAGTGCCAGAAGAAGAGAAAGAGCAAGAAATTGAAATCTATTTGAAAAAATAATGAAAGAATACTTCCCTAATTTGGTGAAGGAAATAGACTTGCAAATTCAGGAAGCACAGCGCTTCCCAAACAAGATGGATGCAAAGAGGCCCACTCCAAGACACATCATAATTAAAATGCCAGAGGTTAAAGATAAAGAATCTTAAAAGCAGCAAGAGAAAAGCAGTTCCCTATAGGGGTGTTCCCATAAGACTGTCAGCTGATTTCTCAAAAGAAATTTTGTAGGCTAGTAGGGATTGTTAAATATTCAAAGTCATGAAAAGCAGGGACCTACAGCCAAGATTGCTCGACCTAGCAAATATATCATTTAGAATCACAGGGCAGAAAAAAAGCTTCCCAGAGAAGAAAAAACTAAAGGAGTTCATCATCACCAAGCCATTATCACATGAACTGTTGAAGAGACTTATTTAAGAAAAAGAAGATCAAACCTATGAACAATAAAATGGCAAAAATGCCTATCAACAATTGAATCTAAAAAACAAACTAAGCAAAGAAGCACAGAGACAGAATCATGGATATGGAGAGCATTTTGATGGTTGCCAGATGGAAGGGTGATATGGGGGAATGGACGAAGAAGTGAGGGAATTAAGTACAAATAGGTAGTTACAGAACAGCTATGGGGATGTAAAGTACAGTATAGGAAAGGCAGTAGCCAAAGAACTTGTATGCATGACCCACGGACATGAAGAGTGGTGGTGGGATTGCCTGACGGAGTGGGGGGTGTTGGGTGGAGGGGCAAAGGGGGAAAATCAGGACAACTGTAATAGTATAACCAATAACATAATTAAAAAATAAAAATAAAATAGATGGGGCTGTACATTTGGGAGATATGAGTACATGCATCATCGTTGAGGCCATGGATATGGATGAGGTCACCTAGTAAAAGAGTGAATAATACAATGTGAAAGAGAGGAGCTGATGTATAAGCCTGGGAACACGGAGGTTTAAGAGGCCTCTGGAAAAAAAATGTTCAAACAGGAGAAATATAATATTTTACTCTATGTGAACATTATATTAAATTTGAGGTTCAATGTCCACAACAAGTTTTATTGGAATACAGTTAATAACATTTGTTTATGTATTATCTTTGTTTTCATGCTGTAACAGCAAAACTGAGTAGTTGCAACACAAACCATAAGACCAGCAAAACATAAACTATTTACTATCTTGGCCTTTCCAGAAAAAGTTTGCTGACCCTGCTTAGTAGATTGGTAGTGTTGGTGTCAGGTTATAGTGGAAAGTGTCCTGAATATGGGTGAGGAATTGAAGAGATCAGAAATACATGTCTTCTGCTGAACTTGGCCATGAAGAAAAGGCAAGAAATTAGCCCTGGCCGGTGTAGCTCAGTGGATTGAGCGTGGGCCTGTGAACCAAGCGATTGCAGTTCAATTCCCAGTCAGGGCACGTGCCTGGGTTGCAGGCCAATTCCCGGCTAAGGGATGCATGAGAGGCAACCATACGTTGATATTTCTCTCCTTCTCTCTCTCCTTCCCTTCCCCTCTAAAGATAAATAAATAAATAAAATGTTAAAGAAAAATTAATTAAAAAAAAGAAAAGGCAAGAAATCAGATGGTTTGTGGACATAATTTTAGGATTGAGGTTTTTGTTATTGTTTGTTTTATTAATGGGAAATAAAAATTCCTGCTTGGGACAGGGTAAGATCAAGATATTCAAAAAGTAAGAAAGCAGAGAGGAAATGACTAAGAAAAATACCCTTTAGGATGCAGGAATGAATGGAAAAGTTTGCCCCTTTTAAGGTGATGGCAAGGCATATTCGGAAGCCCTGAATTTCTCAGTGAAGCAGAAGGCAAAGTCATTTGCCGAAGCCTGAAGAGAGTGATAACACTTGCGGAGTTTGAAGAAAAAAGTGAAGTGTTTGAAATTGAGGAAAATGGGAAAGGAAATTGAAGAGAAACATAGGCAGCACAAATCTGCGGCGATGCCAGATTAAACTCGTTTGATTGTCTCCAGCAGTGTTTGCTGGAATAGGTGTTAAAGTGGAGAAATGAAATAGCTTCGGGGTCTAGTAAGGGGAGTGCGGGCAAGGTAAAACATTCAGCAGGGTAATCAGTTAAGGATAATGGTTAAGAGGTTTTTAGAAGGGATAGGTCATAGGTTCTTCGCTTATTTCTGCTAGCATGTGTTCAAACAGTCACATGGCAGATGTACAAGCTTCCTACTGAAGCTGAAGATTGGCCCTAGCTTATAATAGGTGGAGAAAGACTAAAGTGAGAAGAAAATCAACCACTGTAGATTAGAGGTTTCGATGAGCTTAGAGAGTAAGGCGTTGGGAGTGAAAAAGTGGTAAGCTGCAAAAAGATAGGCTGTTGCGGTGAAAGAAGTGTTCAGACTGTATGGTTTTAGAGGTTATACCTAGTGTATTATTCAGCTAGGGCTGCCCTAACAAAAAAACCACAGAACGGGTGGTTTAAACCACAGACATTTATTTTCTCACAGTTGTGGAGGCTGGAAGTTGAAGATCAGGTGCCAACCAGGTTGGTTTCTTCTGAGGCCTCTTTCCTAGGTTTGTAGATGGCTGCCTTCTCTCTGTCCTCGTGTGGCCTTTTCTTAGAGCATTCCAATCATGGGTTTCTCTTCCTCTTCTTATAAGGATGCTGGTCCTATCAGATTAGCTACAGCTTCACTCTTTTGACTGCATTTAACTTAATTGCCTCCTTAAAGAGCCTCTCTACAAATACAGTCACATTGGGGGTTAAAGCTTCAACATAAAAATTTTGGGAGAACACCATTTCGTCCATGATACCTAGGTAGAGGGTGGGTCAGGGGAGTGAGCTGCTGAAATGGAATGTGAATGAAGGTCATCAGGATTGAGGCAACCTAATTACTCTAGTTCTACTGTGACCCCACATTTTATAATCGAATTTTTTAATCCTTATGTTTCAGTGGGGTTTTTACTGAATTCAGAATGGAACTGGTAGAATAATGATAACACCAGTAATAGTATAGCTCATATTTACCTATAGAAATTGGAGATCAGTTAAAGCATTTCAGATAAAAAATTGTCCTACATGTACAGATCAAGTTGAAGAATCTCTATTTCTATGTGTGTATGTATCCATGTATATACCATACTCACTTTTTTTTCTTTTTTCCCCCCTATGGAGAACCATGTTTGGATTGGCTAAAACTTAATGTTAGAAGGCTCCAAGTGGTTTAGAACGTATTGGGAAAGTAATTGGGGACAAGGAGCTTTCTTATTGAATTCAAAGAAGGCTGGATCTTGTGAACAGCATCTTCTGCCACTTTTCCACCAACCTCTCCTCACCTTGGAGTCAGACGCATAATGCTTGAGTTGTTCTAAGATCATGTAATGCTTAAAGATATTAGTCCACACTAGGCATTATTCAAAATTACTCAAGAGGTTTCAGACTAGAAAACATCGCAGCTTACGTTTGCTCTGTGGGTCTGGCTTGGCATTCCTGTTCTTTAGGAGAAGTCTGATGATTCTTCATTTTAGGGTGAATATTTCACAGCAGGCATTCTTTATGAACTAAATCGACAGTTTTCCCAGGAAAGTTCGCCGGCCTTCTTAATTGTGCCACACATTGTACTCACTGTACCTTTCAGCTGTGGTTAACTACACCTGTATTTTATTTTCAGTTGTAGACCCAATGTGCGTGAGAGAAGCAAGCATCCTCTGAGGTTTGAATTTCAGCAGCAGTAGGGATGCGCATAAAGTGATTGAGATTTGTTCTTATATGGGGATTCTCTTTCATTGGGGGAGTACTGGGCACTTTTCGTTATAGAAAAGTTGAGGTATTACTTCTATGGCTGTGGTTCGCTTATCTACTGCAGGGTGTTCAGAGAGTTCGCTTCTAGTGTTTACTTCCTTTGTCAGGAAGGAGTTTCTGCTATTTAACAATTCAGTACTTTCCTTACCCACTACACACCAACCAAACAACACATCCTCTCTCACAGCATCCATCCAACGACAGTTGTCAAGGTAAGAGAGAGGGGAGGAGAAAAGAAACCTTGCGCATACCTGTCAGTCTGCTTCAACAGCTCGTGCTGCCTTAGACAGCTGGATTGGAAGGCACGCTTACAAATGCAGGCAGGAGCGGTAGGGTTTACACTGTTTTTCCTGTTAATAGCTAGGAATAACCTACGATTTTAAAGTTTACATTTTAATAGAATATGGCTCAACTTGTTTATTGAACATAATAAATGAAGCTATTGCTGTACGTATTATGAATAATTACATTAAACAAATACTTGACATGGGAGAAAACACGGCATATATATGGTCTCAGAATTCACCAGGAATGTTAGCTCATTTTCCTAGTAACTCCTTACTTGTTTATTTGTGTATTTGTTTATTTATTCCAAAATACCAGTGAACAAATTAGCCTAGCCTGTTGGCTAATTAGGTGAGGTGCAGATTAGACTTATGACATTTAGAAACCTGTACGATTATGACTTTATAATTACTGACCATGGGGAGTATACTGAGCTCTGTGAAAACAAAAGCAATAGAGTTAGTTTTCCTGCTAAAAGTATGACATGTGGGGATCCCCTTTTGGTAATTAGTTACACATTGGCTGCAACAGTCAACCAGTCATAGTCAATTTTATTACACTAAGCCTAATTTTATAGTTGACTCAGTATTGTATATGTGTACATGAGTGTGGTAATAACAGATACTAGATTTTCCTCAGATTCCTATTACACCCTGTGTAGCTTTAAACCATGGTATAAGGCAATGATTTCTTCACCTATAAGAGTGACTAAGATTCTGCAGTAGTTGCTTTGATGCTGGTAATGTAGGATAATGCATTTGACTTCTTAAAAAGGGTACTTCTATTTGCAAAGTATTTAGTATGGGATTCCAAGAAGTTAAAGATGCTGAGGATGCAAAATATTATATGTCAGGCTATGAAAAATAATATAATTATCATAACAATTTAAGTGAATTACAATAATTTAATTGTAGACCATAATTTAATTATTATAACAATTTAATAATATAATACACATAATAATATTTGCTTAGTAAGGCCAAGGTTATTTATAGGCAAAGCATTCAATATCAGGGATCCCCAGCCTCTGGGCTGGGGACGGGTACCACTCCAGGCCTGTTAGGAACTGGGCCACACAGCAGGAGGTGAGCTTGAGTAATGCGCTTAAATCATTGCGAAACTACCCCCCACCACTGTCCCATCCATGGAAGAATTGTCTTCCACGAAACTGGTTCCTGGTGCCAAGAATGTTGGGGACAGCTGTTCTGTATGGAAAATACAAATCTTTATGTGATCCCTAACATATAAAATTGTGTTTTCCCTGGGTTAGTGTGCCTAGAAGAAAAGACAATGAACATTTATTGAGTACCTACTATAATCTAGACATTACACTGGGTGAAGTATGTGTGTTCTTTAGCACTGGTGGGTCAAGAGGAAATTCAAGTTGATCATGGTCAAGGAGACAGAATTTATTCAGGTCTGTTTTACAAAAGCTGCACAGAATGCTTCTCCATTTAAATACAGCCAAAACCACTTTAAAAAATCACTAGGTTGATTAAAAGCTATAAGAAAACTGAATACTTCTTTTTTATTGCATATTTTTGAATTTTTTCACTAATAATGATTAGAAGCCGAATACAGCTAAATGGTGGAATGTATATAGTTTGCTTCTTCAAGAATGTTTCATCTCATGACTTCCCAAACTAATTACAGCACTAGATTTATCTATTAATTTCCAAAAGAAGTAAATACAGTCAGGGTGAGAGTACATAAATACCAACATACTTGGTCCTAGAGGAGCTGGTCTGCGACATAGGAAGCATTTAATACCCCCTACCAACCCTGCAGGCAAAAATTCTTTTTATTTTTTATTTTTAAAGAAATACTTGTTATTGTTTATGCTATTACAGTTGTTCCTACTTTTTCTCCCTTTCCCCACCTCCACCCAGCCCTACCCTATCCCTTCCCTAGGTCAATCCCCATATTGTTGTCAGTGTCCACAGGTTGTGCCTAAATGTTCTTTGGTTAATCCCTTCACCGTCTTTCATCCCATCCCACATCCCCTTCTCTCCGGCACCTGTCAGTCTGTCTCATATATCTAAGCTTCTGTTACTATTTTGCCTGTTAGTTTATTGTGTTCATTAGCTTCCACATGTAAGTGAGATCATGTGGTATTTGTCTTTCACTGATTGGCTTAATTCACTTAGCATAATAATCTCCAGATCCATCCACGCTGTTGCAAAATGTAAGAGTTTCTTCTTTTTGAATTGCTATGTGGTAGTCCATTGTGTAAATGTACCACAGCTTTTTTATCCACTCATCTACTGATGGGCACTTAGGCTGCTTCCAGATCTGGCTACTGTAAATAGTGCTGCTATGAACATAGGGGTGCATGTGCTTTTTTGCATTGGTTTTTCAGGATCCTTAATATTCCCAGAAGTAGAATCGCTGGGTTGAAAGGCAGTTCCATTATTAAAATTTTGAGAATATTCCGTATTGTTTTCCATAGTAGCTGCACTAGACTGCATTCCCACCAACAATGCACTGGGGCTCCCTTTTCTCCACATCCTTGCCAGCACTTGTTGTTTGTTGATTTATTGAGGGTAGTCATTCTGACAAGTGTAAGGTGATGTCTCATTGAGGTTTTAATTTGCATCCCTTTGATAATTAGTGATGAGCATTTTTTTCATATGTCTATGGGCCCTCTGTATGTCCTCTTTCGAGAAATGTCTATTCAAGTCTTTTGCCCATTCTTAATTGGGTTGTTTGTCTTCCTGGTGCTGAGTTGTATTAGTTCTTTGTATATCATGAATATTAAACCCTTGTCAGATATATCATTGGCGAAAATGTTCTCCCATACAGTGAGGTCCCTATTCATCTTGCTGATGGTTTCTTTAGTTGTGAAGAAGCTTTTTAATTTGATGTAGTCCCACTTGTTTATTTTCTCCTTTGTTTCCAGTGTCTTAGAAGATAAAATAGATCAGCAAAAAATATTGCTACAAGAGATATCTGAAATTTTACTGCCTATGTTTTCTTCTAGGATTTTTACGGTTTTGCAACTTACATTTAAGTCTTTTATCCATTTTGAGTTTATTTTTGTGTGTGTGAATGATCTAGTTTCATTTTTTTATACATACCTGTCCAGTTTTCCCAACACCATTTGTTGAAGAGACTATCCCAGCTCCATCATATGCTCTTGCCACCTTTGTCAAATATCAGTTGATAATAAAATCATGGGTTTATTCCAGGGCTCTCTGTTCTCTTCCATTGATCTTTAAATTTGTTCTTTTGCCAGTACCAGGTTGTTTTTTATTAGTGGCCTTATGGTATAGTTTGATATCAGAATTTGTGATACCTCCAGATTTGTTCTTCTTCTGCAAGATTGCTGAGGCTATTTGGGATCTTTTTTCATTTCATATAAATTTTCGGAATATTTGTTCTAGTTCTGTGAAATAAGCCATTGGTATTTTAATAAGAATTGCATTGAATATATAGATTACTTTGGGTAGAATGGACATTTTAATGATGTTAATTCTTCCAATCCATGAACACAATATATGCTTCCACTTATTTGTAACTTCCTCAGTTTCTTTCTTCAGTGGTGTATAGTTTTTGGAGTACAGATCTTTTACCTCCTTGGTTAAATTTACTCCTAGGTACCTTTTTATTTTGTTGCAGTATTGAATGGAATTGTTTTATTAGTTTCTTTTTCTGATAGTTCATTATTGGTGTATAAAAATGCCATTGATTTCTGAGTATTGATTTTGTGTCCTTCTACTTTGTCAAATTTAGGTTTAGTATTTTTTTGGTGCAGTCTTTAGGGTTTTCTATGTACACTATCATGTCATCTGTGAATAATGACAGCTTTACATCCTCCTTTCCAATTTGGATGCCATTTATTTCTTCTTCTTGTCTGATTGCTGTGGCTAGGGCTTCCAGAGCTATGTTGGATGAGAGTGATGAAAGTGGACATTCCTGTCTTGTTAGAGGAAATGCTTTTACTTTTTGCTCATTGAAAATGATGTTAGCTGTATGTTTTTCACATATGGCCTTTATTATTTTTAGGTATGTTCCCTTTATTTCCACTTTGCTGAGAGTTTTTATCATAAATGGGTGCTGACTCTGTTGACTTCTTTTAAGTTCTCTAGCAGCTGCCCTAGAAAACTTAGGGTCTTCTTTTCTCCCACATTCACTGGGAAACTGTTTTGTTTCTAATGTTTGATTTCCAGTCATCTCTTTACAGGTTCATAATCTCACAATTAACTAATTAGAGCCACAACTCTAGATTATTGTGTTTGTTAATGGGTATTTTTATCTATTTTACCTGTCTTAATTGATTAATTATTGATTAATTTTTGATTTATTCAATACACAACTATTGAGTGTGAACTGTGTGTCAGGCTCTAATCTGTTATGTTCTAGGAAAATAAAGATGACTGTTAATTGATACTTACTTTCAAGAAAGTTAGTTACTATTTAATTGGCAAGAAAAACAAAGTGCAAACTATAATTAAAATCAGAATCAGACCAAGGTGCATGTTATAAGAAGTGCTTAACTTTTATTCGATGGAGCATATCAACCCTTTTTATGGCTCAAAACCAACAGTGTTTCTCCACCCTCCTAAACCTTACCCAATCTGTATCCAACATACATTTTAATCAATGATGGTTTAATTTTAAGCATTCCAAACATAGCTACACATTAGCCTTCAGAGTTTAATGCCTACTATACATGTTCTTTGTAACATTGCTAAAACCACTGCCTCCAGAAAGTGTTCCTTAACCGGTCTATGTCTACTATGTCTTCCTCTTTGCCTTCTGCACTATTATTTAATACAATTATCTCCTACACTAAATTGATAAATGTCTTTTTTTTTTCATGTACATGAGTGCTATTTTTTTCTCTATCAGATTTTAAACCCCCTTAGGAAGAGATTAAGTCTATGTTTCTTTGAGTTCTCTATATCTCATGTTATATGCAATAAGGAACCAATAAATTTTTGTTAACTGATATTTCTAAGAGGTCAGAAAGCATGTTTGGCCAACTATTTTTACCTTGGCCTAGAGGTTCCCTACAGATGTAGTTTCTGAGGATGATTGCATTGCTGAAGTTAAAATATAGTAATATTTTCTATTGTAAAAGGTTGGCACATGTATTTTTTCTAATTTGGCTGTAGTATTTTTTAAGATCAAGTTTTCATTATTGAGATAGTCATTAAAAATCAATAGAAGTCCAATTTGCCATCAGTTTACTATCAAATATTTAACACAGGAAAACAATTTGGCTAGTAAAAAAGGTAAATGAAAAATTTATTCAATGAAATATAACATACATGCTGTTATCTGCACAGATCATGAGAATGTAGCTTCATGAGTAACCACCACATAGATCAAGAAATAACATTTCCAGCACTTCAGAAGTCCCCTCCTTCTTCTCCCTATTGTCATACAGATTTTCAGAACATACTTTTCTAATTTGCCTTACCCCCAGCAGTATGCCAGATTTCCATTTCTTCCGTATCTTCATTATCACTTAGTTTTGTTAATATTTTTATTTTTGACTGTTCTGAATTTGGTTTAATTTGGAGTGTGTAGTGTTTTTCGTGTTTTATTTTCCATTTGATGACTAATGAGAATGGTACAATGTGTTTTCCTATATATGTTAGCAATTTGTATATCATCTCTTATAAAGTATCTTAGACTTTTATTCACTTTTCAATTGTGAAATTCTTTATATTTGACATAAGTGTGATTTGCTGTGTATAAGCATTTCAGATGTAACGTTATCTTCTCCCAATCTGTGGCTAACCTTTTAAAGTATCTTAAAGGTTTCTTTTGATAAACATAATTTATTAATTTTTATTTATGATTAATAATTTTTAATGTTCTGTTTAGGAGAATTTTGTCTATCATAAACTTTTGAAGATCTTCCCATGCATTATTTTGGGAATAACATTTAGATCAATAATTCATCTGGAGTTGACTTTTGCACATATTAGTTAGGAATCCACCTTCACTTGATTCCATATGATAATCCAGTTGGCTCAGGATCATTTACTGAAAAGTCCATCTTTTCCCACTGTTTTGCATTATCATTTTTGTTGTAAGTCAAGGCTCATATATCTGGGTTTGTTTTTGGACTTTCTGTTTTGGACCTTGTCTCTCCTTGCACCAATACCACACTGTCTTAATTACTCTGGCTTTATTATAAAACCTATATATCCTTTGTTCCTTTTTCTTTTTTAAGATTTTCTCAGTTATTCTTGGTCATTTGGAAAAAAAAATTACACATTTTCATAAAATATAACTGAGTGTGTGTGGGGGAGGGGAGGAGAGATGCATCGACACTTCAGATCAATTTGGAGAGAATTATCATTGAGTCTTCCAAATTATTATTATAATGTATCCTTCCATTTGTGTAGGTCTGTATAATTTCTCTCAAAAATATGATATAGTCTTTGTATAGAGATTGTGCTAAATTTAAAAAAAATATTTTTTCTTAGGTATTTTGTGTTTCATGCTACCATTATAAATGAATCATTTCTTAAATTTATTTTATACATATTTGTTAGTGGCATATAAACATAAAATTGCTTTGAAATATAATATTGGCCTTCTATCTAGTGACCTTGCTAAATGCAATTATTAATTCCAATAAAGTGCCAGTGGTTAGGAGTGAGGCCAATGTGGCAGACAAATACATACCGGGATGGAGTTCCCTGAGGATGTGGAAGACACAGCTACTCAACATGACACATGAAGGCAAAGATCAGAAATAAGAAATGGGTCAGGAGTCTTAAGGCAGTCTCTTAAAAAAGTAAGGAGATTATGTGAGTAGGAGCAAAGCCTTAACATAAGCACAACTTGGTGTTGGATGAATTTCATTTCATAAGTGAACACATGATTATTTAAGAAAGGTTGAAATTGGGAGACTTTCACAGAGTTAGAGCTTGGAGATGTGCTTTCTTGGAAGTCCAGCAAAATAATGGCCAGGCAGAAGGTTTTATTCCAACTGTCTTGAATCACATTTGCTTCTCACATGGTGTAATCTAACCCCCTATATATCCTATGTCTTTAACAACATGTATACATGATAACTTAGATTAAAAGCCACCATTTATTCATGTTTTCTCTTGAGTCAAATAACTTGAATAAATCTTCATATGCATTATATTTATTCTTTTAATAAATTAAAAAATCATTCAAGATAGATGTGATAATTTGAATCTTGTGAACACAATATAATTGTAGTTTTAAGAAACTACAATTATAGTAGTTTCTTAAACTACTATAGTAGTAGTATAGTAGTATAGAACTAAACTAGTAGTATAGAACTAAACTATAATTTAGTTCTAAGAAAGAGAAAACTTACTTCAAAAAGTTCAAGCAAAAGGTTGATTTGGTGGTGGGAGCAGGGTGAGAGCATACTGGGTTATCTCAGAATAAACAGGTCTGAGTCTGCATCCGGGCTCTGCAGGCAGCTGGATAGAGTGTGATCACAAAAGCCATCAGGATGCTGTCTGGCATCTCTGCTCTGTGTGTGGACCTAATTCCTCCTCTCTCTCTCCCTCTCTCTCCCCCCCCTCCCTCCGTTTCTGTCCATCTCTCTGCTGTTTCTCCTTGGTTCTCTCTGTATGATGGGACATATTGTTGCTAATGGCTTTTGAGTTTTACATCTTTCATCATTCACTAGCGTTTCCTTGGTCCCGACTCAAAAAAATCCTCAGGAGGAGATTCATTTGCTCAGCTTTGGCCAAGTGCCTGCAGGTGATGTGTGGCAGGGTCATAAATATTACCTTGAACTATATTGAATTGCTACTATTTGACTGCTTAAAAATGGCAATTTCATCATTTAAGTTAATAATAATAGCTACTATTAGTAATGATAATAACTGAGTGCTTACTAATGGCCAAGCATTGTTCTAAGCACTTTACATATATTTACTCATTTACATTTGCAACAACCTTAATAGTAAGGTGCCATAATTATTTTCATTTTATATATGAAGAAACCGAAAGCACAGGGAAGTTTAACTAACTTGCCCATCATCATATAATATATGTAAGAACCAAAATTCTAACCCAAGCAGTCTGGTTCCAGAGTCTACTACATGACAAGGTAGTAAGTGACAGAATTATATAGATTTGGGGAAAGCTATTACCTTGAAGGAGTGGGTTAGGGGTATATGTCATATCTTCACTCCCATTGCTTTCTACTGCACCAATATCTTGGCAAGGAAACTGAGTCTAAGAGAGGGTATGGAAGTCACATAAGGCTACACTGTTGATAAATGGCAGACTTGGGACTAGTACTTGAGTCCGCCTGGGCCCATTACATTATGCTACCAATTAAAACTCTGGTATTGTAGAAGAATGATAAATTTATTATGCTTCAATAAGCACACTATATAATAGGTATACCCAGCTTCCTCTATGTAGAACACTCTTCTGCATGCTATAAGAATTTGTGAGACATTCTTTCATTTTCTATTTGTGAATGAAAATATTATGTGTATTTTGAATGTGTTCTTTGTTAAGTTCAATGTGTCATGTTAAGAAAAATGCATGGAATGTTCCTTGCTAAGTAGATAAATGCCACCTCTGGTTCTCCCTCAGAAATGGTTCTATGTGTGTGTGAGCGTTTTTCTTGTAGACTCCTTCTTCTGGACTGCTGACAGGAAAATGAGCCTGTGAGCTACTTTTGTGCTCTTGAGAACTGACGAGGGCTTCCTGAGTTTCTCAGATTTGCATTTGCTGCTCTGATTGTCCCTGTGGAACTGAGGGAGACCAGGGGAGTTGGAGGTCTCTGTGAAGATCTGTGGTTGTCTCCTGAGCTAAGTAAGAGTGAAACCGTTCTTTTTGCACATAAATAACTAGAGAAGTAGTAACATACGTGTACAGTTCGATTGTGTAATATCAAAACAAGACAGAACCACAAAACAAGGTTTGTACATGTCTTGTTATATTCCCTACCCTGACCCCTAACTTCTTAGGTTATAAGTGCCTTGTGAGTAGAAACTGTAATTTATCTCTGCTTTTCTACAATTTCACTACCATGTTTCTAGATATGGATTTCTTTTTAAATACTTATCCGGCGGGTGATTTCTTGGGATTCTTGAATCTGTAAATTGATGTTTCTCTTTCATTCTGCTAATTAATTGTAACTTTTAAAGATGCCTTTATTTCATTCTCTCCGGCCTATCCTTCCGCTCATTGTCTCTTCTGTGTCTTTCTGTTCTGTACTTTCATCTCTTTGTCAGTCAGTATACATTCTGGATAACTATTTCTTATCTATTTTTGATTCATGAGTTCCCTCTTTGGCTGTGTCTGACCTTAGGTAAAAATCTATCCACCGAGTTCTCAGTTTTCAGTTTTTGGGGCTGAAATTACCAGAGGGCCTAATTTGGAGGCCCTGGGCTGTGACAGCTCCAAGAGCCCGTGCAAAAGCACAGTTCTGTTTTAATGATCTTCCCTCGCTGCCCCGCCCCCCACCAAACCGACAGTGACTTAGTTTAAATGACTTTCAGTCCAAGCTTTGAAAAAACTTAAAAGTATTTTACCCAGAACTTTTAGTTATATTCAATGAGAGAAATGATACTGTTATTAAGTCCTTTTCTACTGAAAGTGGAAATCTTAACATTTGTCTTTGCTTAGCTCATTTTTCGTTGAGTAATTGAATGGCTAAATGAATGAATACAATGAGTTGAGGTGTAGAACACAGGATGATAGTACTGTTCTCCTTCTAACTGCACCCCATTGAAGAGCTCAGCAACGGTGACTAGATATGCCATCTTCCTTCAGTGAGGACTCCTGGCGGATTTTACTCTGTGGATCGTTGCTTTGCCAAGTGTGTGCAGGTCCTCAGAGGGGCTTGTGGCGTTCCTTGTATATACTCTGTGAGAACCACCAGAGGAGGGGCTGTGCAGGCAAGGACTGTGTTTCAGTGAGCTTCCCAGGCCTCAGGTTCAGAGCATTGTGGTGAAATTTGATAGGACATTAAAGCTCAGGGTTCATTAGGTGGATAAAGAAAGGTTTATAAGCATGGGGTACTCTTCACCTTCGATGAAGTGGTGGCTCTCTTTCATCTGGTCTGGAATTGTCTTTTATTCTGGGAAATTTGAGGATCCTCAGTATAAACTTACCACTGTAATTTAATTACCTTTTCTTGCCACTGATTGTGTCAGAAGTAGATACTCTGCAATTATTTGTTACTTTTTCTATGAGTAACAACAGAAAGCTACACATATATAGCAGTTTCTATGTACCAAAGTCTGTTCTAAATTCTTTACATCTATTAGATAATTTTGCTTTCACAGGAACACATAAGGATGTGAAGCAAAGAGGCTTAGTAAAATTGCATGACCAGAGAGTAAGTGATCCCAGACAATCTTGGTCTACAGTTTAAGCTCCTGGCTGTAATTATAACAATAAATATCATTCAGACTCTCAGGAACATAATTTCATGCATGGGAGAAATGAGGATTATTCTTCTTTACTAGATCTCCAGTTGTAAAGGATAAAAAATAAGGAAGAAGAAATTTGAAAGAAAAATAATGAGAAATATCATGAAAGTAAGTTGTTAAACTATTAGACAATTTTTCCAAGAGCATAAAGCAAATGTCGCAGCTGTGTTTTAAGTTGATAATTTCACTAGAGTTTGGTCATATGTCTGTTTAAGAAAAATATCAAATAAAATCTGTAGATTCATTCATTTTAACAAGTTGACCATTGTGTTTAAGCACTTCTGCTGGATTTGTGATTTACACATCTCTCAATCACAGATAAACACAGACTAGCTCTCAATGGAACTAAGAGCTGTCTTTTAACATGGCTCCCTGCCAAAACACACTCAGCGTTCCTCTTCTGTCTGCTGTCCACATTGCTGCCCACCCATAGAGGCTGAGAGGGCTTCATGGCCTTTTGGTTCTCCCACTGGAAAATTTCTACAGACTAAGCAGAGAGAAAATTAGCACAAAACAGACAATTTGCGAATGAACCCCATAGACTGGGTTCTACGGCAAAGGCCCTTGGGATTATAAAAAGAAGCAGACTCCTATGGTGTGAATCTGCTAGCTTTATACTATAAATGGAATTGTTTCTTTAAAGCTAAAAAGGGTTGTAATGAGTGAACATCAATGCTATTTGTCTGTATCTTTGATGAGAAAATGGTAAAAGGAAATGATTTCAAACCAACCAAAGAATGATTTAAAAAAGCTCTAGGCAGCATCAAAGGGAACCACAAAAATGAACACCATAATCTGACTGCTGAGAACGGAAAATCCATGGAAATTTTTGTAAGAATATGCGTGTCTCTGTGTGTGTATTCTTTAACACAATTAAAGAAGAGTTCATTTGTAACATGAGGAAAGCCAAAATTTTTCTCAGTCCAACATGAGTGATTGTAGCCATGTCTGTCTGTTTGAAAGTGGTCGGTAATACTTTTACTGACCAGAGAGAAATCTAAAAAGTGGTCAATAATATTTTTAATTCTTTTTTTAGTTGGTTTCAGGGAATATTTACATTGTACTAATCTGAATCTGTCGTGATTAAGGATGAAAGATCTGAACTTACCCTGATGTGACTGCCTCAGTGACTGCTAGTGAGCCTGACACAGGCCTCATCTTATCCTTTCAGGCGGAGGAGGCCTTCAAATGGCCCCAGGGACCCTGACGGAGCTGGCAGAACACACACATTCTGTGATTCTTACTATTATTCTCACTTAAATGTAGTCTGAAGTCAATATGATTTTCCCCCTAAAACTATCACTTGTGTGGGACTCACAATTAAGTGTTAATGAAATACAACACACATAAAACATAAAACATGGTGTGGCTTTTGTGTTAATTAAGTGTTAATGAAATACAACACACATAAAACATAAAACATGGTGTGGCTTTTGGAGATAACATTTGAATGTAATTTTTTGTAATGTATTACTATTGGTGGGATCAATATGGTGTTGGCCTCATTTTAGCTTATTTATTTAGATAACCTGAATGCAACCTGAGTCTTCAAATTTTCTTCCTCTTCTGTGTATTGTTAAAAAATACAAAGTCTGTCCAGCGTGGATGGAACTGGAGAGCATCATGCTAAGCGAAATAAGCCAGGCAGTGAAAGACAAATACCATATGATCTCACCTTTAACAGGAACCCAATCAACAAAACAAACAAATGAGCAAAATATAACCAAAGACACTGAAATTGAGAACAGGCTGACAGTCACCAGAGGGGAGAAGGGAGGGAATTTCCGGGGAAAAGGGGAAGGGTTTACAGGAACAAATATACAGGACACATGGACAATAATGGGGGGGTGGAAATGGGAGGGAGGTGGGGAGGGCGGGGGGAAGGCAGAAAACTACTTGAATGATTAAAATTTTAAAAAATAATAAAAATTCTTATGTAAACACATATACAATTTCTCATGTATGTAAAACACACTGGAAAACAATTATATAGATACAGTTTATAGTTTTATTGAGAACTAATTTTTTTCTCCTGGTTACTTAGAGACAAAAGATTATTTAAAGGAGAATTAAACATTTCTAACGATAACATATGAATTCATATAAGGATAATTAATTAACAAAAATTTCTAAGCCTTACATTTTGGTTTCTCAAAGTGTTGAGCTGCGGTGAGTGAGCCTGGCCAGCCTCCCACTAGCTCAGTAAGCAGACCAGCAGTCATCCAAAGGCCAGAGATTCATCACTGCCCACTCTGCTGCCATCTACTCTGGGTTCTGAGGCTCCTTGCAAAAGCAAGCCAACCAGAATTTTCTCATACTATTCCACCCAGGAGAGTGAATTTGTCCAGGCTTAAATCGTAGGTTTTATCTTAAGCTCAAATAAAGCTATTAGAAAACTGAAGGAAAAAGAAAAACCAAAACAAACAAACAATCCCCCACCCAGGTCTGTCCGGAAAGTATCCAGCTATGTACTATGAAAAACAGAGACATTTATTGAAGAAGATATAAGATACAAGAAACATTGTACACAGGACAATGATACCTCAGTCCCCTTCAAAGTAGGCACCTTGGGAGCTCACACAGTTCTCCCAGCCACCATCAGCTGCCCTGCCATATTTTCCTGAATCTCACCAAAAGTCTGAAATTTCTTCCCTTTCAAAGGTGATTTTAGTTTTGGGAAAAGCCAGAAGTTGCAACTCTGGGCTGTAGGAGGGCTGAGTCACCTGGGTGATTTGATGTTTTGCCAAGTCTCTGCACGAGATGTGTTGCACAAGTGGGTTCATTGTCGTGCTGAAGCTGCCAGTCACCAGTTGCCCACAGCTGCAGCCTTGTGAATCATCTGAAGTTTCCATGGAGGAATGTTCAAGCTTAGTGCAAAATTTAATGCAGATTTGTTCCTCTACTCGCTCAGTCATTTTGAATGTGAAGGCCACACAGTACACATGCTCAAAAGCATCTGCCACCCCCACTGACTAGTAGAGTGAAGTTGTCATTGTTCACACATGCACATTGGTGCCAGGTTACATCCATGTCATGCAGACTGTTCTCATTATATTAACAATGTCTGGATTTTTTTCTGGACGGACATCATATAAGTAAATTTGATACATTCTTATGTTAGTTGGGTTGAAGTACGTTAATCTGTGGTAACAAAAATTCCTGAGCTCTTACTGGCTTTCAGCCGCAAAGGTTTATTCCTTATTCACATGACTTGCCTCTTAGGAGTTGATTGGAGACCCTGGTTCCTGTGTATTCATCCAGAGCTTTGGTTGGTGGAGAGGACTCCATCTGGAAGGTTGTTGTCTGCTTACCAGTGCAGGTGAAGGAAGAGTGTACTGAATTTTGCGCTAATTCTTGAAGCTTCCACTACAGGTGTCATGCATCGGCCCCACATTAGGTGACACAGGGAGAAAGCAAGCTCAATCCTACCATGTACTTGGAAGTAGAACCAGAAAAAATATTTGGTGAACAGCAATAATGATTACTATAACCTTTATTCCCTCAAAACGGTAAAAACCTGTAAAGCAAACCCAGTATGTAAATCCACGTGTCAGAGTAGAAAGCTATTCAGGTGGGCAAACAGTGCATCATAAAGAGTATTCTCAGCCCCCTTTTGCAGCAAACCTCCTTTCGTGTTAGCTGCAGTCTCTTCAATCGATTCCTCCTCCATCTCTTGGCA
Source organism: Anoura caudifer (assembly GCA_004027475.1). Taxonomy (NCBI): domain Eukaryota; kingdom Metazoa; phylum Chordata; class Mammalia; order Chiroptera; family Phyllostomidae; genus Anoura; species Anoura caudifer. Next base: position 265,071 of record PVKU01000227.1, read on the forward strand.
ACCATATTTTATTTTTATTCACTCTGCTATACCCGCAATGGCCTCCTTTTTTAAACCTCCACGAACACGTTGGGCACAGTTTCATCTCAGGATACCCTCCACCCCACACCTGACATACCCACTCATTTAGAAGGGGGCTGAGGGTCTATCTGAAAACAACTCCACTTCACCCTTTAACTCTGAGTTTGGACATATGCAATTTTGGCTGATGGGTAGGAGTGATCCCCGTGGAAATGCAGTTGCAAGGAGAAAAAAATAGAAGCCTCCAAGGGTAAAATGAAGAATGCAGTCAGTGGAGTAAGCTAGACTGAAAAACAAAAACTGAGAGCTGGAGAGAAGAGATGTTTTAGGGATTGCAAGTCAGCCGATGGAGGAGTTCATTCCAATCCAGTCACTATGTTGCAAACATGCATCCTGAGAGAAAGGAGTGTGTGTGTGTGTGTGTGTGTGTGTGTGGTTGGAGCAACCGTGCTGCAGAAGTCTTGCAGTGGCACAGAGGTGGTGTTCCTGTTCATTGACTTTGGGTCCGTTGGCACCTCGTTGGCAGCACTGAAAACGGGGAAGGAGTTTTGGTCATGGACTAACACGCCTGGGAGCCCTCAAGCCTAGGACTGCTGAGTTCTGCCTCCCGTGGTGATGGTGAGGTGGAAATAAGCAGCATCATTTATTAACCACTGTGACATCCTGAAGTTTAAGAATTATATTTCAAGAGGACACCAACTGAGAGCAATGCATGAGTAACTGAGTAAGTGAGATGTGTATCGCCAGGATGGAGTTGTGTGGCACTGTCTACGGCGCAGCAGAGTTGCAGCTTGTCTGGTGACGGTAGCCATCAGGACCCAACATGGTCACTCTTTCCTTAAGAATCTAAGGGTCTTTTGTCATCCTTTCCAAGGCCTCAGTTTTTTGTGATCAGCCCCCTCAGCACCCAGGTGCCATACTATCTCATCAAATATTCTTGACTTGTAGGTCAGCTCTTTTCCCTTGTGGGACCACAGCCACTTTTTGCCTTACCCATGTCTATTAACTGAGAATAACTTGAGAGCTACTAAAGCTTGTGCAGCTCCAGTTTGTTTAAAAGATGGTGGATAATAATACCCATTGATCAGGGCTCTTGTTAGGGATTAAATGAAATTGCATATGAAAAACTCATAGTACACAGGTATAGAGTGCTCAAGAAATGTCATTTCTCTTTTCCAAACAGGGTGTGTATTTATTTGAAATTTGGAAGCATAACTCTATGGTCAAAAAATAGTACTGTTTTCATTTGGTGTTATTTAGAGGCATAAAGGAAATTTCACCGACTCTAATATATCTTTTATCACATTTTCTGAAATTTCAGAACTAGAATATATTCTTTTGGCTTATGTGTTTTGCTTTTTGAGTGTGCTCATTAAATACATAGTTGTTATCAAGAAGGATAAAGCATAAAGTTGTTATAGGTAATTGCCACGGTAATGTGGATTTGCTTGTCAAAGGAGTCTGAGAAAAAGTTAGGGGTAATTTTTTTGTTTGTTTTGAGTGAAATGGAGAAGAGAAAATGCATGTATGTGGTAGTGCAACTTCCAAGGAAGCAGAGCTGATTGAGGTGTCAAAACTTGCAGCGTTTGAACACTGCTCTTTTGTGGAATGGGAACAAAATAGAGGAAGAAAGTGCAAAAGGAAAACCCAGGAAACCCAACTCTCCTTTTTTTTGTTTAAATCACTCTTCATGCATCTGCTTTGTACTTGATAGTGTAAGCTTTATTTTCATTCACCATATACTTTTAATACCCCCAGGAGAATTCTCAATGACCTAAATGATTTTGTTCTGCTCATTTGGGATAATGGATGCATGGCATGATATTCTAGGTACTAAAGATTAAAGTTACTTCTAAATGGAACCAATATTATTACTAACAGTTTGATGATGGGTAATATCGATACAGAGTAATAAGGACTGAAGTTTTACAAAAATTGGGTATTAGACTTTAGAATAAACTCCTTTGTGTTAAACTTACTAAATCACAGAAGCTTGCATAAGTCTTGGTAGCAGTTCTCACAAAGAAATTATACCAGGTACATTTTTCAAAACAGTGTATCCTTGGCCAGTGTGTCTCAGTTGATTGCAGCATCATCCCATAATGGAGAGGTTGCGGGTTCAATTCCCAGTCAGGACCCATACCTGGGGTATAGGTCTGGTCCCTTGTGGTCTGGACCCTAGTGTTCTGGGTGCATAGGGAGGCAACCAATTGATGTTTCTCTCTCACACTGATGTTTCTCTCTCTTCCTTCCTCTCTCTCTAAAAGCAATGGAAAAAAATGTCCTTCATTGAGAATTTTAAAAAAAGCAACCAATATGTAAGATATCCTTTATTTGGTAAAATTGCCTAAATCCATTGCCCTTCTTTCTTCCTTTTCCTTTAATTTCTTTCCCTTCTCTTTCTTCCTCCTTGGTATTCTTCTTCTTCTCTTCCTTTCTTTCAAAACTTCTGGCTCTGGAATTCTGGGAGACAAACTTTCTGGGACTTCAAGAACAACATACGTGCAAGCTTGTAGACTAGTTTCAAATACCCCTTAGTCTCTTGGATGGTTTTATTTTTTCCTTTAAGTGTTTCTGTTATATGTTTTCTTATTCCCTGTTGATCTTTGACTTTGAAAATTCACCAATGATCTCTTTCATTTTAGTTTTTTTGCACTTGCTAGATAACTTACTGTTTTTGGTTTTTAAAAATGGTGCATTTTTAACTTTTTAAGTCATATTTAGGGACCTGAGAATGTTTTTAAATGATTATTTCACTTAAAAAAGTTCTGGTTAAATAAAAATAAGTGTGCATAAGTGACTACAGAGTCTTTCAAGTTCTGGCAGAGACTATCCTTCCACAGTAAGGAAAGAGCTCTTATTTCCAGAGCTCGCAAAATGGTGGTCTATTACATCAGAAGGTCATTATGTCTGCTGGAGTATGTTGTTGAGAATCTCAAATACTCCAATTTCTCTTGCTTATTCTTGTGTTTAGACTCTTTTCGATGCCATTAAGGAATGAATGGGTTTCTTCTCTGGGGACCAAGACAATCTCCTTGATCTGACACTTGATTTTACATGATCATTAGATCAGGTAGAGCAAAATCAAGTGCTGTCAAGTTCATAGCACTTAGTACCTGGGTCCTTGTGAGTCTTTGATTATATCCACCCAGAGACAAATATATTTTGAACATTGTTTAAAATAAAATATATCAAAGTGAAATAGATGTAAATCTCCTCGATTCACAAAATCTTCATTTAGCAAACTGCATGGAAAGCTTGCTTCACACAAAAGGCCAAAGGAAAGTGAGATCTTTGTACGTTTGACCTTTGACATGGGTGTCCAGTTTATGAAATTCATTTATTTGCTCTACAAATATTAAGGCACTATATTAACTTTGTACTGCTGCTGTAATAAGTTGTTACAATCTTAGGAGCTTAAAACAACACAGATATATTATCTTATTGCTATATTGGTCGCAAGTCTGATACCAGTCACACTGCGCTAAAATCAAGACTGTTTCTTTCTGGAGACTCTACAGGAAAATCTATCTCCTTGCCTTTCCCAGTTTCTTGAGGCCACTGCAGTCTTTGTCTTTCGACCCCCTCTTTCCTACATAACCACAGCCGGAATTGCTGCATCTCTCGTTCATCTTTCTTTTGTCTTTACATCTTTCCCTCTGAGAAAATCCTGGAAAGGTCCTCCAGTTTTATAATTCATGTGATCAGACTGGGTGCACCGGGATCATCCAGAATATCTCACAGTCAGTACTCTTAACAATATTTGCCAAGTTCCCTTCGCCATGTAATGGTAACATTTTGACAGATTCTAGGGACTGGGGTGTGGACAACTTTGAGGGCCATCATTCTGCCCTACCACAGCTGCTAGCATATTTCATGCCTTGTGCTAAACACTAGGTGTATAAAACTATAAAACAGGGTTCTTAACTCCTGAAGCATTTATTATTAGGTGAGTGATAGAGCAGGCTCTTGATATATCTGTGAGGAGAGTACAGCGATCGTTTAGGTAATACACCCAATTAGTGGCATAGGCTAAATTGAGCAGCATGCCTAGGGACCATGCCTGAGAGGTAGGCACAGTTGGGTCGTAATTCTGGGCCTGTTACTTAACTGAGAACGATTTGAGATCTACTAAAGCTTGAGTTCCAGTTTGTTTTAAAAATGAGAGATAATGCCCATCGATCAGGGCTATTGTTAGGGGTTAAATGAAATTGCATATAGAAAACTCAGTACATAGGTACAGAGTGCTCAAGAAATGTCATTTATCTTTTCTAAACAGGGTGTGTATTTATTTGAAATTTGGAAGCATAACTCTACGGTCAAAAAATAGTACTGTTTTCATTTGGTGTTATTTAGAGGCATAAAGGAAATTTCACCGACTCTAATATATCTTTTATCACATTTTCTGAAATTTCAGAACTAGAATATATTCTTTTGGCTTATGTGTTTTGCTTTTTGAGTGTGCTCATTAAATACATAGTTGTTATCAAGAAGGATAAAGCATAAAGTTGTTACAGGTAATTGCCACGGTAATGTGGATTTGCTTGTCAAAGGAGTCTGAGAAAAAGTTAGGGGTAATTTTTTTGTTTGTTTTGAGTGAAATGGAGAAGAGAAAATGCATGTATGTGGTAGTGCAACTTCCAAGGAAGTAGAGCTGATTGAGGTGTCAAAACTCGCAGCGTTTGAACACTGCTCTTTTGTGGAATGGGAACAAAATAGAGGAAGAAACTGCAAAAGGAAAACCCAGGGAGTTTTGAGTTCACATTTCCCCGCTGTTCTATGTGTTGATAATCTGAGGACGACCCTGCTGGCTTGATTCATTAGACATCATCTATTTGAGAGACACCAGGGGATGCTGAATGATTGCTTTAATTATATTACAATTTTGGGTGCGAACTCATACTCCCATTCAAGAATAATACTTCTGCTGAGAGAATATTGAGTTTGAAAGTATCATCCACATGGTGCTTGGAACCAGATAGGTTCCTGAAAGTTCATTTCTTCATGGGGAAGACAACTGTGTCAGACTCAGGCAGTGCCCTTTCTCTCTGTGCAAGTGGAAGCTAAATGAGCAGAGCAGCAAAGTCAGCCTGGCTGGTTCCCAAGGAGACGAGGCACTAGGATCCAGGTGATACCACCAGGATTCTTTATGGGAGATAGACATGCAGACATGAGTCCAGAAGGTTGGGCTACGACCTGGAGCTAGGTTCTGAGAATGGGACAGGCAGGTTGCTTGTATCATGACAAAGGATCAGAATTTATTTCAATCAGGGGCGGAAGGCTGAATTAAAGTTCTAGGATTGAGATCCACGTTTGATAAGCGTTCCTCTATTGTCGGAAGATAAGCATTTTACAAAAGAAGATAGTGAACAAGGGTGACAGAAAAAACTACTGGATACATTAAGATCATAGGCAAGTGAATGAGCTTCCATTAACTAGCTATAGTAGCAGGTTTTGGACACTTGCCACAGGGGGTTGGGATACAGGTCATGACAAACATTGGAGAAGTGCTATGATAAGGTCCCATGGAGAGGAATTATTTGGGGGGAAGAGGTCTAAAATAACAGAGGGGGAGTAAGAGGGAATGCTGAGGATAGGAGCTGTAGGTTAATGCCCCAGAGCTTTGAGCTCCTCAGCTGCAATATGGACATAAAATTATATCCACCTAGTAGGTTTTTTAACTTATGGGTTAAAATGAGATAATGCTTGCAAAGTATGCAGTGCAGTAACACATAGTAAGTACTCAGTACATTTTAGGCATCATTTATTTTAATGATTCTGAGCCACAGAGCTATTTCTATACTTCCTCCAAGGGCTAAGGCTTGATGTTGCTTAGTGTCCGGTATTCAGACATTCCAGCGTCTGAGGGGAGTAGAGAGGAAAGCTAAAGCCCCCTGTTTCCCCTTTGACTTTCTCCTGTTGGGGATTAAAATTTAAGTTGGAGTATGATCAGTTCACTTGGATAGTGCTTTCTGCCAAATACTATCATGGAGAGGAATCTTCTTTTTTGCTTTTTCAGGAAATTAGCACCGTCAGTAACTCCTCCCATTAAGTACTTATGGGCACATACATGTTAGGTACTAGCAGTGTGCAGGGGAGCAGGGTGATCAAAAGCTGACGTGCTGCCAGAGTCTGCAACTGAGAAACAGCCTAAGAAATGATGACCTCTAAGGGTTGTTAACACCTACTCCAGATAACAAATGTTGTCAAGACAGCCAGCTTATTTTCTTCCTAAAATTTTCATGGAGTAAATTTTAATACCAAATGTTCATAGAGTAGTATACTATTTCTATTAATAGAATAATGACAAATTCCATATCACTTTCCTTCAAGTGTTTGTCACTGTAAAAAACTACTATTAAAATCATAGGCTTGAGTAGAAAAAGAAAAATATGAATGACAAATCATATAGAGAAATCAGATGGATTCAGCACATAAAAATATTCAATTTTCAAATACTCTGAAATATCAATGAAATAGATTGGGTAGTCCTATTTTTAAGGCTATCCCCTACTCAGCATTTATGATGAATTCTCTTGAAATTAGAGAGAACATTCATTCTTGACTGAAGTGTTCATTGTACTTCTTAAGGAGATGACCTTCAGGGATTTTATGAGAAATAAATAACAAAGAAATCTATTTCAAGACTACTATAATGGTTAGGTAAATCTCAAATCTTAAAGAGTTTAAATGAGAGATTTGATTTTTAAAAATGTGCTGAGATGCTGTAGGTTATTAGTAGATTTTTCTTTGGACAAAGCCTAGCAGTTTGCACATTTAAATAAATATATATGTGCTAAGAATTTTAATCTGGTACTTCCAGCCCTACGTAGTTATTTGGCCCTACTAAATTCATTAATAATGAATACATATTTCTTGTTACATAACCAGTTCTGTGGCAAGAGCTATGGAGTTGAAGGTACAAATCAATTACAAATTATAATTCTTGTCTATAGGAACTTTTAACCAAGTTGGGAAAATGTACGTGGAAGAGTATATATAATAAAGTCTTTCATGGTGATGGTCCAAAGATAAGAGCAGTATGGGTAAAGAATGGAAAGATCACTGTGATTCGCACAACTGCAGGAAGACTTCTTGCAGGAACATGCACTTGAGCTGCAAAAGAATGTTGGTTTAGAATGAGGGACAGTGGTATTATAGACCTGAGAGAGGCAAACAGGTGTTTGAACGTGCCACCATGATGGAGAGTGAGAAGACTGACCAGACGAGAGGACACATTTTGTATTTGTAGGCTAGGATCAGAACATGGAGGACCTAGAAGCACAAGTTGAAAGTGTTCCAAGATTCAATCTGTCTTAATCCCTGTGGTCATTTAAAATAGATTCCAAGATTCCTGTAGAACTTGAACTTGGGTACTGCCAAATAAAGATAATAAACTTAAATGTTATGTTTAACTTTATTATCATGTAAATAAGCCATGTGAAGCACTTTAACTCTTCTCTTCACACTACGTACAGATAAAATGATGTGATGTCTATTTACTGCAAAATAATCCAACAGTGAGAGAGGGAAGTAGGTGAGGACACAGATAAAACAAAATTGGCCAAGAGTTTGTAACTGTTGATGCTGAATAGTGGGCGCATGGAATTTGTTATAATTCTACATATTTCAATTTTTGTAGAATAAATAATTTCTCCATAAGAAAATGATTTTTAAAATATCCCTCTGCTTTATCTGCATGATGCATTGTCCTTGTAAAACAGTGTCTATTTTCCTACCAAATTTTCTGACTCCCCGTGAGTAAGTAAAACCTGAAAAGTAATCTATAGGAAAGTAAATACACACACAAACAGGCACATACTTTTAAAGAATGAAAACATGAAAAACAATCTCTCCAACCATCTGTTAGAATAATTTCCTTTCTAATTCCCATTGGCTTTAAAGAGAATACAACATGGGCCTTACTGACTTTTAAATTGTGGATATACTTTACTTCGGTGCTTTGTAAGGGGTGTGCATGAGAACCTTTATCATGTGGTTTTGTCGAACACGTGTCTATGCAGGACATTTATCCTGTACCTAACTGTGTGCCTTGCCAAGTGTTGGAAGCAGTATTCACATTTTTGTGTAGATATTCACTTAATAGCTTCCTAGTTAAATTCTAGTTTTATAATAATCAGTTATATATCAATTATTTTAAAATTATTTACTGTGCAGTGGAGCTGACACTGAATGTCTTATTAAAATTGCCAAAAGAGCCAAAGAACAATTTGCTAATTTGGAGGACTCTTTTACTCAAATTTGTTTCTCAGTAAGAACTGCTGTGCCTACCCCATTTAAAATTTCATCCCCTACTCTGGATTTCATACTCATCAGCTCATTATCTTAGTGGTTAACACTATTAAATGTATTTAACTAATTTTTCTGTTGATATTTTGTCTCATCCCCTGTTTGCCTCCCCTCTATCCCACACCCCTCATTCTATAAAGTAAGAGATTGTGTACCTCTATTGCTGTGTATTTCTATTGCTGGCACATAATGGGTACTCTGTAAATATCTGTTGAATAAGTGAACAGATTAGACTATGTATTTGCGCCAGAAAATTATCTGCACATAAAAGATACCTGCATATAAAAAATATCTGAACCAATGTAAATTATTCTTCCCTCTTTTAAAAAGGGGGAACACTGAAATAATTATTTGAATTAATGTTGACAATAATTCTGGGTAATATAAGCCCCTACACTAGTACACCTACAATTTCAAGATGTGGCATTAAATATTGTCACAGATATTATATTTTAAAATCATTACTTTATTTTCAGTACACACTCATTGAATTGCATGATATACCAGGCATTGTGGTAGGCATCTCTATATAAAGAGGAATAAAATGCATTGCTACCTTCAAGGAGTTCCCAGCCTACTAGAGAGGAAAACCCAAAAAAAAGATCAATGCATCAGTAAATGTAATCAGAGAAATATGCAGAGAGAGGGCACTCAACCCACCCTAAGGGGCCCAGAAAAATCTCACAGTGGAGATAAAAGCTGAACCTGGTGCTAAAAATGAGTATGAGTTAGCATACTAGGATTCTCATAGGAGAACAGAGGACTCAAGGCCAAAGCCACACAGGGCAGTTTGAGCCGAGAACTAGGTGAGAGACAGCATGGGGTGTGTGTGTGTGTGTGTGTGTGTGTGTGTGTGTGTGTGGAGTGGGGGTGTTTGGGGATTAGATTTAGTACTAAGAGATTTTTAAGTGTTGTGCCCGAATTCCTATTCTTGTTATTTCTCTTGTCCCACACTTGCCCTTTCTTTGTGGCTCACGTATACAGGTGCACCGATACGTGCATAGGTGCTGTGTCACGTCTACAGTCCCAAACGGTGGGTTCTCACTTCCTTATACCTCAAAACACTCCTTCTGTGAGAGCAGGACTCTCTCAAGTATATAACCAGTACATGAGAAGATAATATTTTACAGTTGCAATTATCAGTTAAGACATGCTTTAGACATGTAGTGATGACTTTGGAAGGTTAAAATATTTAGGTTAAGAAAAACTAAAAATAATTTGCTGTGTCCGGGTGAAAAAAAAAAAAAAAAAAACCCTCCTGCTTAGTTCATCTGGAAACATGTATTATTAAGGAGACAATTTGTTCTACATGACATTTGCGTATAGACGAAGAGTTTTGCTTGTACTGCCTATAAGAAGCCGAATGAGACTTGTAAAAACAAGAACATAATACTTTGGTAAATCACAATTAGGTACAATTTGGGAGATTAAAAATTTGAAAATTAAAAGCCATGAATATTCAAGAAGAGAATTGCATACAGTTTCATGTAAAAAGTGTTAACATTTGTATTATATATTCTAGAGAAAGTAATTTTATGTTGGTCAAAAAGGAAAACTGTGACGTGATGAGTTAGTGCAACTGTCATGTTAGAGGCAGCCTGTTAAGCTCGAGAGCAATACTGACAGACACCATCCTCTGCTTAGTCACTGCAACGACCTCGTAAGGCAAACACAGAAAAACCTATATTCATTCTATTTTGTAAGTGAGCAAATACAGGCATTTCAAAGGAGACATGCTTGCATTCCGGGCGTGATGCAATAATCCAGGTCATCAGAGAGGTGCCATAATTTGAAGTTGATTTGTTATCCTAATTAGCAGCTCTTACAAACTGTCCTACTGTTATAGCAGCTTAGTCTTTGCTCCCCATCATCCGTTTCTCCTGTTGTCCTGGGCTCATGGCTGTGTAGCCAGCAGCTAGATTTCACTGCTTCCTTGCTCTAGACCTTGTGACTACGTTTGAGCCAATGGGATTTAAGCAGAAGTTACTGCCCTGGACTTTGACTCTTTCCTCCTTCCTGTGTGCTGGAAAAGAAACATGCCTCTCATCCTGTTTTGCCCCAGGAGACAAGGATACCTTTGGGATGATGTAGTGAAAGAAAGAACCCGAGTCTGTGAATGACTGTGGAACCCAGCTGCCCTGCCAGTTTGTTCTGGCCAATCAGCTGTGTGAGAAATAAGTTTCTGCCTCCCTTACTTATCAATCAGTAGTTTCTGCAGCAAGCATTTAGACAGTTTCTGTGGCTGGGTTTTATTTATAAGAAAGTGAGTTTCTAGTCAATATTTTAACCTATTTCTGATTTCAAGGCAGATATATTCTAGTACAGAATGAAAATAAGTAAATTTCTGACTTGGGAAAACACACTTTACAGTGACTCCTATTTAGTCCTACATTTGTATAATCTTCTTCCCTTGTGTGGCAGAGGGCTTGGGGAAAGCCATCAAATATGGCAAATGTATTGGGACATCACTTCCATAATTGTTACATTACGTTAGACTCCATTTTAGCAGATTGTAGAGAGAGATTCTCCTGCTGGCCTTGAAGAAACAACCACCATGCTGTAAACTGTCTACGGAGAGGATTCCATGGGTGGGGACTCCGGTGACCTCTAGGGCTTAGCATGGCTTTCAGCATATTGCTGGTTACAGGTGGGTCCTCAGTCACACAGCTTCTTGGAGATAAATTCTGCCAACAACCCGGATGAGCTTGGACATTATTAATTCTGCCCCAGTGAACTCTCCAAGTGGGAATACATCTAGGCTGACACCCTAATAATCATAGCCGTGTGAAACCCTGAGCTAATCCAAACCTAGACTTCTGACCCACAAAACTGAGATGATAAATGTGTGTTGTTTTAAGCACATTATTGTACTTTTTTATACATCTGTAGAAAACTAATATTAATGATATAATTCCTGAAAACAATAACCAACCAGAAATCTCACACTAATCGAAACTACTGCAAACTAATTCTATTTTGGATCTCTATGGGTGAATTCTCACTCTTTTCTCTGTTCTTTTCCTAAAGTTTCAGGATATAAGATGGAATCATTCACTAAAATAATTAAATTCCATAGCAACAATGAGAGCAAAAGAGCTCATATTATGTTACATCTCCATCTGGATTGCCACTTCTAATAGATAAAATGTCTTTCTAATCTGCTCCTCTTTATTTTTTTCAAAATAGTTATCTGTACAATGAAATTACATGACCTATATTTGCTTGTTTTTTATAAGCTATAACAATCTGACTCAGCAAGAGACTGAGAAAATTGTAGTAATGAGATCAGACATAAAAATAAACATTTATAGTCTGAGGAAATTCTGTTCAGACAATTTTTAGAAATTACTTATATTTCTTGTACTTAGAAATTATGTAAAAGAAGGCAGTATTGTTAAGAAAGTATAAAAGTATTTATAATGACATACAAATAAAGTTACTTTGAAAATGTTCTATTAATATATTTTACTCTGGATGTTTTGAACATTATTAATTTATTAATATTAAAAATTTTGTTTGGTAAGTATCAAAACATTCTCTGAGGGCATATCTATATAACAGCAAAATTTTGTTTTAGTTAAAATGCAAATGGAAATTTACATGGGTACACATTTCTTAACTAGAAATCTATTAACTTACACGGAGGATTTTATTTCTTAATTTCTGAATCTCAATCTCTATCATCAGAAATTCTAATTCAACAGGTCTGGGCAAAGATATGGTTACAGGAATGGAGTTGGAGGGAAATGGAATGCCTATGCATCTGAGATTTTATTAAGTTTCTCTGAAGATTCCGATATACTCTCAAATCTGTGATCCACTTGTTTATTGAATCTGAGCTCAACAGGTCTACTATGAAAGGCAGTGGTTTCTGATGATGCTGTAATCACAAAAAGAAATTATCTGTCATCATCTTTGGAATGAAATTTGCTACTTGAAGTTCCAAAATTCCCAGTAATTGATATAAATTATATCCCTGATCTTCTCCTTCCTCAATACATTTAAATTCCTAGTAAACAGTAGAAGAGAATGGGAAGGGAGGACTGTGTGTGTGCTTGTGTGTTGTGTGTGTCACAAATATTGGTTGGGTAGATGACAAGAAAAAACACAGCTACCTACTGTACCTAAAATATCCTTACCTAGCTACCTAATTTGTACTCAATCTTCAAGGCTCAGTTATCAACCCTCACCCCTCTTCATTCCTCAGGCAAAACCAGGCTCCACGCCCCTCTGTTCTCATAGCACCCTGTAAATAACTCTCCTACATGTATCGTAATACTTTATAGCTGACTTTCTCCTGTCTGCTGAAGTAACCTGAGTCCCTAGTACAGTGTGTAGTACGGCATAGGTTGTCAGAGTATGAAAAAAATTGTACTTGAAAAGTGCCAGAAAAGGATTAAAAATTATGTGAGTAAGGAGGAAGAAGGGGTATGCTTGATAATATTAGTCTTGATAATGTTTTTGGACTTTTTATTCATATACAATTTGTTGCCCAAGGCTCTGATTTATCCCACTTATTTTTTCCCATTTCTCTCATTTTCTTCTCATCTTACCATCCTGATGGCATGGTTATTAATAGTTTTCTTTTCTTTTTTCTTTTTTAATTATTAATATCCAGAAATCAGTTGCATTTCATTTTATTTATTTTTTAAATTTTGTTTTAATTGTTGTTCATGTACAGTTTTCTGTCTTTTACTTCCATCGCAGCCCACCCCCCAGCCCGCCCCACCTCCCTCCCATTTCCACCCCCCCCTAGTTTTTGTCCATGTGTCCTTTATACTTGTTCCTGTAAACCCTTCCCCTTTCCCCCTGAAATTCCCACCCCTCTCCCCTCTGGTCGCTGTCAGCCTTTTCTCTATTTCAGTGTGTTTGGTTATATTTTGCATGCTTGTTTGTTTTGTTGATTAGGTCCTGTTAAAGGTGAGATCATATGGTATTTGTCTTTCATCACCTGGCTTATTTCGCTTAGCATAATGCTTTCCAGTTCCATCCATGCTGTTGCAAAAGGTAGGAGCTCCTTCTTTCTTTCTGCTGCATAGAATTTCATTGTTAATAGTTTTTTAATGTTGAAATAATTGCTTAAAGTTAAGTACAATTATAATTTTCCTCTTTAGTCCTCTGTTCAGTAGTAAACACAGATGTAGTCACTATCCTGGTGAGAACAAGAATATGTGAAAGAACAAATTATTTTAAGAGGGCAAGAAAAACTGGCATTCACTGAGTGTTTATTACATCCCAGGTACTGTGTTGGACACTTTTACTTAGGTTATTTAATATAATTCTTTTATCAACCTATGAAGTAAGTATTATATTTCACTAAAGAGAAAATAATATTAGAGAGGTCATAGAAATGGCCTAACATCTCATAGCTGGAGAACAAAGGAGCCAAAATTTGAATGCGTGTTTATCCTAGTAAATTTGGTACTGTGTACCCTCAATAACCAGGATTGAATTTATTTGTAAGGAATACTGGGGGCCCCTGTAGGGCCATCTGTGCATTTCTTTTTTTTAATTATATTTTATTGATTATGCTATTACAGTTGTCCCATTTCTCCCCATCATTCCCCTCCACCCTTCACACCCCCTCCCACCCACATTCCCCCCTTTAGTTCATGTCCATGTGTCATAAGTTCTTTAGCTTCTACTTTTCCCCCACTGTTCTTGCCCTCCTCCTATCTATTTTCTACCCACCGTCAATGCTACTTATTCTCTGTACCTTTTCTCCCTCTCTCCTCCTCCCACTCCAGAAACGGAGATCACATGGAGGGTGTGCATTTCTTAACATATCAGAGAGGATGTACATGCTGTGGGGAAGGTCTTGTCTAACTCATAATAGCTATTTTGCTTTATATACTTTTAATACTGTGGCACCTTTTAATTTTCATATTAAAAAGTTGCTACCCTTTACCAAAACTATAATTGCCAAATCTTGGTCAGTGAATGTCTCCTGTAACTAAAGATGCTCCATTTCTACTTTATTTAAATGTAAATGTTCCATTGTGATAGTAATTTGTATTCATGTGGAAAATTTCCATACATATGAGGATTAAGTTTGTGTACAGTCATCTATATTCATATCACATTAATCATTTCAGTCTAATCTCTGAAATAAACCTTAAATTCCAAACAGGACTACTTTCCATTCCCTAAAGAAATCAAATGGGTTGTGTTCCTATATCCTTGCTCATTCCTTTCTCTGAAATACCTTTCAATGTATGTCTAACAAAATAGTGTCCATCTTTCAAGGACCCTGTAAAATGCTCTCATTCCTCTGCATTGAGTAAACATGGAGGAGAAAAAGATGCTGGAGCTTGGTAGTCATCCGCTTTGTAAAGCACGAGATGGAAAGAGATACTTACTGACTTAGGAGGCAGCAGAAGTTGTCTGAGGCCTAGTGTTCAAAGGACATGGCAATGTGTGATTCAGACAAGGTGCCGGGAGTCCCACCAGATGCCAGGTGACGTCCAATCTTGAAGTCTTGTAGAATTGCAATGGGTTTGGGAAATATTTCAAATGGAGCAAACTGGCTTATTGAAGGGATAAAAATTCAAAGAATATGACTCAACTATCTGAAAGAATGGTTGCTAAAAATTAGTTGGCCTTTGGATGCTAGTTAATAGCTGGGTTTTAGGGTGGAATTCAGTCCTGTAAAGGAATTGACCTACTAGATAGTGTAAGTAGGCAAATAACATAATGAGGAGACAAGGTAGAAGTCTCCTCCATGTATGGGAACAAGAAAGGTAAAAATGGGAACTACTGTAGTTGAGAGATCTTTCTAGCTCTGTACTTCATAGCATATATCTAATTTTTATATTAAATTAATTCACACAGTAGTAATCCATTAAGCATTCATTTAGTATCTTTTGCATATCAGGAACTTACCTGAATTAAAATGAATAAAACACAGTTCCTGACAATGGGGAAGAAAGATAAATATTAGAGATTTAAATGGAATAATATTATTCAATATTATTCAATGAGTGGCCATTCAACAAACCTTACTATTGTATCACTGATTCATAGCACGTACACCAAGGCATTCTGAAGGACCAAAGAAACTACATCTGTTTCCAGCTTTCTGATTTATGGTTCTCTGATCAGGAGTACTTGTCTCGGTAACATTTCCATCTGGCAACCATGTTCAGTTAAAGGGATGACTTATCAAAATTATTTGAACTGTTAGCAGTAAAGAAGAATGAGAGGCAAAGGGGATGAAATGGAAGTCTTCAGATTCCAGTCAGTTTTAAGTCTAGGTTGAGGTTTAATTCCATTAACCACTGGAATTTGATGAGGCTTCTGCACATTTTTTGCCTCGATTGTGGGTCAGGAGCCATCTAACTCAATAGGAGCCATCTAAGAAGACAGACCGGAAAGTGTGGGCTCAAGCGTTCTCCGCCGTGAGTGAGCTGGAGTAGAGAGCAGGACAAGGGCAGTTCTATGGTTCCTTCCTCCGCAAAGCCTTTCCCAGTTACCTAGAATGGAGTGATGGCTTATTACACTTTGCTGGCATTCATTTGATGCTTGCCTACTTGCCTTACTCTACTGTGACATGGGAAGACTTGCAGTGCTTGCTCCTCAGAGCAGAGGAGTTTGGGATAAACTCACTGGACTTCAATCAGTCCTGGAGGGTAGGCAGGCAGTCTCGACTCAGTGCTCAAGGGAAACAGGAGTTTCACAGTTAAATTCAGATGTCGTTGATGTGAGGCCTAGGGAAGAGTAAAGGATAGGAGGTGCATATCAGGAGCTAGGTAAGGGTGGTGATGCATGTTTTCATGAGAGATTTACTCAAATAGCAGAACCCTTTGTTGGAGATTTTGGTACAAGAAAAGGAAGTAAGAGCAAGGCAGGGTATTGGACCCCATCCAAACCGAAGATTTGAAGGGCGGGTCCCTGATTTTAGAGAATAATACTGGATTATTTATTTGTTTGTTTGTTTGTTTTCATTCCTTTAAAACATACCTGTCTCTCACCCATTCCCATTTCCCTATTTTGAGTCTGGATTCTGAGTAGAAAAAATGCAGGCAGACCACAGATTAAGCTAAGGCAAAACTGACTCTAGAGGTGTTATTTGGGGCCTACGTGCACACTGAGCTCCCCTAGCTGGCATATGTGTCCAGCCTGTATTTGGGTTTAGAGGGCTCTTGGTGCAACATGAGGCGAACCCCCATGGTGTTGCTCTTGCTCAGCTCTCATCTCCAGACACTTGGCTCCTTGTTCATCCAACTGCAGCCAAACATGTTGCCATCAAGGCCTTTGCACACACTACAACCCTTGCCCACAAAGCTAGTCCAGCAGATGCCCACAGGTTTACTCCCACATTTTGGCCAAGCATCCACTCAAATTTCAACTATTTGGAGAAGGTTTCATTCTCTTTCCCCCCATTCTCTGTTTTTCTCTATGCCCTTTTTCATGAACTGTTACACTAGATATTTTTTCGTTAATTTTCTGTGTCCCCAGAGTGGAATGCAAACTCCGTGAGGGCAAGGGCTTTGCTTTGTTCACTGTTGTGTTGTCAGGGCCCAGAACTGTGCTTGGCATATAGTAGATGCCCAAGAAATATTAGATGAATATATGCCTGGCCACCAAAATTTAGATGTAGGATGCAAATGATGGCCAAGACCCACCAAGTGGTGGTGTCAAGGTGTGTGTCATCTTATATGCTTTAGGATTATCTTAGGAAATATTATAAGCCTGAGTCTGCTTTGTGGGGATGTTACCAGCACATCTATGAGCAGATGTGGTAGGTAGATGCAGGAGAAACAAGGTGGAGAATGACATGTTGTATCATTTCTGATGGTTCACGAGAAGCCTTGATCATTATAATGCTCCATAATCTCCTTGGAGTGCTTATGTCATACTTAACTCCCCTTAATAGCAACTAGCCCAAAGCAGTACACATTTACATACTCAATAACATTGAATGAATGAACGATTTGATATTGAAATTACAAAGCTACATAATTGAGAATTATTCAAAGTAAGAATATCTGTGACTTCCTTAAACTTGCAATTTGTTCAAATTTATTATAAAATGAACTGTGATCATACTATTTCAGAAATAAGAAAGTCTCAGCGTTAACCTGAAACATAAACCAACATAATATTCAGTCAGATAAATGTAATGATCTGACTATCACAGGACTGTGAGAATTAAATGTGTTACCACACGGGGTGCATTTAAATAACTGGACACACAGTAAGATGTTAATAATGAGAAGTTATTGGTAATACTAGTGTTGTGCTGTGGTGTGTGTGTATCTTCTCAAATAGAGATCAACTCTTGTACAGAAATGACTATGTAATATATTTCTATGCACAAGGGAGAGGCTCAACACAATGTATTGGATAAATGAATGAATTATTCCATTCAAAGAAGTTTTCTATCTGCAAAAACTTTGAATGTGCTCTTAGTACTATTTGTAAGGAGGAACGGAAAAGGAGGGAAAAGCATGGTCTTGTGGCAAGGAGTTTGGGTTTTAAGATTTAACAGTGCTGGGCTTCAGTCCCGCTTACTAACTATGTTTGCATGAAAAAATTAATTTTTCTAAGACATAGATTTTTTCTCTCTAAAATGGAAAACAATAAAAATAATCTACCCCTTAGGATTGTCTTGAGGACTAAGTAAAAAAAAGTACATTGCAAAATGCACAGCACATTACTTGCACTTTATTTTATCAATTATAGTAATTATTGTAATCCCTGAGGAATACATGGTTGTATCTTACAAGAAATACAGAAATTTAATAACCTTGTATATTTTATGGAGCTAAGGACACTGACAACAAAACAGGGTAACTCCGTATTTTTCCCCCTCCGTTTGGAAATGCTTCATGTTCTGTTTTGGGACCATTCCTGAACTCTTGTCATGTATTATTATAAGGAATTTCATTTGTTGAGCCTGTAATCCACACATTAGGTTAGGAGTTTGCAGGGAGACTGTCTCTCTGAATGTGTTCATGTCCTGGCTGTGTCAACGACTGTTCCTTATGTTGGGCATCCTGGTCATGTAAAAGTGTGACCGACTGTTAAGTTCTCATGTTGGTCCCAGTCTGCCCACCCCCATCTGCAGTCCACCTACAGACAGGTCTTTCGGCCCTCTGTGAAGGCATTTCCTCGTTTGTGAGATGAAGATGCGTTAATGTATGTGTGAGTGCTTTTAAGCTGTCAAGTGTTGCATAATTATGAGGTAATATGGGACTAATAAATCAACAGTGATTTATTGATTGATGCTAGAGTAGGTGATTAATGTCATCATTGCCTAAGGCATTTAGTAAGTTATACTTGTGTAGTATTTTCACAATTGCAACTACCTGAATTAGAATATGTTTAAAAATGATTAATTTGGGGAGAATATCTCAAAGATACCTTATGTTCTATTATGTTAAGTCTCACACTTTGATTTCATTTTCTGGTTATGCATTGTCTTTCGAACTTCTGCTTGTTTTGTGTTAACATTAAGGAAGAATAACTAGTTTGGGGCTTAGCTCTATCTGCTATGTTAGGGTTGTGAAAGACCATTTAACCCAGATGGTTGACACTTACCAAAAGATGCATTTTGGTTCTTTATGAAGAACACATAATGGCCAACATCCAAAAAGAAAAATTCAGTGGCATTTTACCTGTAATCATATGAAAGTTGTTAGAAAGTTGCCACCCTTGAAACAGATTGAAACCCTCAAGCAGTAGAGGAATCAGATATAATTAAATATTTTTGTTACTCAGTTTTAAAAATTGTAGTGTACTCAGTAAAATTGGTTACATTTCTCTTGCATCTAAAGCCATTGCTAATGTAAATGACTAATGTTGGCTATAACAAAAGGAAAATCAAAACAATGTTGATTTAGTAATTATAGGAGTGACTATGTAGATGCATTTTTAAGGCCCCATATTCTTTTGTATCCTTTGTCTTACCATGGATACTTTCTACAATAGTTCTCTGTCCTTAAATTCAACATATGCTAAGAACAAGATTTCTTAAAACATTATTTCAGGGCAGAGTGTCATATATTACTGAAATGAGAAAAATGTCTCAAAAATAACATCCATGAAAATATCAGCATATCCTTTTTTAGATGTGGAACTTAAAACATTAAGTTATATACAAGGTCTGTCTGGCAAAAGTCCAGTTATTGTTAATATAATGAGAACAGTTTACACAACATCAGTGTAACCTGGCAGCCAAGGAAAGTAGACAGGAATGTGCATGTGTGAACAATGATGACTTCACTGTCCTAGTCAGTGGGAGCGGTAGATGCCATTGAGTGAGCATGTGTACTGTGTGGCCATCACATTCAAAATGACTGAGTAAAGCAATGAATCTGAATCAGATTTTGCATTAAGCTCGAACATTCCTTCATGGAAACTGTTCAGATGATTCAGAGGGCTGCAGCCATGGGCAACTGCTCACTGGCAGCTTTATCATGCATCACGTCTTGCACAGAGATTTTTGGCAACACGTCAAGTCACTCAGGTGACTCAGCCACCCTGCAGCACAGATTTGCACCCTGTGACTTCTGGCTTTTTCTAAAACTAAAATCACCTTTGAAAGGGAAGAAGTTTCAGGCTGTGGATGAGATTTAGGAAAATACAACAGGGCAGTTTATGGTGATTGGAAGAACTGTGGTATCTACTTTGAAGGGACTGAGGTGTCATTGTCCTATGTACAGTGTTTCTTGTATCTTCTTCAATAAATGTCTGTTTTTTCATATTACATGTCTGAATATCTTCTGGACAGACTTCATATATAATAAGCAAAAATGCTTTCTTTTCTTTTTATGTTCTTGCACAAACAATTTCAAGCATATACAAAAGATGAAAGTATAATGAAACCTCAATATGGCCATTACCCAGATTCCAAATTAAGATTTTGCTATTTGGGCTTTCTCTGTCCATTTTGTCTCTCCCTCCCCCTTCCTTTTCCTCCACCCTCATATTCTTTACTGCTCATCTCTACAAAATGTGAACATTTGCTATGTAACCACAATGCCACTCTCCCATATACTTACCTTAAAAATAATATTTTGGGGTATAATTTAGTAATCAGTCCATATAAAATTCCCCAGAGTTTTCTAAAAATGCCCTTTTGTGTTTGATTAACTTCAATCAAAAATCTAATTTCTTCAAATCATATTTGATTCTTTTAGCTCTTTACCTATTGTGATCCTTTTCTCTCTCTCCCTTTATTGTATAATACTTATTATTTCAATACTTTTTATTGAAAATGGGTTTACTGTTGTCTTACAGAATTTCTTACATTTTGAATTTGTCTTTGTGCTTTCTGTGATGTCATTTAATTTGCTCTTCTATTTTCCACATTTTTGTTTATAAAGGAAAGTCAGCTCTAGAAATTTGGATAGATTTAGGGACACAGTTTTTTGACTAGAGTACTTAATCAGAGATACTGTGGATTTGTGTTATGTCGTATTAGGAAGAATGCCATTTTTAATTTTCTGTTTTTAGTGGGAAAGCCAGAAAGTTAGAACGTTTCATTAGAAAGCTTCAATAGATTTTTCCTGTTTATTAACTTGGGAGAAGTGGGGTTGGGGGAGAGAGAGGGGTTTGTTTGTCTGCTTATTTAAGCATTCATTGGCTGCTGCTTGTATGTGCCCTGTTGGGAGACTGAACCTGCAACCTTGCTGTATTGGGACAGCACTATAACCAACGGAGCTACCTGGCCAGGTCCAATAGATTTTCCATCTAATGTTTTCATCCACTGATGATTTTGCTTGAGTCACTTATTTCATCAAGGGTCGCAACAATGCAGTTGCTAATTCTATCATTTCCACCATATGTGTTAGCTGCAATTCATCTCAAAAAAATAACTTTCTCATTCCATTTAGGCTATTGAGTTACCCTAAAATGCAATTTGTACAAAAAAGTGTGATAAATGACTATTTTCTTCTAATCACCAGTTTGCAGAGAAGTAAGCAGTGCGGCCACATCCACTGCTGGAGTTCAGCCCTTCCCTGCGTTTCCTTTGCCACAGCCTTCGTTCTGGCCCTCATTGACCTTCAAAGGCACTATTGCTGTAACTTCAGTAGATTCTTTCCCTAAACTGTTTTCTTTTCTCTGTTTGTTTTTTATTGCCAAAATGGGGCTTCTAAAAACTGCAATGGAGTCTGCTTGCCTTCAGATTAAAGGCCCTCTTTCTTTAGGAACACATTTGCAACTCTGTAATTACCCGTCAACCTATCTTTCTGCTTTGAACAGCCATTACATTCCACGAGCGTAAGGACGCTCAACAAACACCAACTAACGTAAGGAAGTTCAGCGAACACTCCCTGTGCCTTCTTTCAAGCTCCTTGCTCGATTCCCTCAGATGGCAGTGCCATTCTCCCTGTTGCTTACTCTCTGAATCCTACTGATCCTTCAAGACCCGGATCTTTTGTCCCTTCTCCAAGTGAAACCGTATTTGAACCAGTTCTTCCTCTGAACTGCCGTGGCATTTCTAAGAACTTTGAGTCTGACAAGTTTTGCTTTCACGGTCCTTCCTGTACTTGACTGCCCATGTGAATCTTCCATATGAAACCATACATTCTTAAGAAGCTTAATTTACTTGACCTTCATATTCTTCTCACCATCCCTGATATGAGTTGCTCAGAAAACCATAAGGGAATTATTAGTACATGACCTCTTGTGGTTTGTTGCCTTTAGATCAAGAACATACAGTTAACCTAATGAAAAATAGTCATATTTTGATAATCATGACCAAACATTTCAACAAAATATATTGAGTACTTAGGAACCAGGCAACATGCCCAGTGTTTTACAGTCCTCATCTTACTATCATAACCGTTCTATGATGTAGGTTCTGCTATTATCTCTATTTTATCAAAGAGGAAACCAAGATTTAGAGAAATTACTTCTATAGCCAACATCATAAGCCAGTGAGAGGAAGAACAAAGATTCAAATCCAGCTGATTCTGATAAAAGTCAATGCCTCCTACATCCCATTAAATGCGCCCCTCTTTCAGGACTGCTGAATGAAGAACTGTTGTGGTGTGAGTTCTAAAAGTCATTACATGTCAGTCACTTGCGATGAGCTCCAAATGCTAAAATAATCTTTCTATGCATTTGCAGTCTTACTAGGGATGATAATTCCTGTAATGGGCATATTAAGGATAAGTCTAGGAATACCACCAAATGGTAAAGAAGTAAATTTTGGAAAAAAGAATTTTAAAAAATATTCTGAATTTACTAGGAATTTTCTATCAATTTTTAAAACTTACATTTTCAAAGATACTGACATAGCACTTAAAGAAGATGAAATAGTTTCAAAAGAGAAACTACGCAAAGTTTAAATTTGGGTGCATTCATTCAATAAATATAGTAATGAATATTTATTCTGTGCTAAGTGTTATAGGAAGATACAAAGTTGTATAAAGCGTCTACACATTGCCTACAACCCAGTAGAGGGGTGAGAAACACGCTGCGCAGTGGCCGAAAGCCAGCAAGAAGCCACCACTGCTACAGCAGGATACCAGCTCCTGCCTTAGCTTCCACGGGGGTTCGGCGAAAGGAGGGCAGACTCTCCATGCTGGTAGGCACAGAGTAAATTAATTTTTTGCTGAAGATAACAACGGGAGGCAAAGTTAGGAAAACAGAGACAGTTCTCCTATGATCACACTTCTATCTTAAATAATTACTTCAAAGGAAAAAATAAATCCTGTTTGTTTGCTTCAGACTCAGTCAAATGATCATTATGTTCAGTTTGGTTGACATTGTGTAAGAAAGCCAGACATTTAAGAAATATCTCCAGTATTCTGATAAAATTGTAAATGATGAGGTCTGTCAATGAAGAGCTTCTTAATACCTTCAAAATAAAAACCTTAACTTGATCTGATTCACAGAACCTGTGAGGTTCCGTGGATGGTGCCTCATGTTTAGTGAAAGGAGCATACTGTCACGCCAGACTGAGTGGTTCTGGGTTCTTCCTTTTGCCTTCTGCCCTGCCAAAACCAGCTGTTCTTGAGATTTTGCACAAGTCACTCAATTTCTGCTATTTCAGCTCAGTAGCTAGATGATCTCTAATATTTCCTCTGTCAGTTAAATTATGTGATTAAATATCATCTCATTTCAACACGTACTAATAATGGAAAAGAGAGTGGACAGCTCTCTAATTAATGTAAGTCTGCATAAAGGTTTATCTCTATGAGGCAAAAAGAAATAAAATCGTCCTGTTCCTAAGGCCAGACCATACTTTCCTGCTGCTAATTTGTGCTTTGGGCAATCATGTTTTAAAAAGAGAGATTTTCCCTGTCTCTCAGAAATGAATAAATGGAATATAATTCCATTGACATCTAACAAGCATTTATTTATGGAGCACCTACTGAGTACCAGGGACTGTCTCAGGCACCGAGCAACTCTGCAGTGCACAGACAAGGTCCTGCCCTCGTGGAGCTTCCAGTCTGGAGTATGAACAGGGGTTAACATACTGTACAGGATGCTGCAGTGGGGCTCTTTCTGTCCTTGTTTCCTCTTTGAAAGGCGAGAAGGACACAAAGCCTGCCAAGTGACTCTATATCCTTAGTAAAGGAAGACACCGCACATGCAGCACATGCCAGGGGTAAACCATTTCTGCTCATCACTGCTAGTAAACCAGCATCACTGCCATTAAAGAAAAAAATATTCCATAACACTTGTTAAAGAGGCCAAGGAAGTCTTTATTCAGGATTGTCACATTAGGTATAGGGATCACTATAGTGAGATTTTATACTGGGGGAGAGAAATTGAGGTCATCTCTGAATATAGCATGGGCAAGGAGGAATTTCTTGCCTGGGAGCCAGGCTCAGTGGATAAAAAATTACTAACAGGAAACATCAGAAATAGCAGGGGTCTTGGCTAAATCGATCTGACAACATTCTTCACTGAAGACAGGCCAGGGTGATCAGACACCACCTGGGGGATGGTGGAGATGAGGAACCCAGTCAGGTATCGAGGGTGACCAGATGTCCAGGGTTCTGGTTAAGCTGATTTAGCTGGCACCCTTTTTAAAAACTAGATTTTATAAGGAAGTACATGGATGGGTTTAGGAGAAGGTTCAGAAGACTGATTGAAGTTTGGTCAAGCAATCTTTGTCATTACCATTCACCTCCAGCCTAGAAAACAATGGAGATTCAAGAGAGAATGAGAGGGAGAGAGGAGCAGGGAGGGGAGAGGAGAGGAGGGTAGGGGAGAAGAAAATAAGAGAAGAGAGGGGAATGAGAATGAGAATTCCCTAATAAAGGATTGTCAGGGGCTTTAAGATAAGAACCACCTGGAGCTTGGGGCTTGCTATATGATCCCTGGAAGTGGGGGACTGCTCTCTTGCTCATGTCAAGAGGTTATAGGTGGGGTCCCTGTCTGTAGCAAAGAGAAAAATGACAGGGAAGCGTGAGTTTTCTTGGCTAAGGCATAGCCCAACCACACAACATTGAAGAATAGAGGAAGCTCCTAAAGAAATAATTGGGGTGGATCACCGATGGGATCAGTACCATAGGCTGAAGGGGAGAGGGAAGCCTAAAATCAGCTGAAGGAGTTGTACGATCTATCTCAGACAGATTGCACAGGGGTATGCTTTCTTCCCCACCCTCAAAAAAAAGTCACAAGGGTGCTCCAGGAAAGGGAGGGGTGATTGTATAGTGGGCTGTGTCTAGAGTGAACCTATGGCATATCACAACTGTATTTGCACCCTAAGTGCAAATGTCTCCCCAAAGATCCTCTTCTCCTTGGTTTGATGTTGGCTGATGAAGATCAGGGAACTGGAGTTAAGAGAGAGGGAGGAAGATGTACATGCCATGCTTTGCTATTGAAGGTTCCATGCGTGAATCAAACCTGAGCTGCAGGGAGAAAGCCCTAACTTGAGGGATGTTAAAAACTGTCCTTATTTCATTGATTTGATTATTTTCATATCTGACATGACACTTTTCTAGTAACTGAGAGGGACTCAAAACCTGTGCAAACTGCCTAGAATTTCATCCAAGAAGAAAAACAAATTTAGAGAGTACTTAGAGGGGCTATCTCAGGACAGATGAAGTTGTTTCATGATAGTAAATCCTGTTCGTTTAACAAGAAGGTTTCATACCAATCACAAAAATATATTTCTATATAAATTATGTAAAAGCAAATAGTGAAAATGTAATAATGTATGAAAATTTTCAGAAACTATCACAAAGACACTAAACACTGATTTTCTTTCCCTTTCCCTTCACCGTCACTTCCTGTCCTCCAGCTCCTCATTCATTTCAGTCATTTCCGGCATTTGGGAACAGTTTTAGTTTATTTTTATTATTTCAGATGCAGTCCACAGTGGGGCTGTATAGAGATAAATATATCTGTAAGCCAGAAATATTACAAACTACCAAGACAAATCATCAGATTGCTTTGTCACTCAGAAAGAGGCATCTTAAAGCTAGACAGAATTATTCTTAGTACACAGTCCTCTTCTACGGACAGTATTTGATATTAAATCTTTGGTAGTGTTTTTTAGGAGAGGATATTTATCTTACCCATCACCTTCAAAAGAGACTTAAATAAGAATGAGTAAGTTGAAGAAAAGTGGATGTAGTTCAGTAATGTTAACTAGGGGATGACAATGTACAGATACCAGTGTGTTTATTATGAGATTTGCACATTTTAAGTATTATAACAATCATTTGATTGCCAAAATATACAAAACTTTCATGTTTAACAAATATTATATTTATAAGGTAACTGGAATCTTAAAGCATCCCTCAGACTTCTCTACTTCTCTATCCGTTCTTCTGTTTTCACTTCCTGCATCCTTTTACGGTCATAAAAGAGTTTGTCCTTCTGATCAAGGCCCGGCTTAGGATTTCTTCCACGACCTTTGCTTCGTGACTGATTCCCTGTGTGTTCCACACTCCTTCCATCTGAAGCAGATTCTTCTGCTTAGCCTGTAAAACATGGTTAAATCTCCCTCTGGTCCTAATATTAGAACAAAAGCCATCTTTGGGTTTGCATTATCTGTAGCTACTATCTCAGTCATTTCTTAGAGGTCAAATTAAATGGGGAATTTTCGGTTGTTATTGTACTTACAGTAACACTATTTGTACTAACAAATGGTCCTTCCCAAATTTCAGAACCCTGCAGAAGCTTATTGCTTGCCCACATTATAGTCTGGTGTGACTGTTTTTAGCTGCGGGTGACTTTCCTCTCTGTGGTGTTTCAGGGACTGTGGCTCTTGTTGTTATGCCATCAGCCAGGGCTTTGGGGTCCTGAGCTCTTGGGAGTGACACTGTACGGTTACCGCTGTGTTTTCTTGAAACAGTAGTATATCTCTTTTTAAATTCCTTAGCAGCACATTCTGTTGATGAAAACTGGTGAAGTGGCACCATCAAAATTCACTCTAAGCTAGGAAATATAGTCCTGGCTAGGTGGCCAGTGACAGTTTTCTGCTAAGGAAGTTTTTATTTTTCTTTTTATTTCCTCCTCTCACACTTCACTGTGTGCCAAAGTTCTTATTATTTCCACTCCTCACTGCCCTCTCCACATGAACTCTTAAAGATTTAACTAAAAGCTGTGTACTAACAGTTTATAAATTTGTATCACTAGCTAGCCTCTCCTTAGCACTTCAAATATATTAAATAATTTCAAGTAATATATTTAATATACTCCTTGAATTTGATATGTCTGAAATTAAACTTATCTTCTTCCTTCTTCCCTCACCCTAATTCCCAAAACTAATTCTATTCCTCCATTAGCTAGTTAATAAAGTACTTTTTTTTTGTTTCCTACCATTCTGTTACTTACTTCATTCCTTTACCCTCTCCATTAAAAGTCTACCTGTACAGGTTAGTGATGCACCAGGTGTATTTCATCATGTCATCTCTTCTCCAACCCTGCTACGACTGCCTGGTAATGCCTTCATGGTGCCCATTCCAAAGCCTCCTAAATTTGTTTGACCCTCCTAAATTTACCAGCCATACCACTGCCAGCATGGTCTATCTAAAATAAATATTAACTAAGCCTCTACTCCACCACAATCCATCAGCAATTCTCCATAATTTACCAGGTAACATCCCTGTTCTTTGGTGTTATACAAAGTTGGCATTTAGCTGGATCCTACTTTTCTTTTTATGTCAACTATTACTCATACCTGAAGTCCAAGAATACTTAATTAGCTCCTCAAACAGTATATAATACTTTCACTTCTCAGTGTCCTTGATTATGCTTTTGCACCTATGTGAAATATTCTCCATTCCTTTGTTTGTCCTTGCTCACCTAGTATTCAAGAGTCAGTTCAGGCACTGCATCCTCCAGGAGAGATTACCCAATCTTCTAAAGCAACCTGAGCCCCTCTGTGCTTCCTTAGCATGCTTAAACATTGGCTTCCTGTGGTGTATTTAAGTTATGTGTATTTTTCCATGTAAACACAGACAGTGAGTTCCTCAAGGTCATTCCTATGCCCTCAGGTCCCAGCACAGTGTTATCCATAGGATAGGTTCACAGTAAATGCTTGTTGAACTGAAATTGAACATTACTCCCCTATATTTCTACCATTTTTCACCTCAAATATTTTTTTGAATACAACTTTTTTATAGAAAGAGGAAGGAAGTACCTTTCTAATTGTCTGGCAGAAATAGACAATTTCTTATTTAACTTACCTTTTTTTTTCAAACCCAGCTAATATTTTATCTTCTAAAATGCTTTCAAACAAAATTGTGTATGTATCTGCTTTTGAATCATAAGCAGGAATACAATAACCATTTTTATTCCTATAAAATAAGCCAGGCATATTGAGACAAAGGATGAAATATCAAGTTTGTGAAATGATTTGGAAGACTGCTTTTAAATGCTGAGGTTTCCACTAAAGTAGCTGCATTATTCTGAGTTCTCTAGAGAAACAGAGCCAGAACCACATTCAGTATAAGGAATTGGCTCACATAGTCGTGGAGACTGAAAGCTGATGGGGAAAGTTTCAGTTTGAGTCTGAGTCTTTCAAAGACAGGAGAAGACAGATGTCCCGACCTGAAGACAGTCATGTGGAGAGAGTAAAGTCTCCTTCACCCTCCTTCACTTTTTTGTTCTGTTGAGGCCTCCCAGTGGGTTGAAGCCCACTCAACAATGGGTAGGGAAATGCACTTTACTCAGTCTCCTGAGTCAAGTGTTAATCTCAACCAGAAACACCCTTACAGGCATCTCCAAAATTATTATTGATCAAATATCTGGGCACTCTGTGGCCTAGTCAACACATAAGATTAATCATCACAATATTATGTCATTAATATTTCCTACACTAAATATTTATCAGAGCCATGATTTTATTGCCTGCATAATCTTACAGATGTATCATTAATCATTATGTAATTCCCCTATTGCTGGATAGGAAATTGTTATAAATTTTTACTGACATCAGTGATAATATAATGGGCATATTTATAATAAGTATCTTTGGTTGTATACCTATCATTTTGTGGAATGTTGTTGTGTTGTCAGTCTGCCCATCTTTGCTTCATTTTAGAAACTACTCTTTTCATTCAGTGTGATGGTGTTGGGTCTATTTAGCCTATTGTCCCCCCTTCCCTAGTCACCATTCCTATGGTGGTAGAGACCAGATCAAGCTGACCAATCAAAGTACCCCATTAAAACCACATCAAGTTGGCCAATCAGAATAACCCATCCTCATGGCTCAGAGATGGCTCAGAGATGATCATAGGTAGCAAATGAAGTGACTTGGAGTTCTCCTTGAG
Organism: Anoura caudifer; assembly: GCA_004027475.1. Classification (NCBI taxonomy): domain Eukaryota; kingdom Metazoa; phylum Chordata; class Mammalia; order Chiroptera; family Phyllostomidae; genus Anoura; species Anoura caudifer. The sequence goes on from PVKU01000227.1 coordinate 294,092, forward strand.
GCTGTTGGTAAAACTCTCAGAGGAGGTAGATGTATTTCACTGGAATTGCTGGCCTGTGAGGATGTGATCTGGATTCTTGGTGGCCATCTCCCTGGCTGTGTGGATAGAATGTCTTTACTGAGTAAGGTGAACACACAGAGGGAGGGAGGAAGTACTAAGATGCAGAGAAAAATGGACCTCCTTCAAACTTTATTGGTCCCTTTATTCAATGTTGCCTCTAGCATATTTATTTCTGGAGTTCTCAGTTTTTTAGGTTAATAAATACCTCTCGTGCATAAATTTGTTTTGAATTGTAGATCTCTCATTTTCAAACTAAGGGGACAGATTCTCAGAGAAGAGATTATTTAGACATAGGTCATGAACACTTATTAAGTAATTTTACAAGATTACTTTTCAAAAAGCTTGTATTAATTTATATTTTTATCAGTTCATTAAAATAATAGATTAAAAATATAAAACTAATAGAAATTATTATCATACATTAGCAATAAATATTTAATTGGGTACTACTATGCCAGTCATTAAACCTAGGCTTATATTTGCCAGGAAGTCAATTGTACATATATTCCTTCCCAGCCATACGTATAGTCATTATGTATGGACATTAGCACAATGGATTAAGAGTCTTATATAGAATAAATTAAATAAACTACAATTTATTGTGTATGCCTTTGCTTTTAAATGTTTAATATAAAAATAGCCTATATAGCTATTATACTGTAAAACAAATGAAAAGAATAAAATAAACAAAAACCCATGTTTTAGTTAAGGTAATGCTCTTTGTCATAATATGTAATTCTCTGTGGCATAATACCACAGAGATCATATTTATTATTCAAACTAGAGCATTTTGAGAATGAAAGTAGGAGCTTTTAATGAATATACTGGGATAAGTGGTTTAAATTGGGACTATTCTGGGAATAGTGGATTATAGTCTTTTTAATTCATACAATAGATGTCTGTTTCTTACTTAAATAAAGAAGTATTGGAGAAGTGGTGAAAATTCTCAGTTTTGTCCCATGTAATTATTTGTGGGTCCAGCCTCACGGAGACACTTTTATCTTAAACATGTGGCTTCTAAGGGTGTACCATCCAGGGTGATTTATGGACCTTGCCTAGAAATGAGGCAAGTGTGTTTACCAATATCCCATTGGCATGTTCTTAGTCATTTGGCCGTATCTAAATACAATGGTAGCTTCAAATTATAGCCAGGTAAGTATTCGGGGGAAAGGAGAAATTATTCAGCAACAGCCAGTAGTATATTTCTACAGCTAAATATAGAATATTTCAAATATTTATATTTATGAAAACATTTAATAGTTTTGTCCCAGGAGAAATAAAATTACAGATTAATATTTTATCTCTTGAACCTTCTGTTTTTCTAGTATTTCTAAGCAACTCAATTAAAATATTTTAGACTTTATCTCTTATTATATTCCATCTTTCAAAAATATCACAATGTATTTTTTAAATCAAACCCATGTGCCTAATTCCACTTTATTTAGACAACATAATAAAAAGAGCATAGGCCTCAGGGACAAAAAGTCCTAAGTTACAGTTCTGGTTACTATTTTCTAGACCTAAGATCTTGAACAAGCTACTTAACCTTTCCAAGCCTCAGTTTCCTGTCCTATAAAATGTGAGGCAAAAACCTGCCTTGCAGGGTGATTGTGAAAGTTAAGATGAACGCTTAATGTGCCAAATTTGATGTTTGACCCATAGTAGATGCTCAGTTGTTCCTCTTCTTTCAGGGTACTTAACATCAACTGAAAATAAATGATTTTAAATCTCAAAGGACATAAATTGTAGTTGCTAAAGTGTTGGCAAAGTTACTCTTCAGCAAATCAAAGAAAAAAATATAATTGAATGCAACAAATCCTTACTCTCCCCACATCCTTAATTTTGTATAGATGATTACACAATGAATTTATTGTTCAAAAATTTTAGTGATATGAAGGGTAGCAGAATTTGCTACCCCAAAATAAGCAACTTTATCATAGTATTATTTTGAGCTGAAGGCAACTGAGAGGGAATTAAAAACAGACTCAATGCCTTCTATCTATTTGCCTAAAAACAGGGCATAAATTTACAAACTGTATCCTTCCCTCTCATTTCTACCACAAAGAACATGAGTTAATTACCAGAGACAACATTTAGAGCTTGGAGACTCTACTAACTAGCCTTCATCTACAATTAGTTTGTCATATGTTTGCTTTTCCATAATGTGCTGCCCCTGGAGACTCAAGGTCCTTTCTCTTTGTCTTGTCACTTCTCTAGAAATGTATTGTTCCTTTGCTAAGATGCTATGCAAACCCAGGCTCTAGCCACCCCTTTGAGTTACTTATCCCTGAGTATCTTCCATGTATATATGAGACATTCTTGTTAATAAACTTGTTTTCTTTTGTTAATCTCTCTTTTGTCACAAAGCCCAGCTGAGAATCTGAGATGGGTAGAGAAAAAAGTTTCCTCTTTTGTAATGGCAAGCTAGATTTCACTTTTCGTGACAAAAATGAAGAAAATTTTGTTGGAGTTTGCAAAACCTTAAAAGACACATGAAAATAGTGAAGAATTGTGTGGAAATAAAAGATGAACTCTTCAGAACTGATGCTATCCCATTGGGAGATTGCCCTCTCTCGTGCTACAGCCATCAGTGATTGTCGTAACTTGGTTTATCCTTCAGGAGACTAAGAATGGAATGTAATCCTGGGAGTCCTTATGTCTAAGTAGGCTGCTCGGTAATATCTTTGTTTTGGAGCTTTGGTAACATATACAATGTACCTGAATTTTAAGCCAGTTTTTCCATGATCTCAAAAGCAGTTGAAAACCTAACAGAATTTAAAGCCAGCTACTCAAATCAGGTCAGGTTGCTACACAATTTGAATTTTTTGCCTAACTGGTATGGCTCAGTTGGTTTGGTGTTGGCCCATGAACCAATTGATTCCTGGTCAGGGCACATGCCTGGGTTGCAGGTTCGGTCCCCAGTCAGGGTATATACACAAGGCATCCAATCGATGTTTCTCTTCCCCTCTTTCTCCCTCCCTTCCCTTCTCTCTAAAGTCAAAAATAAAAATTTAAAAACATTTTCCTAAAAATTAGGAATAAGCTGATTTTCCACAACCTTGAATGAGATGACATGAATGCATGCCTAAGCAGTTTTCAAAAACATCATCATCACTTAAATTTTGTCTTTAAAAGAAATTAAAGGCCAACTGGTTTAAATCTATCGGTGGCACCAAAATCTAACATCTTCACTATCACTCCAAATACACCCCGTTTTGCCACCATCCTTATTGTGTCCACTTTCTCCATGACCTTTCTCCTGTGAGTTTGTAACTGCAGCATTCTTCCTCTCCACTGCTTCCCATTTATTCAGGGTTCAAAATGCAAACAGTATATTCTGCTAAATGAATCTGAGCTAAAGTGTTAATCGCTGAGGACTGGACAGTTGATTTTTGATGATGTATGGATTTTAGCTGATACTTTTAGACAAATTTACTCCATGCTTGTTTTCTTTTTAAACATAAATGGCTGGCATTTTAGGCTTGCACTGGAGCTGTGATTTTAATGACACTCCAGTTGTACTTCCTGGAGGCTACCTACTTTGTATAGCATAGGGTGGACCACAGTTATTATCAACTCTGTATTCCTTTGTGGTAGGAGGAAAGGTTGAACCAGATGACTAATCTAGTGGCTCTATATTCATATTTTTGGAAGGAATATCTATAAAAGAAGTTATGTGGTGTTATGTGCCTACAGGGATACTTAGCACATTTATAGTTCTTGTTAAATTCAACATGATGCTTAAATTATAGCAAAGTTATGACAGACTGATCTAGGTTTAATAGCAAACTTTACTTTCCACATCAAGCATTTCCTGAATATAGATCTAGGAATTTAAATACCATCTTCTCTGGATATGAGCAGTTCTCGTGAATAGACTAAGAAATTTGCCTGGAGACCATCAAAGTGTTCACCTGAAGGTGCCCTGTCATCAGGACAGAGGACTTGGCATGAGGGATGGACTGTAGAAGCTTTGACATTTCCGATTCACACTTTCCTTTCCTCGGTCTTAGTAGCTGACATAGACCTAACTTTCACTTTTGATCTCATGCCATTTTTCATGCATCGACAGGGCATCGCCTATGTTTTTGCTCAGATGAAGGGCAGAGTTAGGCAGAACAAGCCAGAGTAAACCTGTTCTAAATTCTTATGCCAGTTTTTTAAATTTGTAGCTTGAATGAAACACTCAGAGTAGTCATAGAAAAATATCGTTTTTGTTTTTTACTTAAGTTATTTTAACATGGTCAAACAAACCAAGGGTCAAATCTTATCAAACCTGTTTTATGGTTCATAATTTTCTAAAATAAAATTGAGATTGATACCAGAAGAAAGATGTGAAGGCATTCCAGTGTTTTCAAAATGGAAGATAAAAATAATCCTTCCTTCTTATCTAGCCAAGCACTCCTTTTGAGAAGAACAGTGTGATATGGCCAGATTTTGTAGTGAGATGGGTGGCCTTGTGTAGACAAAATACTGGAGCATCTGACTGAAGTTCTTCCTTTGATGTCAGCTAGACACAACAAATATAAAGAAAGGCTAATTCTACGATGGATTGCTCATCTTTTCCAGATTCATATGGTCAGCCCACTTGTGAAAATTTAAGGGACTATAACTTAAAATAACAATAAAATATGACATGTTCAAATAATAGAATCATAAAAGATTTAAAGTTCATGTTTTCAAATATCTCCATGGGTTTATGTCATGGTATATCAGATTTACAATTATTAAAGTCTTAAGTGTTTTCATTCATTCTGATGAATGTGTGTAAGTGTGTGTGTGCACCTGTGCACCTTTTCAGCTCTGACCAAGGGTAGCAGCTGGTACAGAAGGCTAACAGGCTCTTTGCTTTGCCAAAGTAGGTCGTAAGATTTTTAGAACAACCAGTTTCAGACATTCCATAATTTCTGTTGTCCTGGAGAGAAGCTGAGGACGTATCATTTCTTGAGTTGATTACAAAAGAGCTTTCCAGATATTCCTCTGTCACCAAAACATTCTTATTCCCTTTCTTTGCTGGCCCCTAGGCTCTTGTTTTCTGAGATAAATCACTCTCTTTCCTACACAGCAAAATGAGAGGAGCAATTATACCCTCGGTGATTCTTAATTGTCCCACTTAACTGAGTTGGTTTCTGGAGTCTGAGCTGAAAATGAAACTTAGAATGTGCCTTTCAATAAATGGAATTTGTTAAGTCAGCTTGAGCCTTTCCCTTCACCCCCTCAAACCAGCTCTTTGAATATTGAACTGCAGCCACTTTACTGGTGTCCGCAGGTTAGAATAAAAGTAATGTGTGCCCTCCCCATGCCCTTAGTTAAATTAATGGGGACAGCAGTGCAACACTGAGTGTTTCCTGAACAGATTTTATTTTAAGCAGTAAGTTTCCATTTCTTCTACATATCATCCCCTTCCATCAAATAAGCTTTTCATTTTTTCCTTATATTCATACCAATTTGTTTGCCAGTGAGTATCAGTATATCAAATAAGTTTTAGAAGTACTGGTTTCAAAAGCAGTGCTGGTCCAACAGAAAAATTAAAGCCCGTGTTATGTAACTTAGAACTGTTCTCTTACATATGGGAACATTCATTCATTAGTGATTGGATAATTAGAGAAATTTAAACTAAAATGTTTTTGAAAGATGGAAATATTATCACTGGGATAATTATATGTTTCAAATCAAGGCATAATAAGCCTGTAGGCAGAAACCTCATGTTTGCATCCAGTATAACATCAATCACTCATTCAATCAATCAATTATTAGAAAATGATTTCTCTTTATTCCCAACACCCCTTTCCAATTTCCCCATTCTTTCCACTCTTTTGTACCTACCCTCTGGAGGTAATGAATCTCTTCATGTTCTGATTTATCCTTTCTATATTTATTTTGCATACATGAGCAAATACATGTATATTTCCTTATATTCCCTTCTTTATTTTTTGTATGAATATAAAAACTTTATTGACACATAATTCACATGCCATAAAATTCACTAATTTAAAGGGTGCATGTCATTAGTTTTTTAGTATATTCGCAGGGTTATGTGATCATTGCCACAGTCAGTCCCAGAACATTTTCATCACCCCCAAAAGAAACCCTATACCCACGATCAGTCATTCTTCTTCCTTCCACACCCCCAGCCCTACATAACCACTAATCTCCGTGGGCTTTGATAATTAGCTCTTTGTACTTAGCGTAATATTTTCAAATTTCATTCATATTATAATGGATCAGTACTTCATTTCTTTTTGTGGCTGAATAATATTCAATTGTATGGATATATCACATTTTATGTATCCACTCATCAGTTGATGGACATTTGGGTTGTTTCTACTTTTAGGCTCTAATACTAGAAAAAATGTTGCTATGAACATTTGTGTCCCAATTTTGTGTGGACATATATTTTAATTTCTCTTGGATATGTGACACAAAGTAGAATTGCTGGATCATTTGGTGACTTTATGTTTAACCACTTGAGAAACTGCCAGACTGCTTTCCCAAAGTGGCTGCACCGTTTTACATTCCCACCAACAGTGTGTGAAGGTTCCGATTTCTCCACATTCTTACCAACTTGTCATTATCTGTCTTTTTTATTATAGCCATCCTAGTATTGCCTTCTTTCTTATATGAAATAGGAAACACTACAGATATTACTTTGCATTTTGCTTTTCTCACTTAACAGTGTATCCTGGAAATAACTATAAATCATTTTAGAGGATTTTTTGCATTCTTTTATAGCTGCATAATATTCCATCATGTATCATAACTTATTCAACCACTTCCCTACATATGGGCATTTGGTTTACTTCCTGTACTTTGCAGATACAAACATTGTTGCAATAAACAACCTTATGCATGTATATTTTCATGTTGATGAAAGAGTATCTACAGGGTAATCTAGAAGTGAGATTCCGGACTCAAACTGTAAGTGCCTGTGTACTTTTGTTAAATATTATCAAATTTCTCTCCAGAAGGGATATTACAATTTTATTTCTCATGGGCAATGTAGAAGTGTCTGTTTCCCCAGAGCTTTGGCAACAGAATGTGTTCTCTTGCTATCTGACTTTGCCAGTCTGACAGATGAGAAATGATAGCTTAGTATTGTTTCTATTTCAACCTCTCTAATTTGAGTGAGATTGAACATCTTCATGTTTGAGCATCATTTTCAAAGCTTTTCAGTGAATTTTCTCTTTGCTCCATAATTGTACTTTAAAGACATTAGCTAATAAATAACGCAAAATGTCTTTCATATTTATTCACATGCTTACCATTTCTAGAACCTGTCTACATTTTATGGATCCAAGTATCCATCTGGTAGCATTTTCTTTCGGCTTCAAGAACTACCTTTAGTTCTTCTCTTAGTGTCAGTCTGCCAGCAACACATTTTTTCAGCTTTGTTTGTCCAATAAAATCTTTACCTTGCCTTTTTTTAAAAGATATTTTTGCTAGATATAGAAATCTAGGTTGCTGGTTATTTTCTCCAGTGCACTATTTGCCCCATTGTCTTCTGACTTACACCTTCTCTGAAAAGAAGTCTGCAGTCATTCTGATCCTGTTCCCCTGCCTGCCCTGGTCAGCAGTGCAGACACCTGAGCACTCAGAGAGGTTAGGGAGGAAAGTTTTCAGGAGAGTGCAGTTCTGTATTGCGTCTGTTTCTCCTTCAAGTTTTTGTGTCATGCTTACTCACCCTTTGCCATTACATGCTTATTAATGGTTTGGCTGCTAACCATATCATCCTGCTCTTTTTCTAGGGATGACAATAACCTCAGGTCTTTTCTCCCATAGGAAAAGTTTCTTAGTTACTGGAATTTTATTCATCCAATCCAAGTTTCTTTGTGTACTCAATTTTTTTGATGAGTTAAAAAAAGAGAGACACACTGTAATTTTGTAGTCTCTCAAGCTTGTTATCACAAGAGCAACGATTTCTTGGGATCTGGATGTAATGAAGCAGAACTCCATGGCTTCCAATGAGAATGTTTGCAGTTATTCTGTTGAGATTGCTTGTACTCACAGTAAATGTTTGCTGACTGCACAGCATTCGTTAAGGCTCCTGTTAAGATATACTCACCCTTTATTTTATTATAGGAAATGCGAGTTTTAGCAAGGGGATGTCAAGTGTAATTGTTAAACCTAGAAACAATTCAATCTATACTCTCCTACTGGCAATCAAGGAGTAATTGACTTGTTTTCAAAGCTTGCTATTGTCAAAGGCAGTCAAACAGTATCATCGTTAAGCTCCTACAACATTAGCTGTTAATGAAATATTTGCAGATCGCAGTGCTCTATAACATCTGAAAAGTTGAAGCTTTTTTTTTGTTTTTGAATTCTGTAGCACTGACATACCTCTTGCACAGACATCTAGCAGTGCTCAAATGCAGGACTCTGCTAGGAAATGGAATTTGGGGGAATAGGTGCCGACTGCTAGTTTGCATCACTTCCTTTTCTCTCTTGTGTTACATGTGGAACCAGAGATTCCATCAGTTTCACCACTAAGATCATGTCACCTCCACAAAAGTTTGACAGTTAAGTTTGAACCATGGTTTCAACTTGTGTTAGAGACTATATCTACATTATTTTATTATGTTGAATTCAAGATGCCATCATTTGCATGAACAGGTTAAATATTTCATTTCTAGGAGTGAATAACATATCTAACATTTCTTTCATTTTTGAGAGAGTAGCAATTTAAGAGGGATTATGTTACTTTTCATTTGAATAAATGCCAGCTCTTAGGAAGTAAAATAAAATGCCTTTACACTTAATTGCATCAGAGATGATTTTGGAATAGCTAGATATTTTTATTGTCTCAAAAAATGTTATTGTGCAATAAAATCAGTTTTATTTAGGGAATGATCATTTAATAGCATATGGATATTCATAGCTAGTTTAGAAAAGTATCTGACTACTCTGTTCTGTTGGTGTTTACAAACCATGTTAAATATTTTTATGTTTGAGTATTTGTATAAGTTAAGAGCCTTTTGTTGAACAAAACAAGCAAACAAGGAAAATATAACCAGAGACATGGAAATAAAGAACAAACCAGAGGGAAGGGGAGAGGGGGATAAGGATGAAAGAAGGGAAAGGGTCACCAAGGAACATGTACAAAGGACCCACAGACAAAGCCAAAAGGGGAAAGGATTGAGGGTGGGAGGTGGGGGTGGGTGGGGTGGGGGAGAGTGGTGGTGGGAAAATGGAGACAACTGTACTTGAACAACAGTCAAAAAATTATAAAAATAAAAAGAAGGAAAAAAGAGGCTTTTGTTCAAAGCATACTTTCCCCTGCTTATTTTCTGTTGCTTAAAATGAGATGGAATGAAGTATACAGGGGAGAGAGCTGCTGGCTGCTTCCCCCCTTCTCCCTAGTCCTAGTCCTACCTTTGCCCACAGTAAAACAGGGGCCACCAGCCAGCCACACCGAGGTCTTGCGGAAAGTCCTCTGTGCATGTGGCGGGGTGGGACGGGGAGTGCTGCCAGAGAAACTACCTTCCCTCTCCTCCTTTGCTACCAAATCCTCCCCCTACGTGGAGGGATTGACCTGAGTTCTTTATCACCGTGTCGCTCACGGTGATACTCTATGGCAGGGCAGAGTGGGAGAGAGAAGGTAGAGTCAAATCCACAAAACCGGTCTTGCGCCTTGAGAGTGTTGGAACTCTATTCTGCGTGGGCCGGATGGGAAGGGAGTTGCAGTCTGAGTGACTCTGAGCTCCCATCGCCTGCTGAGTGGCTCTCCGAGTGCACTAAGCTTTCCCGCTAATAATGTGAAAGGTAGAAATGCTTTCAGTTTGCTCAGGGCTTCATCATTTATCTCATTATCTTTACAATTTCTTCTTCATAAAATTCTAGGGTAAATAGAATCCAGACTGCTAATTCGACTTTACCTGTGAGGTAAGTGATCTGAGAGGATAATTAACCAAATTTATACTGTCTGCAACTGGCAAAATCAGATGCAAACTCAGGGTGCAGTCCAAATTTTTCAGTTACTAAGAAATTATTTTCCCCTTTACAACCAGCAATTCACGTATCTGGGTGAGTGCAGGTTTGAACTTTTAGGGGAGCTCAGTACTTAAATGACACCTATGTGTACTGTCCATATAGATATATTTATTGTCTATATATACACACATATTTATAGCCTAAATCCACTAGCAAAATTGATAAAAGCAGACAGCTTTAGGTAAAGGAGAAAAGCTGTTTTATAGATGGGTTGAGAAGAAATGCAAAGTTGAATTAAAGGAGAACTAAATTCCCAAGTGCTGTGAATTTTCTCACTTACACCTTTCTCTCTGGTCTCTTTTTAGATATCAACTCTGTTTTGCAGTTTAACTATCAATTCCTCTTTTGCCTATCCCGAATTCAAACAAATGTTCGATAGCATATGGCTAATAACACGCACATATATACTTGGCTTGTTTGTTCATTCATTTATTTGGTGTTTATTGAATCCTGACTATATACTAATCATTGCATTTGGCCTAGGAATTAACAAATAAATAAAAAGCACTTCCTGTTGTTAAGGAGCAGTTAGCATAGTGAACAATACCGAAAATGAAGCAGAGAACACTATCTTTCTATTGCTTACAAAATAGTGATCACACGCATTAATTTGTTTCCCCTGCTCCCCCACCACTGTTCTTTTCCATCGCTGCTTTACTCAGAAATGGAATTCTGCTTTTATATACTTAATTGATTCTGAATGGGCTTTGCAAATGTGCAGTGTTCTATCTACCTATTTTATAAACTCAGAAAGGGTGTGGCTGTTCCATTTGAGAGCTTCTCCAAATACTCTGTTTCTCCTCCTTAGAAAAGGCCTCACATTTGTCTCCGTGCAACCACTGCTCAATAATATTGTGCAGAGCAGTGAAGCTTGCTATTGTGATAGAGCGAGGATTCTCACAGTATGTTCCCTAGGACCCACTCACAAGTCTGTGAAGTCAGGACTATTTTTATTATTAAAGTGAAACACTTTCTCAAGTCTCAACACTTCTGACACCAAGTGTGTGGGTTTTTTTTCCTCACTGACTACCAATTCTCTGACTACCTGGACATCCATTGGGTGTCCAGTGATTCCGTTCAATTCTGCCGTGAACTACTTGGAGTTAGTGCCAGCTCCCACAAGTTAAGGGCTCAGTCCCACAGGACACCCCCACTTCAGATACAGTCACAAGCCCCAGGTCTCCTATACTACTGACTGACCAGTTAAATACTGGGATTCAGTGATCCTCTCCTCAGGACTGATAATTAGTAGAATAGCTCACAGTACTCAGGAAAAGTTGACTTACTGTAACTGATTTATTATAAAGGACACGGCTCAGAAACCGCTTAGTGGAAGGGGTGCACAGAACCAATAAGGGAAAGGGGCATGGAGCTTCCATGCTTTCCCCGAGTGAGGCGCCCTCCCAGCGCCCTGGTGCTCACCAACCCAGAAGCTCTGTGTACCCCCCATTTTTAGGTTTTTATGGAGGTTCCATTAAATAGGCATGATTGATTAAATTATTGACCATTGGTGTTAAACCCAATCTCCAGCTTCTCTTTCTTTCTCAAAGGAAATTTATGTTTAAGGTTTATATTATAAAATAATGTTCTTGTGGTCTTTTTAGCATATGAAAAATAGATATCTTAAAAAATGCCACTGAAAACAGACAAAAAATCATTTTAAATAGTTAAGAAATAAGTTAGATTATGTTGTCATTTTCAAAAAAAATGAAACTGTATATTATGCAATAAGTTATATATGCTGTCCTAGAATGACTGAGAATGAATTGAGGCTTAATTTTTTTGTTTTTATTTATTTGTTTGCTTATTTTTTAAAGTATATTTTATTGATTCACTATTACAGTTGTCCCAATTTTTTTCTCTCCTTTATTCCCCTCCACCCTGTACACCCCCCCCCCCGCTTTGTAGCACCCCCCCACCTTAGTTCATGTCCATGGGTAACACATATAAGTTCTTTGGCTCCTCCATTTCCTTAACCACCCCCTGTCTCTTTACCAATTATGCTTCATATTCCTTGTACCTTTTTCCCTATCCTCCCTCTCCCCCTCATCACTGTTAACCCTCCACGTGATCTCCATTTCTGTGATTCTGTTTCTATTCTAAAGGTTTGCTTAATTTTTGTTTTTGTTTTTTAGGTTCAGTTGTTGATAGTTATAAGTTTGTTGTTATTTTACTGTTCATGGTTTTTGATCTTCTATTTCTTAGAGAAGTCCCCTTAACATTTCATAGAATAAGGCCTTGGTGATGATGAACTCCTGTAACTTGACCTTATCTGGGAAGTACTTTATCTGCCCTTCCATTCTAAATGACAGCTTTGCTGGATAGAGTAATCTTGGATGTAGGTCCTTGCCTTTCATGTCTTCAAATACTTCTCCCCCCACTTCTTGTCTGTAAGTTTTCTTTGGAGAAATCAATTGATAGTCTTATTGGAACTCCTTTGAGTTGTCTCCTTTCTGCTTTTAAGGTTCTCTTCTTTTCTATAATCTTGGGTAACTTAATTATAACATACCTTGGTGTGTTTCTTCTTGCATCCAATTTCTTTGGGACTCTCTGGGCTTCTTGGACTTCCTGGAAGTCTATTTCTTTCACCATTCTGGGGAAGTTTTCCTTCATTATTTGTTTAAATAAGTTTTCAATTTATTGCTCTTCCTCTTCTTCCAGCACCCCTATGATTTGGATGTTGGAATATTTGAAGTTGTCCCAGAGGTTCCTAAGCCTTTCTTCATTTGTTTGAATTCTTGCTTCTTCTGTCTGTTCTGGATGAATGTTTCTTCCTTTTGTTCCAGATCATTGATTTGAGTCCCGAGTTCCTTCTCTTCACTGTTGGTTCCCTGGATATTTTCCTTTATTTTACTTTGTATAGCCTTCATTTCTTCCTTCATTTTGTGACCGAACTCAATAATTTCTGTGAGCATCCTGATTACCAGTGTTTTCAACTCTGCATCCAATATGCTGTCTATCTCCTCATTGTTTAGTTCTTTTTTTGGAGTTTTAATCTGTTCTTTCATTTGGGCCATATTTCTTTGTCTCAGCACACCAGTCTGAAAGAATGTTTCTTTAACTCTGTGGTTGTTGGGGTTCCATGCAGTTTGATTTTGTGGCAGTCTTGGTTGCTTTTTGTTTTTAAATTGGTTGTTAGCCTTTTTTTGGTTGTGCAAGGAAGCAAAGTGTTTCTACCTATGCCTACATCTTGGCTGGAACTCTTCAAGTTTTAATTTTTATTGGTATAACTTTTCAGACAAAAGGATATGAAAACAGATTATCTTCTATATCTCATGCTTGACTATATATTGTAATCATACAGAAAGTCATTTTTCCTGAAGATCAGTTGTCCTAAAACTCTCTTCTAATTCTTTTTTAGTCATCATTTTTCCTTCTTCCTATCATTCTTTCCATTTTACTTAGTCATACTGTTGACTAGTCTAATTTTGCCAGATGTTTATTTATCAAAAGCTTTGGGTATGTTTTAAGCTACTTTGATTTCTGTTTGCAAATGATATGCATAGTATTATCAGATGCTCCCAAATCAAAGAGAGCCCAGGCTTACAGAAATCACAGAGTCACTTGGGGATTGGTGTCAGCGTATTAGTGAATGTGTTCAGATTAGAATGACTTTTACTTCTGTGTTCAACCTCAGAACATAGGCACTCATAGAATGAATACTTCTATAAGAAGCTCAGCTTTATTGCCAATGAAGCTACCAAGCATACTAGTTCTACTTTCAGAATTTCTTTTAGACATTTCCAGAGCCCTGTTTTCTTGGTCAAAGAGACATACCATCCATGTAGGGATAGATTGAATTGAATGTTCTTCTAACATATCAGGGCATTCTTCTTCTCTGCTTAGTTGTGGTTTGGGGAGGATGTTCATTATTAAAAAAGAAAAGCAAATCAATATGTATCTTATAAAAATTTAGAAAAATTGGAGAGAGAAAACTTTAGGAAAGTAACTATGAATTCCAGTAGAAATTACAAATATAAAATCTTTACATTTCTCATAAAAAAACAAATGTGAACATACCAGACTTCAATGCACACATATATACAAAACAAAACAGAAAAATAGAAATGGAAAAAAAAGAAAGAAAAGAAAAGAAAGAAAATCTCCCCACTCAATCCATCTGATGGTCTTCTACACTCTTGAGTGGTTTGGAAGTCATGGTCAGTGCTGGTTGAGAGAGGGAAAATCAGGGAGTTCTGAGTTGCATGAGGTCTTTTCTGAGGCTTGGTCTGTTTCTTTCCCACTCCCTCCTCATCTCTCTCTCTCTCTCTCTGCAGGACAACCCAGGACAGTTGAGCTTGTGTGTAGCACATGCTTTGTGTACATTGCCCAGTTCAATGTGGTCATTTTCTTCCCAATTCCTGTATACATTTTAATGAAACAATGGCTTGTTTCTGACCTATAAAAACAAATAAATAAACAAGCCCGCAAACCAAACTGACCAAATAAACAAAACAGAGCAAAGCAAAACCCCAAAGGCAACCAATGAAACAAGCAAACAAAAACAGACTAAAAATCCTCAAATGATGCGAATGATTGGTATTTACAGATGACTGGAGGCATGGATAGAAACAAGAGATGGAGCCTGGATCTGATGAATGGACAGAAGGGGCATACCCTCCGAAAGTCAGAAGAAAGACTTTTCTGTAGGGAGTGGAGCTGAGGATCTGGCTCCAGTTCACAGAGAGAGAAAGGAACAGGAAGACTGTAAATGACTGAGATAAAAACAAGTGAAACGGCTCAAAGCATCTTGAGGTCAGGTTCCTGTTAGTGTAATTAGCAGATAGTTTCTTGTGAAATTCAGGGAAAGAGTAGATGCATGAAAGGCTCTCCAGAGACTGAGTGATGAGAAGAATCAGTCTGTAGACATCAGGTACACAGGCAAACTCTCTAATGAGTGCTTTCCATTACCAAGTTCAAGTGACACTGAAAATATATACCAAGAGCAGGTAAATTATTTTGGCATGTGGTTACCATTTTATTTCCTCTGTCTTGTCACTTGATGAAGTTAGTTGCCTTTGATGCAATGCATTGTAGCAGATGCAGTATCTTTGCTGCATAAGACATTAAAAGGTATATCTCATCTTAAATATATTTTTAAAAACCCTAATCACACAATTTGAGATTTTTAACATCAGCCTTAGGCTGAATCTCTTTGCTTAATGTTTTACAGAGGTCAGAAAAATGGTTAACTGTTTAAGTTGACCGCAGAGAAAGTTACTTTCATTCTGAATATCGTTTTTTAGGCGAGTGTTCCGAACATTTGCCGCGTTTTCAAACTCTGCAAATGTCCCATTTTCAAATGGGAATCAAGATTTAGAACCGGTTTTGGTGGGCTTGTGGGAGGAGTCTGGAATATAGGTCATTGGTTAAAATGAGTCTGATCCAGATACTTTAAAGCCTTGGGGGGTATATTTGGAAAATAATAATTTTGGACTGATAAAAGTTTTAATGCTGTTTTTTCACAAGCCAAATTTATAGAGAAATTTGTCATTCTTTTTTCCCTGAAACACCTTCATAATATGCTGTCCTTAAGGAAAAGTTTATGTAATGCTAATGTTTGATTTAGCTCATAGAATGCCCAAACAGTGTTTTATAGATCATTTTTCTCAAGTGCTTACTATTTTGAAATCATTGTATGAGGTGCTGTCTTTAATTTTTTTCTCAATATATTCCATTTTGAAACTTCCACTTTTAAACATTTTGATGTTATATCTAATGTCATTCATTTTCTCTCATAATAAATCTGATACCAAATTCTTGATTTTTGAGGTGTTCCATTCCATATCTGTGTGCCTATGTAGAATTTAGTATGAGTATTGCATGTACCCAATGAATATTCTCCATCCGTAGATTTCCATGCCCAGAGTACTTGCAAGAATATGTTCGTAAATGACTTACTCCATGGAAAACACAGATTTTAATAAAAAATATTAAATGGGCAAAAATATATATTTAATACATTTAGACTGATTACCAGTGAACTAAAAAGTAGAAAATCAAGAATGGGAATATAACCACATTTTTGTTTGTTTTTACTTAAATTTATGTGGAGTGAAAATATACTAGTTCACATATCCTAATAGTGTGGGTGTATTTTCAGCACTTAAGAACTACTAGTTGAAACATAACATGTTGGATAATATCTCTAGAATTACATTTTGGGACTTAATTTTAAAATAAACAAATATTGGAAGCCTCATTTGATCTCATAGAGAACGGTAAACAGTAGTTCGGCTTTCCCCCAGGATCTCTCTCATGATTAAGCAGGAATTGTTAATCTAGAGCTTCTGAAATGACATGCTGTTAGGGTACCTGCTAACTCATCAAGAAAACGACAGAGGAGAGTTGTGTGTACAGGTTAAACATTACCTAAGATTGTTAGAAAGGCCTTTAAAGCGTTCATTTTCAAGCAGATAATGTAAACTATGATAATCACTAAAATCACTATTTTAAGTCTAATTCCTTCAATATTTTACAGTTATTAGATTTTAAGTAAGTATAAAAACACAGTATAGAAAGAATTTTACTTGGACAATGTTGAGTGGTATAATGAATGGGCTATTCTTCCTTCTGTGTAACATTTTGAAGCCAACAAACATTTTATCAAAGTAGAGTACCTGTTCATTATTACTCTGTGTTATGTTTACAATGTTAAAAATGAATCATTTAGCCCTGGCTGGTGTGGCTCAGTGGTTTGAGTGCCAGCCTGCAAATGAAAGGGTCATTAGTTCAATTCCCAGTCTAGGCACACATGCTAGGGTTGCAGGCCAGGTCCCCAGCAGGGGGCACATGAGAGGCAACCACACATTGATGTATCTCTCCCTTTCTTTCTCCCTTCCTTCCCCTCTCTAAAAATGAGTAAATAAAGTCTTTTAAAAAATGAATCATTTATTTTTTCATGCATTTAAAGCATTTCAATAATTCCTTGGGAAAGTCACACTCTAGTTAGGGTACAAATAATTTATATCCCAATATGAGCCCAGTCATTTGCAGGAAATCCTCTCTGAAAGTTAAGATTGACCATGAGCCCTGTTTTTAAGGCCTTAATTAGAAAAGTAGATCTGCATTATTTAAACTCTTTCTGTATATATCTTGCACGCAAATCTATTTTTTAGATATTCAAAGGAACTTTTTAAAAATTCTTTCAAAAGCAAACTTGAAGAATTTTGAAAAATATATCTGAGTCCAAATCTGTAAATTCTCTTTGCTTTGGGCTTTCTTTATGAGCTTCTAACCCAGGAGTCGATGGCTCAGATAGGTGGAGTGAATCTTCCAGTCTGACACTGGGCTTCACTTCCTGCTTTTAGCCCAAACCTCAAGAAAAGTCTTTCAAACATTGCTGTTTTGCTTTCTTATGTTTGCAAATTAGAAACAGCTTCAACTGGACCAAATAACAGGCACGATTTTTGAAACATTTAGAAATGTTTTCTAAACAGATATGCCACATGCACAATAGATTAAAAATGGTGGCCATGCTTTTTTTTTCTTTTTTCTTTTTTTAATATATTTTTTATTGGTGTTCATGCTTTTTCATTATTTGGCCAGCACATCCATCTATATTATTCAGTACTCTCAGTTGAGAAGTTCTTGAACATCTTTTTAGTTGCTAATAGTTTCTTGCATTTCTTATTCTATGGTTAATGAACAAAGCATGTACACACAATTCCTTTAAAGTAGATAAAGTATTAGAGACTGGAGTTTTAGAGACTACGGATTTTCAAGTAACAAAGAGCTTTGAAAAGAACACTTTAGAAGTCAAATCTTGGGCTCACTTTGTAGTGAGGGAAGGATAAGCTCTGTAGTAAAGATACAAAAATGAAAAACAAAATAGACCTTATTATATAAAAAACACTCAAGTTAGTCCACAAAGTAATATTTCTTCTTGAATTGAATAACTATATTCATAAGAGATCTATGTCCCTCTGTGCCCATGACTCTTATAAATATAACCTGCTTTTTAGCCATAGCCGTGAACTCCATTATGATTAACTCATTTTGTGTATGTGTGGAATTAGTGAGGTCTAAAATAGACTCCAGGCTTCTGGGTCCTCACCTCTCTTCTGTGGAATTACTGAGGGACTGTTGTGCCATGGAGGAAGAATATAAAGGTCAATTTATTAGCATGTGTCTTCCATCTGCATATATCTTGTTATTTGCAAGTCTTGTGTTAACCAGTCACTTCAAGTTTTATAGGATATAATTTGGTATATGTAAATAAAACTAAGGGTTCTTGAAGCAAAATAATAAAAAGTAGCATATTATAATCAAAGAGCAGATGTTTTGTGGTATCAAGCTGAATATTTATGTTGTTGCTTAAAGCCATCACTGAAACTGGCAATTTATCACTAATTATTTGACTAGCTAAGAGAACAATTTCATTAGAAAGATATTAAAATTTTTTATTTACAAACAAACATAAAAATAAACAGATTTTTACTTTTAAGGAAAGGGAAAATGCCAATGTAAGACTGAGGTGGAAATTCAAAAAATATATTTGTTTCTGATTAGTAGTGACTAGCGAACCATAACAAGTAGCTTAAATATTTCTTAATTGTGCTGAGTACTCCAATTTACATGAAAATTGAAAAATTTACTCTCAATTTGTTTCTTGTTCATTTAAATTCTCAACCAAAGTAACTTTAGTGATAAAATTTGATATATAAAAAATGTTTAATGAACATTTTGTTTGTTAGTTGGTCTTTGAATTGTTCTCAGTTTATTCTGGCTCCTTTATTGAAGCACACAGAAAGCATCTTGACAATCTACTGTTGCTTAGATAAACATATCACTTTTACTTTTTTAAAATGAGGCAAAAGGGTTACTATTATTCATCATGATACAGAAGTTCAGAATTCAGTGAAGCCATAAAGACTGTCTCTTAAGTGAAGCTTGAGCCCATGCATATGACTCCTTGACATTGTTCTGTCTGTACTGGAGAATTCCAATAACATGTTAGCATGATTCTTCTTTAGAGAGTCCTGTCATTCACATGTTCACTCATTTAACACATTTTTGAGTGCCTACTATGTGACACATATAGTCCTATGAAATGGAGACACACAACAAACCAAACAATCCCTGTCCAAATGGAATGTATAGACTGTCTTTATGTTATAGCAAATTGAACCTCTAACATCCATCTTTTGTTACCAGTTTTTATCATATCCACCTCTACTCCTCTCATCTGCAAACTTAACCAAGACTTCCTTTGATAATAATCTATAAACTAATGATCTTTGTATCAAAAATGATTGAAAAAAATTTGACGGTGAAAATTTGAACCAGCAGTGTTACAGATTACCTGTAAAATATATCAGCTAAAACATGCATGATTCTGAATTATGAAAACAGGTGCACTGAATGTTTTACTATTTATTTTCCTTTCCCTGGTCTGTGTTTCTGAGCTTGCTTCAGTAAAGCTCAGTGAGTAAAACGGATTGACAAGTAAAGGAATGGAAATGGAAATGTCTGGATCCACGATAGGGCAGTGCCCTTAGAAGGGAATTGGTGGCTCTGCAAATGCAACACTAAATAAATATTTATTCACATATTAAAAATCACCTACCAAAATGCACTATTTTGTCCTTAGAAATACATTGTTGTTGCTTTATAGATAGTCACCAAAATTATTTCTTAAAAAAGGACATGAAACAGACATTAATTATTTTCAGGTTATATATGAGAAAGAATTCAGCATATAATCTCATGCACGAGAAGACCAATTATTCTTCGAACCAAACCTTCTACCACCAATAATGGAATGCCAGCCATATTTTCTTAATTGGCTCATGAATATGTTAAAGAGATTAGAATTGTGGTCTTTTGCATATTTATTAATTCTATGTTTTCTTATTTATCTAGAAAGATTAATTTTGACAAAGAAAGTATTTATATTGACTTGACTTCTTAAATTTACAAACATTGTATATCTCATTTACTATCTTCACAGCATATACAGATTAATTGATGATTTTATTTCAAAAAATGGTAAATGGGTTATTTCCAGACCTGTTCTTTTTTTATATTAGTGCAAAATCTCCTTTTCAACACTTTAAATGTTACTTCCACCTTGTAAAATAGATCCAAATGTTGTAACTGCCATCATACAGAATATTCTGTCATTGTTTTCATTACAAATGAAAGCATCTGCTTTATTAACATAATCCTCCATCAACACTCTGGTGCTAAATATGTCCTAGTTGATAAATATTGGCCAAAGGAATCATCTGAATAAGAGGATGAGAAGGTTGTATGGAATCTCTTTATTACTGTTACAGTGACCATCTTCTTGGTCACATACAACATCCATACCTTCATCTACTCTCCCCCGGGAAGAGCCAGGGAAGTATGGTAGCATTTGTTATCCTGGAAAATGACAGGTCCAAATCATGAGGACTATAAATTACTGGTAGAAGGAGAAGCAGAAAAGAGGGAAAAGTTTCAGCGTATGGCCAGATCTTAGTGGGGAATTGAGTCAACCAAAGGATCCTTTTGCTCTGCCATATTCTTTACTCCCAAGCAATTGCCAAATTCAACTGTCAGAAATAAAGTACTGTTCCTTGAGGTATAGTCCTGCCCATTCTGAATTGATGGGCAATTGCCTGCTCTTATTTTAGGATCATGTTTTCTCCTACTAATAAGTGAGGTGTGAAAACCATCTCTTACCACTGTGCACTAGCACAATGCTTCTCAAGTTTTATTCCATTCATAGATATTCCTGAAAATCAAATAAAAGACATAAGCCCTCTTAGAAAGTGTGTGTGTGCGCGCACACACAATTTTGTAAACAATTTGAAGGGGTTTATGCCCTTCCTAGCACACAGCTATGATTCTCCCTGGAGCCATGGATTCTAGGTTAAGCATCTCTTTTATCAAACAAGAAGGAAGTAGCTTTTATCAGTGTACTCCACATGTCAGATATTACAATAAACAATTTCCATGCACTGTCTTATTGAATCCTTACAGGAACCCTGTGAGTCAGTTTTATTGTGTCCATTTTTAAAATGAGCTTTCCCACAGTTAAGCATCCTATAAACCGAAGACCTCAGAATACTAAGTAGTCTGTTCATAGGTACTTAGTGCTGCATTCTCTCATTCTCCTTTTCCTGTTTTGTACCCTGTGTAGCTAATATTCCACTCCATGTTCAATACAGATTCCTGATTCTTAACTCCCTAGAGTATTATTTAGTTTTCTCTTGATCTTACCCAAGTCAATATTTACTTGTCTTATTCTTCCCCCTGGGAGCTCCCATTGTGCTTCCTGGCGGGCCTCCGTTGCCATTCTGTCTGCTTTCACCAGCTGCCCAGAAGCTGCGTTTCCTCACATACAACCTCCATACCCTCATGTACCTTTCCCTTACCAATAACTCCTGCAGGTTTAGTCCGACATCTGTTCCTAAACCAATACTAATTGAGGCAGGAAGCAGACTTTAGTATAGTGAGTCTTAGAATTAAATTACTTTAATAAGACCCACCAGCAGCATCCCACAGCTGGGTCCCAAATGTCTGCCACTCAGATAAGAGCACAGTGTGTCTAGTATGTTGCGCATCTGTATTTTCCATTTCATGGTGTTCCCTGTTGAAAGCTTGTGAGGACTTTTCCTAACCTGGAAATGAAATAAAAGGGAATGCCCCTTGAAAGTGAAAATGTTAGGTAATAAACCAGGGCAGACATAAGCAAAATTATGGGGAGGGTAGAGAATGGTTCTTATGCTCACAGGATTTTATTGCAACTTATATGTTCATAAAAATTTATTTAAATAAAGACTGTGACTATCAAAATGAGGATTGGCTAGCCATAGAAACATAGAAAAAGAAGAGTTACAGGAGACAAGTTTTAAAAATGCTAATCCAAGAATGGTCCTAAATATCCTGTTGGAACTTGAGTGCTTCCTTCAAAGAAAGGTATCCCTTTTATTAAGAAAGATGCAAGGAATTGTAGGTGACAAGCATAGCATGTTCTGCATCCATTCACAAGAATATTTTTATGGCCAAGTGCATGTGTTATATGTTATCTTAGCTTAATGACATTAAACAATTTATTTATCAAATCATCCCTCTACTGATTCCATGCTTACTTAGTTATCATTTAATTATGATTTGATTTTCCATTTAGTTCTTTCTATGGACAAACATAAATTGCTCATATAGATGATAAATATCAGTATCTATGATAGTGATTTTTTAAGATGACTTAATAAAGTGGCCTTTGAACATTATTTGATTTCTCTTAAAGCTGAACACTGGCTGATGCAAGTGGTCTGCTCAGCATGGCAGTTAGATCTATTAAATTTTGCAAGTCAAAATCTACGTGTTCTCCTTAGTCTTGGGTATATTTTAGTTAGGGTCTTTCAGTCTTCCACCACGTTCTGTCCTCCATCAGAAAGGGAAAGTTGAGTGTTTACTACAGAGGCCAGCTTCTCTGAAGTGACTTCCCAAAGGGAGGGAATCTGTAGGGTGGTCTTACCCAGGACCAGGTCGCCTTCCCTTTAAGCCACAGCAACCAGCTGCATCCTCCTGAATAGATTTTCACAGTGTCTGCTGTAAGACTGGACTGTGCTTCTCTTTGTTCCCAACACTGTAGTCAGTCTAGTTCCTTGGCTTATTATGTATCCAGTCCCATCCTCTGCCATGAACTCCAGCCATTTGGATAATATCCAGACGCCTAGAGACAAAGCTTCAGCGTAACTGTGAATTGATAATAAACCTGCGAGTGCCTGTCCCTGTCCCCTTGGACTCCTGGCTGATGGCCTTTAATAGAGAGAAAAGCTGCAAATGAGGCCTTCTGGCCACCCAGCATTTGAAGACCATCTGGGTCTGTGCCTCTGGTGCCCAGCAGTATTAGAAAGGTGAGCAGGCACTGATACTGACCTGCTTTATGCCTGATGTTTTTATACCTTTTGAAAATTCTTTTTGAAATGTCCTCACCAAAGCCAGAACCTAGGATTAGATTTGTTTCCGCAACACTTTCTTCTGCTTGACTTCAGCTTTCTTTACTGTTTCCGATGGTCATGTTTACAGGGTTTTAAATACCAGTCCAAGAAGCAGGTACGGAGGTAGGCAAACCTGAGTTTACAGTTGTTCATGTGGAAAAGGACATGAAGGTTATGATTATCTGATAGCTTTACTAACTCAAAAGAAAGTCACAGGGGCATAGCAAACCTATTTTTGCCCACCCCCGTGTCTGCTTATTACGGAAGGAGAGGCTGTGCCCTCCAAGGCCAGAGAGTGCAGAAAAAAATGAAAAAGAGAAGGCTTTTTCAGATGGGGTCCAGATAGTCTGAAACAGGGGTCTGATCCTGCTTGTTTTTGTAAATAAAATTTAATGGGAACAGAGCCACCCTCTTTCATTTGCGTGTTTTCTATTGCAACTTTTGCTCTACCACAGAACTGGGTAGTTGTGACAGAGAACAGTGTATAAAGCCTAAAATATTTAGTATCTAGCTCTTTACAGAAAGTTTGCAGACTCTGGTCTACATGGTAATTACAGAGACCTGGACTAATTAAGAGGTTAGCAATAAGGATACATGAAGTAGTTAATAAGGGCCCTGGCTGATGTGATTCAGGTGGTTGGAGTATCATCCCATACACCAAAAGCTTGGGGGTTCAATTCCTGGTCAGAGCACATACCTAGGTTTCAGGTTCTGTCCCTGGTCACGACACATATGACGGGCAACCAATTGCTGTTTTTCTCTCACATGGATGTTTCTCTCCCTTCCTCTCTCTGTAAGATCAATAGACATATAATTTTTTAAGAGAAAGGTGTAATTATAGGGGATAGTGAAGAATTTTTATTGCAAGTTCCTGATAAATGCATAAGAAGTGTTAATTTCCCATTCTACCTCAATATTACATTTGATTTTTTGAGTAGTTTTGCCAGTGTGACCTACATGTGCCCCTCCTTGTTAAAAAAAATGAACACATACTGATGTTTTAATTCATCAGAAAATAATGACTTACTACCTTTGAAACAATGCCCATTTTTCATCTGATACTTTGTGATTTGCGGAATAAACACAATACTCAATAAACTCAATGGCAGGTAAAGTGGAATCATTTGAAAAGGTGAAGGCAGAAGAAGTGTGTTGGTGTGTTAGCTGAAGCACAGCTTCAAGCAAAGTAAAAATAATATAGAATTCTCAGAATTAAGAGCAATGGACATGCCTAAATTCTCAAGAGTAGGAAAGAAGCTTTCTAGAAAGATAGATGACTAGATAAGTAAGCAGGTGGGCAGATAGATAGAATTCTATTATGTTAACTGAAGTTTTTCTATGCAGTAAAATCTATTTCCCTTTTTACTGTGAACTTTCCCCTATTTATTCATTAACATGCAATGTCTCAGGGGAGAGATTACATTGAATATAGAGCACAAAATGTCAATACCTTGATTTCTGCATTCCAAAATAGACTCTTGAGACTCATAGCAGAGACATATTCTTGAAAGCCAGGACATTTGACCTGTAAAAGTCAGAATGTTATAAAAGCTAAGCCCAGAAGATATCTAGTTATTTCTGTGACCAATAGTTTGGATATAGTAGGAGCATATCCCTGGACATTAGATAAAGGTTGTCCAAGCTGGAGGTGGGAGGAGAACTAGAGGGGATTCAACTTTATTTTAGAAACTTGTGTTGAGAAAGTGCCATGTCCTTAAAATACCCCAGAACTGACTGCAGTTGGGTAGAGCTCTGGAACCTCTAACTGTGCTCAGGGCAGGGAGGTATAGGATTCAGAAGGTACCTGACTGGGGAGTTAGTAAGCCTTGTAGAGAAGCCCTGTGCCCTGCTTTACTGACTAGCAATGGCCACAGAAGCTACCTCGTCAGGGTTTCAGGTAGCTCCACAGAGTTTTCAGAAAGTAGACAACTGTTTTCCATAGACTTTAAACAGGTTGTGGATATAGCTCAGGGATACCTGGAGAATCCAAAGTCCTTGTTCTTAGAGAGAGAGGGATGTGGAAGACAAAGCCTAATGAAGGGAGATGAGATAGCTTGTGGGATATCTCATTGAAGACCAACAAGACTGAATGCAAACAAAGGTAGTGTAAACAGATGAGATGGGAGAGGACTCATATGTCCCCATCATGATAGTGGCTCGGCTGAACCAAAAATTAGATACAATTCTATAGATGAAGGAAAGGAGGGAAAACCTAATTGACTGAAAAAAATCTAATTTGTTGGAGAAATACAGCATTGACTCTAAATCTGTGATTGGAAGGAGTTTACATTGAATTGAATAGAAGAAAGTTCTTGCCAGTAGACAAAATGATTATTCTGAGATAAGAAATAACATTTTAAGACTACATAGCAGAGATTTTTATACTTTGAATGTTTATACTCACCATTTATGTATTAAGAGAATTTTCAAAAGTGGCTTGCCTTTAGATAGAAGAATTATGACCACTTAAAAATATACGTTGTTACACTTAATAAATTTTTCAGTAGGTATACAGTATTTTAATAAATATGAGCAATAATAGGTTCCAGAAGTATTGGGTTGTCTTGAAAGCAAAAAAAAAAAAAAAAAAAGTTGAGCATGGAAAATGTGTGCAGATTGATTGTACAAAGAGAATTTTGGTCATGTCTTTATGCATTGAACTTGATTCTTATTAGTGGCTACATTCTGAAATAGGGTGTGTCTCGGATTCTTTGAGTGGACACACATGAAGGTGTCTGTTTCACACAGGCAGGATGATGGGGATATTCTAAGAGTGAACATACAGCCCAGCAACCTGGGAGAGGAAAGGTGGTATAATAAAGGTGTGTTTGCTCCAAAGTGTGTGTGTGCGGGTATAGTATCACACAACGAGCCCAATAGGTACGTTACACAAGTCCCCTCCTCCCCCCCATGAATCACCTCATTGCTTGTGAAAAACAACTATGAACAAAAGCAAAATCTTGTTTTAACATTTTGCAGAAGACTCATACCTTTGGTAGACTTATTATAAAACCAAAAGAACCTTAGAACTGACCTTAGAGTTTCCTTTTCTGGCTCAGTAGGGAACTGTTTTCTCGATAAGCAAAAAATACCTTTATCAATATTAATTGTCTGGGTTATTGATGATGATGTGAAAAATTTATTATTATAATAAGCAAAAAATATTTTAATGATATAAATTATTGATATAGGGGCTGAAGTGAAACTTTATATAGAACACTTGGCAACACATTTAGACTGCTGTTTACTGACATTTAATTTTGCTATTTTTAAGTTGATTTAATAATATATTTATTAGGACAATTTAGTGACGATGACATACAACATGTATTTTTTGATAATTTATTAACAGTCAAAATCTTGTGCATGGGGTAGGGGGTAGGGAAACTAAATAATTTATTGCCAAATATCCTGGGAGGTGGAGAAGTTTATTCCTATTGAATAACAGGAGACCCAAGAAATACATAAATTAGTTATCATAAAACTAAATGAAAAAAAGCTGGAATTGAGATTGTTCCCCCTTTCACTCAGGTGCATATTTCAGGTGTGATTACTACCCAAAAGGGGCTGTATTACATGGTTGATTTAGGCTAATTAAGCAAAAAGAATTTTGTACTTCAAAGATCAACAGAAATAGGCTATGGCAATTTATGTCTTTACCGCCAAAGAAATAAGTGGCTTTTGGAAGAAGATTAAATGTAATGATAGTTTAAAATCATTTGAAATTATTAACAGAATTGTCAAAATTGAAAACTAAGACTGTATGTGAGGGAACTTGCATAAACTTTAGAAACACAACACATACAAATGGAGTTTATATTTCTATCTTAACAAGTTCATTGCTTCTCTTTTATTAATCAGACTTAGTTTTTCTTCTTTCTTTTCCCCCCTATATTCCTAGACTGCCAGTCTGATTGGCTTTGGGTTGAAGCTTACTGACAGTGTATGTATACAAATATAAACACCAATGACAAACCATTAGATAAACTCTTGGGGAATGCAAGCCATGCATATCAAAAGTGTATATTGAATGATTCCTAGATAATCTTATTTCATCAAAATGGTAGATGAATTGGGAAGCTTTGCCAGGTTAGCTGGTGAGAAATTGAAAATTTCTAGACTTAAAGGTCATCTTTAAGCATGTAGACAGATCTCACCCCTACTTAAGAACAAAAACAAACCAATGTTGGCCTTGGAAAAAGTTATTTATTATATTTAAGTGTTTCCTTTAAGACACAATTCAAGTACTCTTTCAATGGCATCTAACTTCTCACTCATCAAGTGTTCATTAAGCATCTACAATACACCTACAATAGACAAGAAATTGTGTAAGAGTCTTGGGATAGAGTACAGCCTGATAGAAAATTAATCCTATGCCTTCATAATACTTAAAAATTGAGATCATTATTATATAAATAAATTATCAAACTAATATATAAATAGAAAGTATAGCTTTAATTGAATAAAACTAAAGAGTATAAACTAAGCAGCTGACTTAGATTCAGGATCAGTAAAGGCTCCCCCAAGAAAGTGATATTAAATTTAGAACCTGAAGAAAAATTAGGAATTCGGCCAAGTTGGGAAAAGAAGTTCCGGACAGAGAAGGAGATGAGGCTGGAGAAATAGGCTGCACCAAGTTGCTGACAAATTTGTTTTCTTTATTCCCTTGGGAAAGCATTGGGGAATTTCTTTCTGTTTTTAAACTTTATTTTTATTGTTTACACTATTAAATATGTAGTTACAAAGTTAAACTAGCTTTTTTTTTTTTTTTTACTTAATTTACTGATGGAAGGAAAATGTATTGAAGGAAAATGAAAGAAGATGCATGGAGATGATCAGAGATTACGGTGAGTGGGCACTAGACTTGTTGGGATAGAGATGTGAACCTGTATATGTAACTCCCCCCAGAAGGAGCACTGTCTGGACAAATACAAATTATCATCATTTGCCTCGACTTATCTTGTTTGTTAATATGTATCAGTATTTTAGAATAAAACCCATAATCTGAAAATTTCTTGGAATACTATTCCTATAACTTTGCAGATCTGATGCCAAATCTACTAAAGAAGGTGAAAAGAAAATGCTGAAAGCATGAACTTTTTGAAAAGTTTGGCATAGTGTTCAAAAGAAGCTGTGTCCCAGACTTGCTCAGTTTTGAGGTCAACCAACAGTTAAGTTCCTTAAAAAACAAAGCAAAGCAAAACAAAACACACACAACAGGGTAAGCCCCATCCTGCCAAAAATCAGGAAGTCCAGTCTCTTCCAGTTTTATTATCCAGAGGTTTTCTGAGTATCACCAGGGAAAAATGATGTTTCCCAAATCTGCCCAGATGGCCATTTGCTACTTCAGCCAGCTATGGGTGTCCAGACCACAGCATGGCTTTTGTGCATGTCACCACTTGCTGTGGTTATGTGTCCCCCCCCCCGCCCCCGCCCTACACACACACTGCCGCAGATTACACTTCCTGGCCTCAGACTCCCTCTGGTAATAAGTGACTCTACGGAGATTTCTGTGAAGGCTTGGGGATAACAGAAGAGATTTGCAATTCAGAAAGAACAAAGCTGGAAACTATAAATAGCCCTTCTCAGTCCACAACCCATGCTCAGCCGCAGGGACCACCCTTCCTCCCCAGCCTGTGATCTGCAGCCTAGGCACCTGCACGCACAGGAGTCTTCTTGCTTCTAAAGTAACTCTTCTCTAAATATTTCGATCATTAAATTTACAACATTTTGTAACTCCAAAAAGAAATTTTGTACACATTGGCGCTTTTCAAGCTCCCCCTTCCTTGGACCCACAGCCCCTTCTCCCTCTGCTGTGCTCCCACCCTACCCCACCCTACCCCACCCCACCCACCCCAATCCCCACCCTTGGCCAAGCAGCAGTCTACGTTCTGTCTCTGTATTTGCCTATTCCCTACATTTCTTTTTTAAATATGTTTTATTGATTATGCTATTATACTTGTCCCATTTCCTCCTTTACTCTAATCTGCCTTGCACCCCACCTCCCACCCACATTCCCTCCCTTTACAGCTCTATAACTATACTAAACCTAAAACTATGCTGAAATTAAATTGTACACTTTAAATGGGTTGAATTAGCCCTGGCTGGTGTAGCTCAGTGAGTTGAGTGCTGGACTGCACGAAGCAAAGTGTCATGGGTTCAATTCCCAGTCAGGACATGTGTCTGGGTTGCGGACCAGGTCCCCAGTAGGGGGCGTGTGAGAGGCAACCACACATTGATGTTTCTCTCCCTCTTTCTGTCTCCCTTCCCCCTTCTCTAAAATTAAATAAATAAATAAAATCTCAAATTAAAAAATAAAAATTTAAAAAGCAAATGGGTTGAATTACCTCAATAAAGCTGTTTTAAAAAATATTTATTACTCCCTCTCAAGGAGTCCACTCCCAGCCACCAGGGAGAAATGCACATTTCTCAGTGACAAATACCCTCAGGTTAAATAACTCCATTCCCAGCAGAGGCCATCTTACTGTGATTTTGCAGAAAGCTTTAGCCTCTTGACCTTGGGGGTCTGTCTGGCAGGGTGGGATTTGTGCTTTCCATTTGCGAAGGCAAAAGGGTCATAAAGTGATTACTCCCTGAACAGAACAGTAATTGTCCTCCAGTGTGGTTTCAACCTTCAGACAGACACCTGATCAAAGTGTCAGAAAGGCTTGGTTTTGTATTAAATTCCTAGGCTTTGTCATAACAAAGTACCTCAAATTGGGTGGCTTAAAAAACAGAAGTTTATTGTCTCACGATTCTGGAGACAATAAAAAGAAAATCAGAAGCCTGAGACTGAGGTGCTGAGAGGTCCAGCTCCCTCCGAGGGCTGTGAGGAGGAATCTGGCCCATCCCCCTCGCTGGCTTCAGGTGGTCTGCCGTACGTATCTGCCTTTCCTTGGCTTGTAGAGTCCTCACCCCACCTCTGCCTTCAACTCCACACGGTGTTCTTCCTGAATGCCTCGCTCCATCGCCTGCCCTCTGCCTGTCTCTCCGTCCACATTTTCCGTTTTTGTAAGAACACCAGAGCTAGTGGATTCGGGGCCAACCCTATTCTAGTAAGAGCCTCATCCTAGTGCATCTCATTATGTAGACAACCATCCTTTTTTAAAGTAAGGTCATATCTGAGGTCCTAGGGATAGGGCTTTAAAATTATGAGTTTGGGGATGAGAATTTAACCCATAACAAGTTCTTACCTCACTGGAGCACCTTGCGGGGGGGGGGGGGATATTTTGAATCATGTCACCTGACACAATGATTTCATTAACAAATTGCCAGAAACCAAGTTTTCAGTACTTGGCCTGGAAAAGAAGAGGAATCTAAGGGAAGCTGCCTCCCCTACAACCACGAGTCAGTGAAGAACTCCATAGTCAGTGGAATTACCCCAAGTTTAGTCCTTTTTTTCCTTCTAATAACCTCAGTGTTTATTTTAGATTGTGAAAGTACAACATTGTTGTAGAACATGTAAAAATATAGGTAGTTACAGAGAAGAGAAAAGAAAAGCCATAATCCTGATACCTAACATAACCAACATTTACAAATTGAATAATCTTGTTTATTAAAAATTGAAATCGTCTGTGTTTAGAGTTTTATATCCTGTCTTTTCCTCTTAACATTATGTTGTGAACATTTAAAAATATAATAATATTCTTCAATACTATGAATTTTTTTAATGACTTTGTTACTGGAAATATGTACCAATGACTTTGGTACTTTGTTACTGGAAGTATTATAATTAATTTAGCCATTGTTCTCCAGTTGGTTATTTAGATCTAAGATTTCTGTATTCATATAAAATATAACAGGGCAATGAAGACTGTGTGTGTAAAACTTGCGCGTGCCTCTAGTTCTCGGTGTGCGTTCCTAGGTGTGGAGCCACAGGACATGTTTTTAAAACTTTCGTACTGCGATATGAACACCCACGTGGATAACTTTTGTGTTGCACAGTCAAATGATCCTCATTTGCTGATTCCTTGTCAACATTGGCTAAAGGATAACATAAGTTCCAAATCAAGGCATAAAATATTTACTTGTTTTATTTGCTTATTTTCCTTTTTACAATACTTTTTAACATTTTTTGGACATTTGCATCTCTATTTTTGTAAATTACCTTTTCATATTTTTTGTCCATTTTTTATTTAGGATTTGTATTATTTCATTATTTATTTTTTGGTGATCTGTGAAAGCTCTTTGTTTTAGTCATATGTGACGTAATATATTTTTCCCATGATGTCATTTGCTTTTTAGTTTTGTTTATGGTTTTAGTCTTAAATTATAAAAACTTAACTTTTATGTTGTTGACTATGTAAGTCCTTCTGTTATGGTTACTATTTTTTATTTCATTATGCCTTGGGATTGCTCTCTCAACCCAATAGCGTATAAACATTTCTCTATATTTTCTTCCCATTTTGTGCTTTTTCTTTTTTTTACACTTAATTTTTTTAGGTGATCTAGAATTTATTTCTGTGTGTGGAATAAGAGAGGAACCACATTTTTTTCTTGTAGGTATATTTATGCATTTGTGCCAGCATGTAATTCTCCTTACCTCAACAATTTTAAATGCCATTTTAGTCACATACCAAAATCTTAGTCTACCAGAGCTAGGTTTTGGGTGCTGCATTCTCTTTCAAGGAGTGATCTCCAACACCTTCTATTTCACGTTTTATTTTAATATCTTCACATAGATATAAATATTTCAAAGTTATTTCCTTGTTTCTTGTAGCAAGCTTAATATAAAAGACTCACTTACACTATCTTCTCTGGCGTTTGCTTGTTCCTGGGAAGCCCCTGGGCTGAGCTGCCTCCGGGCTCCTGGAAGTGGTGACTGGGTGGAGGCAGTGGGAGCAGCCCACCTGGCTGCAGGCCGTACAGGTGCACATGGGCTGCAGAGAACCTGCAGACAACTGGATAACGATAACTGTTGATCTGCTTTTTGTAAAAGCCAAATTTGTTGGGGTGACATTGTTTAATACAATTATATAGGTCTCAAGGGTACAGTTCTACCATATGTCACCTGTATATCGCAGTGTGTGTTTAACGCCCGAAGTCAAACCCCCCATCTGTTGGACCCTCTTTACCCTCCTCTACCTCCCCCTGCCCTCCTTCTCCTCTGGTAACAGCCGTACAGTCAGCTGCCCTTGTGAGTTTTTGTTTGATTCGTTGATTTGTTGCTTTCAGTTTTATGTCTCACAAATGATGAAAATTACATAGTTCTTGACTTTTTATGTCTGACTTAGCTTGCTTTTTATTACCCTGTGTACCAGCAAGTAAACAATGTTAATGATAAAATTTTCCTCTCTTAAAAAATCTTTTGCTGGTTTAAGTTCTAAACAATTTGGCATTCAGTGATTGAATTTTAATAACATGTGCATAGCTTCAAATTAGTACATTTTAAAATTTCCTATGATTGAATAAACATTATATTCTCCATGGAAGGTAATTCAGAGAACTCCAAATTGTACAGTTGGCTCCTAACACTTGGAAGTTAGCTACATGCGCTTGTTTAGAGAATAAATTCATAAAGGTTCACAGTCATTTGAGCTTGCTTAGGGAGCCGTTTCCAACTACTGAGGAAGTAAATATTCCTGCATTTAAATAGTAGATACAAAATGAACAAGAGAGCAGAGTGATTTTAAATTGGAAGGAACAGAACATGGTGAAATTCCTGGTCAAGCTATTTTAGAGGAACTTTTTGGACTGCAGAGAGATTTAAGAGCTGCTAGAATCAATTCTGAAGGGTCAAAGTCATGGGCAGTATTGCAAGTTCTGGAATTTATTGTAAAATGAGATTTATATAAATATCTGCAAAACTTGTCTGTGTGTTTAAGATTGTTCTTATATGTATATCTGTTGCTTCATTTGAATAAAGTATTTTAAACTTAGAGCAAATATAAATAGATTTGGTTAACTATGAGCAAGTATAGGTTCACAAAGCTCTACCGCTTGTGAGTGTGAATATGTAAAGGAAACAGTTTTGAAGACGTCATTTACAAATTGGTAGACGTTAAGGTCCGCTACTGTTTCTGTTCATTACTGTGACAGCAATGTGCAGGTTTATGTTTTATTTCCGTTTATAAGTATTAGTCCATTACTACTTATTTTCCCTTTTGTTATTATAATGTTTATTTGATTTTACTTAATTTGTTTATTTTTTATGGGGACAATAATATGACAACGTTATAAAGGGGAATTTTTAATATCTGATTTTTTCCCGTCATTAATGTAATATGCTTCATTTCATAATTATTACTGAGAATAATTTGTTTTATTAGAAAAGAGGGTGTTAAAAGGTGCTCTGCTCCATTTTAAATGTACTGGGTGCAGCTGGCCCTAGGTAGCACTATTTTCCATTGTCACTGTTTCTGGTCACCATCTCGGAGCAGCCTTGCCTGCTTCTTTGCCGTTCGTGCCTGCCACATGCCTGCCCTCACCCGCTGATTTGAAGGATGCAGAGGAATTCTGAAGTGTCCCTTCTACTAGCTTTGCAGACATGTTAGTTGGCCAGTGAGGTACGTCTCTTTCAAGCCATGCCAAACGTATCAAAGTTTCTGGTGTACAGGTGGCATTCATCCCAGTTTCCAGCTCTCCTGCCCCCTTTCTACCACCCTCCTCCCAATGTTACCTTGTGAAGGCTGGTCCCATGGCGTGACCTTTCCAATGTCTTGCTTGGAAGAACAATAGGAAAAGGGGGATGGGGGACAGCAAGAGACTATTTCCAATGTAAAAGGTGACCAGATAACTCAATGCCCTTTTCTTGGGCAAAGACAGGCGGGCAAAGCAGGAGCACCCCTTCGAGGGGCGACAAGATGGTAGCTCATCCTCTGCAATGATGCTTATGCCTCCTGTGCTACTTCTGCCTTGGGCAAATGAATGCTGGCTTTGAATTGACTGGTTTGAGTGTATTTTATTTGGTAAAATACACACAGAGTTTTAGAGCTAGAGCTTGCAGTCCAAACCCTTCATTTTAAAGATGAAAAGAAAAAGTCTTAGAGGAGCCAAGCTACTTGAGTTAATTCCTCAATGTAGTTAGTAGTAGAATTGGAACCAGAACTCATGTCTGCTTACTCATAATTAAGCTTATTTTCTCGTACAGATATTGCTGCATTTGCCTTTGACATCATTCTTAACCTTCCTCCACAATTCCTGCCTCGTTGTTGTGAGAATTAAGTATGATAATATATATTTAAAATGTGGCTGAATCTCTAAAGGCCCTTAAAAATTAAACAAAACAAAACAAAACAAAAACCCTTGTATTCTGGTTTCAAATAAATGCTCCAATAATAGAGGTTTTAAAAAAGGTATAAATTGTCTTTTTGTTCTGTTCTGTATGGAATAGCCTTTTCTCTTTTAGAGTGCTATTGACATACTTATGCTCCAACGAACTAATATTCCTGTCTCAAATGACTTCTTTGGCAGGAACAAAAATTAACATGTTAATGCAAAAAAAAAAAAAAAAGAAGAAGAAGCAGAAGCTCAGCGCAGGGAATAGTAGCATGTCTTAAAAATTATCAGGAATCAAATGCCAGTGCCTCGTTTTTTATTTTAGAAGAAGGCCTGCATAAGATAACCTTAAATATGTAGGCAGCTGTTCGTAACCTCTCCTTTTCTTCCTCCCACTTGTCCACTTGAGTATTTGGTGGTATTTTTTGAGTTAGTTTCTGCTTTATTCATTCATTTCTTCCCTCAAAGAAATATTTATTGAGACAGTTATAATGTGCCTACTCCATGGTTACAACAATGACACAAGCACAGTCCAGCAAGAGAAACAGAGACAATTATAGTAAAATATAAAAAATTAGGTCAGCAGATCCCAGGTGTTGGAGAAGCAAGGAAAAAAAATTAGTAGAACTTGCTACCTGCAGATCTGCCAAAAAGTAGCAATTCTGTTACAAGTATTTATTTGGGAACACAAGTGAACCGAAAAGTTTCAAAATCATTTTCGAAGTTTAGCAACTTAAAGTTTTTTCAAAGATTTTATTTATTTACTTTTAGAGAAAGGGAGGGGGAAAGGTTGGGAGAGAAACATCAATGTGTGGTTGCCTCTCTCGCAACCCCAACTGGGGACCTGGCCCACAACCCAGGTATGTGCCCTGACTGCGAATCCTTAAAGTTTTTAGTTTTGACTGAGGAAAATTGGGAAATTTGTGAATGTGATTCTGGTTTCTCTTATTTGAGGTATAATGAATGAGGAGTTGGATTCTAAATGTTTTAGGTTTTGAGGACTCATAAAACATTTTCCATTACTAAAATATGATCTATTGAAATAGATTTTGGGGCTGTAATCTTTTGATAAATCAGCAATATGATCAATGGTACAGTAACATCATGGAGAAAAGACTTTTGATAGGTGGGGATTTTGAAATAAGGACATTATGAAGATACTACTGATAGGCAGATTAGATAACAGTGGTAGAAAGCATTTGTATAAGGAATGGTTTTATTAAAACATGATTTTGACCAACATACTAAACTGATTCACTGTTCCTTGAGACAGTATATAAATATCTTTCCAACTGGTTAAGAAATAAAAAAAATGTAAGTAATCAGTATTATTATCTTCAATTGCAAGAATGAGGACCAAGGAGAAATTATTGTGTAATTCTCAATTATGGAATAATAAGAAGGGCATAATTTTGTGAAATGGATAACTCTTTCCTGTGGGTGAATCCCAGCAATAATTCTTAGGACATACAACCTTAATGTAGATGACTAAAAAATACAAAAAGTAATCAAAATGAAAATTAAGAGAGAAGAATTAGAAATGTAACATTATAAAGGCAGGAAAGGGAGGGATGAACGGAGCTAAGGAGAGATAAATAAAAGCACTCAAGAGCTACTACATACTCCCATCATGTACAATGCATGTTTATAAAGTTGGGAATGAAGGCGATACGAACACTGAGAGATACTGCAGAATATTTTATTTCCTGTGGACAAGCAGTTATTTAAAGATACAATGAATACATTACTCCTTTGTTAAAGATTCAAGTGATATAATGACAAACTCAGTGAAAATAGTAATACTTTTCCTAAATGAAAATAAAAATTTTGACATACAATGAATAATACAAATTTATATTCAAGGATTTGGGCTACAGATTTGATTATTGAGTCTATCATAAACCAAAGCAATATAGTAGAAGGTAAGTAAGATTGAATTTACCATAAAATCTCAAATACTATTATTTTGATGTATATATGCAGACATAAAAATGAAATTTATTGGCCTGTTAAGGAGGCCTACTTCTTACGCACTTGAGCAGCTCCATCATTACTTTGTGGCATCCTTGGTGATGGACAGGAAGAAGTTCAGAGAAAAAGCAAGAGGAGTGTTTTCCTTGCTCTTGACAGTCTGGTTGTCTCTGATGCTCACCCTCCCGTTCCCAACATCCGTAAACTCACACACCAGTCCCTGTTCTTTATTTTTCTCCTCCTGTGAAATTACAAAGCCCTATCACTTCGTTAGATATAAAAACAAGATTATCAATCTAGCCCTGACTGGTGGGGCTCAGTGGGCTGAGCATCATCCCACAAAGCGAAAGGTCGCTGGTTTGGTTTCTAATCAAGTCATATGACTGGGTTGCAGCCTGATCCCCAGTTAGGGCCTGTTTGAGAGGCAGCCAATCGATGTTTCTCTTCCTCTCTTTCTCCCTTCCTTATCCTCTCTGTAAAAATAAATAAAATATTGGGAAAAAAAGGTTATCAATTAACAGATTTTAAAGAAATAGTTAAAAATATAGAGGACACATAAAAATAATCATTATAGGTGACAATATATTCTAGTCACTATTTATGGCTATGTATCTATATGAAATCATCTAATCTTCACAACAATCTGTGAAAAAGGTGCAATTTTCAGATGAAGAAAGGGAAACATAAAGAGAGTGAAGAGTTTAAATATTACAGAGCTGGCCCAATGCATGCTGAATACCAACCAAAGGTATTTGATTTCAACTCATGTCACCATGACTCCTCTCCTTTGTGGGTAAAAGCTGAATGAAATATTTTGCCCAGTTTTTATTTATTGAGATATAATGGACATTTAACCTTGCATTAGTCTCAGATATACAGCATAATGATTTAATACATGTGTATATTGTGAAACAATTACCACCAGTTTAGTTAATATCTGTCACCTCATGTAGTTATGATTTTTTTCAAGTGATAGGAACTTTTAATATCTACTCTCTTAGCAATTTTCAAATATACAAAACAGTATTGTTAATGATAATCACCATGCAGTACATTATTATACTTCCAGAATTTGTTTATCTTATAACTGAAAGCTTATAACTTTTTGCCACTTTCACCCATTTTTTACCCACCCTCTAACCCCTGCCTCTGGCATCCACTTATTTGTTCTCTGTATCTGTGATTTAAGTTTGTTTTTTTTTTTTTTTAAGATTCCACATAAGTGATATCATACACTATTTGTCTTTCTCTCTCTGACTTACTTCACTTAGCATAATACCCTCAAGTTCCATCAATGTTGATGCATATGGCAGGATTCCTTTCTTTGATATGGCTGAATAATAATAAAATATTAAAGAAAATATTTTACATAAATTTATCTATTAGTTTAAAATACAAAACAATATAGAACCCATTTTAATTTTGTTATTTGAGAACAACTTAATCCTCTCTGCTAATTCAGCGCCTAATTTTTTTCATCTTTTATACCATTTCTTTATCTCTTTTGAAACCTGAATATTTCTAATCTGTTTTAGAAATCCACCAGAGAGTTTGTAAAAAATATCTAATCTGAGAGCATCAGATCTGTATCTGCTAGAATCAGTTTGCTCATTAAAATTATTGAAGTAGCTTTTCACACAGGGTTTATTTTTTCATGTGAAAGCAACAAAGTTCAGTGGAGATATCTTGGAGAAAGCACAAAATCATTACAAATCCAGGATCCTACTATTTTTCTGGCCTCCTGGACTTCCATTTGCAAGAAAATTGCACTATGGAAGATTGCTGGAGGAATTCCGTCTGCAATCTGCATCACTCAGGTAGAAGAAACAGAGAGAGAGAGAGACACACAGAGAGAGAGAGAGAGAGAGATTGAAATAGAAGAAGAAGAAGAGGAGGAGGAGGAGGAGGGGAGGAGGAAGAGGAGAAGGAGAAGAAGAAGAAGAGGAGGAGGAGGAGGAGAAGGAGGAGAAGAAGAAGAAAGGGGGGGGGGGAGGAGGATTATTTTCCATTTAAAGAAGCCTTCTAGAAAATCCACCAGGCACTTCCTCTTCCCACTGATCAGAAATTAGTCACATGGCTCCATCCTGGGAAATGTCATCTTTTAACTGGACATATTGCTACTCTGAATAAAACTGTAGCTCTGTTACTGAGGTGGACAATGAGATTGAATGTTGGTAATAAGAATATTGTGTCATGAAGATACTTATCAAACAAAGCCCAGTTCGGAAATCTACTCTAAACCTAAAAATGTAAATGGGAGCCAACTGTATGTGGGGAACTGGATTGGGTTTATTTGTATCCATTTATAATGAATTAACTTCTTAAATCATTGGGAGTCAACTTCTTCTTAAAGCAGCTTCTCATACATAGGTTGGATTTTGCACAGACAATAGTTACTTTAAAATTCTTTTGGTGGAAAAAAAAAAAAAACCCAGCAACTTAATTATTCTAAGTCTGCATTTCCTGAAACTAATGGGACATGGACTCTGCTTTCTCCTTTTTATGCCTCAGAATGTAACAAATTGAGTTAGAGGCAAGAGAAGAACCTCCCTTCCTTTCCTTTGTGTCCTTTGTCTTACCCCACCATCTCTGTGTTCCAACATACAGCACAGATAGACGCCAAAGAAATCTTTAGATCAGTGATTTTCAACCAGTATGCTGAGGCACACCGGTGTGCCACAAAAATGTTTCAAAGATGCCATGCCTGTCTATTTAGTTAGGGACACTGACCTCTTTTCCCTTAGATTGTCAGATTTTGAAAAATACAACAGGCAACACAACAATAGCAGTCCAGTGTGAATAAATCAAAACTATACCTATTTTTTTTGTCAGATTGGAAAAAAATATAATATATTTTTTGGTGCGCCACAGAATTTTAGTAATTAGTTTATGTGTGCCATGAGATGAAAAAGGTTGAAAATCACTGCTTGAGATAATTACATTCCATTCTTTTCATCTCACTTCAAATTATGGAAATGAAACTACCATCAGATAAGGACATTTTCATAAACACTTTAATTCTATGTTCCAATGGATGTTGATGAGAGAACATATGTACGCACAGCCATATTCACAAACATTTACAACCTCCAGCAACCATAAAGTCTCATCTGTTCTATAAAGAAAGGCTCTGTTCCCAGTGCCATTTGCCAGGGAACGCTGATCACTTGACAGCTACATTTAAAGGCAGCAGGCTCTTGACTCTGAATCCTGCGCACCAAACACCTGTTCCCTGTCAGACACTGCAGCTGACATTTTTCCAGGAGACCTAATTATTTTGTTGGGACAGTTCCTTGCCCTTATGAACCACGTAAAAATAGTGAATTGCCTTAGATTTTAACAGGCTCTAAGCTGAAGACAGAGCCCTGCCAGACTCTTGACATGTGAAAAGAGTCACAGGAAGGTCCAAGTTTACCAACAGATGACGTATCTTGTCTCACTCTCAGACCTTCTGCCACGGTAGACCAGCATTCTCTGATACTACTGTTGGCATATTATTGTGACATTTTATCTGGCTTTCACGTTCTTTTAAATAACAATATTAACATGTGGTTATAAGATATTACCTATTATAATGAGATAGAAATGTATTTTAAAATTACAAATACACACACACACACACACACACACACACACACACACACACACACACACACATTATCAAGAACTACATGATGTAAAGTTAGCCTGCCACAGATTTATAGATGGTGGTAGAAGACCTGAGACTTCTAGGTCAGAGATAAAGCACAGTTTATTACATCAGTAGAGTATCAGAAAGTTTTGAACCGGTTCCTGAGTGCTAATTCCTACAGAGTAACACAAAGAGGGCCCGATGGCCCCTGTGTGCATGTTGGTTATATTACAACAGAGAAATGCTGAGCTTAGGAACCCCAAGCCTTTTCTTATGGGCAACAGCCTGAACTTTGTCTCAGAGACAGACATTATCTTTATTAAACTGAGCAGTGTACTTTTTGTTCCAGAGGGAGACCCCAAATCTATCTTCCAAGATGGTTCACAAAGCAATCTTAGGAAAACCGTCTTGAAGAAGGAGCTGTCAGTGTGGCTTCTTGCAAAATAAGCAGAAACATGAGAGACCCATGGAAAGCTCTCTCCCGACATACATAAACCAGCTCTGTAGAGAATACCATTGGCATCTTGGGGGATGGATGGATGGATGGATGGATGGATGGATGGATGGATGGATAGACAGATATGTGTGTGTGTATATACACATATATATGTAGGCAAATTATTTTAAAAAGGTAAATACGTCAGTAATACTGTGTTTTAACCTTTACTTAAAAACATATTGTGCTTTTTGCTCTATAATTGTATAGGGTATAGTGTTCCAAGTATAGATTTACTATTTAAACAAATAAAAGTATTGCTGGGCTTTTTAAAAGGTTCTAAAATTTTATTATTATAAGTAATAACTGAAAATGTTTATATACAATTCTTTCAGCACTACAGCAGAATTTATTACCCAAAGCAGTTTCAGCGATCCCAGGCACTGGTCCCAGCTTCCCCCAGTCACAAGGAAGCCAGAACCTCTTCAAAGCCGCCCTCCACCATGCAGTAACGTGAGGGAATTAAAGGCTGCAGCCCGACTTATGTCACAGCTGCTATGTCCTCATCTTGACTGATAATCTTTTTTTTTAAGATTTTATTTATTTATCTTTAGAGGGGAAGGGAAGGAGAGAGGGAGAGAATTATCAATGTGTGGTTGCCTCTCATGCATCCCCTGCCGGGAACTGGCCTGCAACCCAGGCATGTGCCCTGACTGGAATCGAACCTTGATCCTTTGGTTCGCAGGCCCTCGCTCAATCCACTGAGCTACACCAGCTAGGGCTTGACTGATAATCTTAAAG
The DNA here is from genome assembly GCA_004027475.1 of Anoura caudifer. Lineage (NCBI taxonomy): Eukaryota > Metazoa > Chordata > Mammalia > Chiroptera > Phyllostomidae > Anoura > Anoura caudifer. Next base: position 335,130 of record PVKU01000227.1, read on the forward strand.
TCACAAATGAACATAATGTGACTGCACTCGACTCTGATGCAGTAAAATTAAAATAAGCATCACAATTTAAGAGATATCATTCAGACAGAAAGATACCAAGAGTCTTAACTGGTTGTACATAAATTTTTGTGTACTGACATGATGGCTTCCTTAAAATTAATTCTAAACATGGTGTTCTAGGTAAAAGTTAATGATTATTTTTGAAGTTTTAGTAAATCTTGCTAAATTATTTTAAGAAAAGATTTTATATCAATTTACAATAATCCTACTAATGATATATAAAGAAATTTCCATTTTCAGAAGATATTTTAATTTAAAAAATAAAACTAATATTAAATATTAAGTATTATTTGCAATTTCATTTGTGAAATAAATGATTTAAGTTCATAAACATATGCAGTTGGGCACTGATTTATTTCCTTTCCTAAGTGGTCTGTAAAGATTCCCTTTGAATCAACATTTAGAGTTCAGAATAATCAACATTCTGCATCCATTCTGCATCAATTAGGAGAGGATTAGGAATGCTTCTCTAAATCATCATCTTGTGTATATGTAGCAAATAAAAGTAAATGCTAAGGTAGATCTTAAGCACAAGAAAGCAAAGGAATAGGCTTCCTGCTCTATAGGAGTTTGCAATCTAGGGTTTATTGTGCACAAAAGAAACTCCAAATAAACCTCAGTGTTCTAGTATATGTTGTAGCCTGAAATTGTACATTATGTATGGAATTTACTCAGGAAATACATTTACACACAGACACAAAATACAAAACATGCACACAAACTTTCACAGGAAACACGGAGTTTGCTTCATTTAAATGAATATCCATATAAAATTGTTCTGTTAACAAATAATAAGAGCAATTCATCTGTGTCCATCAGTTAATTCACCCGTTCAAGAAATATTTTCCTTCCTTCCTTCCTTCCTCAATTTTAGTTGTTCCCATCATGCCTTTGCTCCTCTAATTGAAATTTTGCAGGGAGCTTAATATATAATAGTTTTTTCCTATTCCCTCAAGTTTAGAACCAATGGAGAGAGAACCACAAGCATTAGGCAAATGGGCATCAAGTTACCCACTTCATTACTTAGAAAGATCTCTGAAAAAGGTGGCTTGAGGCACACTGACACTTCACCTCAGAATAACTGAGTCCCGCAGTCATAGTCTGAGCTAGAGAACCATAGGTTTTGCCAGCAGAGATTTGCCCTAGAAAACTTCAGACGTAGGGGAATGGAGGATGCATGTTTCCTGGGGTCAAGCTGATGCTTAAATAGGAGGGGCTTCTAAACTTGTTCACCAGAAGAAACGGTAGGATGAGGCCTGCAGTGATCCTTTGGGCAGCTCTTCCATATGGATATGGAGGAGGAGGGAGTTGAGTGTTCTCGCCTGGTGCCCATGGGATACGAAAGCAGGGAGGGATTGTGGAGATCTCTTGAACCAATCTTCTCATTTAATGCAATGGAAAAAGAGGGAGAATATATTGCCCAAGAACTCACAAGGAGGAAGAGGTAGAACCAGGATTAGATGCCAATTTTCATGGACTTCAGATACAATGATATTCCATAAAGTGTTTGACAATCTAGTGGAAATGAACCTGCACTTTAAAAAAATAGTCAAGACTTATGCTTAACAATTTTTTTGTTCTTTTTATTTTATACCACACAAATGAGTGTTTATTATTCATAATGACCATAGTTTTATTCTCATGTGATGTGGACACCGGCCAGCAGTGTCTACGTCATTATGGATGAATTAAAACATACACACAGACTACTGAGTCTGGTGTGGGAAATAGAACAACAGCATGGCTTTTCTCTCAAGAGGAGCAAAAGCCATGGCCTCTGCCATGACAGGCCTTTATTCTAATCTTATCTCTTCATGTTCCAAGATGGTTCTTCTCACTCTCCCGGTTACAACAAAGGAGCCAATGCCCCTCATTACATCACTGAAGAAGGACATTAGCAAATGAATAGGCAGAAGTGGTTGAGCCAGTCACACTGGCCCCTGCAAGGCTCAGCATGGATTTTAGGAAGTTATAGTAAGCATTTGCAGGGTGAGGGAGTTTTTGCGAAGAGCAAGTCTCAAAACAGCCTAAGTGTATTGCAAATCTGATTATCCACGAGGGAACTTATCTGTGGGCGTGGGTCCTGTGCATCTCCGAGTGGGAGCTGGGCCATGCCACGTAGAAGGGTCTGCCACAATCATGATTTGTTTCAAGCATAAATAACAGTTTTTATCCTTACCCAGTTTTTCAGAGAAGAAAAAATTTATAAGGAATTTGCATTTGTATTATTTCAAAATACAATGCTGTAGAATTAATATACATGCAACTTGGCCTGAGAATGGAGAAGGGAGGCTGAATTTCAAGGGCTAAATTCCACAGTGACGACCACTGTGGTGAACTCACTGGTGTTTATGGTTCCGTGGAAGAAACATAGAATAGGGAGAGGTGTGCAGGCAGCATTCTAGGATAACAGCTTTGAGGATTTCACAGTGTCGTTGAGAAATTGGCCAAACCACCCTATAATTTTTATTTATTGATTTCACTCTGCCCCGCCAGGAGAAAGGCAGTTTCTCGAAGTTCTTTGTTAGGAGCGGAGGAGGGTATGGTGCAGAAAAGAAAAAGAGAGAGAGAGAGAGTGAATGCTTATTGTTTATGGTTGCTTGTTATTTCATAGGTTTCCTACACACACTCACATACACACAAGTTTGCGAAAAATGGCAAAAGAAAGGGAAGAGCAGGCGATCACCTTGGGATTATCCTATAAAACAGCAACTGGATAAGAAAATGACTGGCAATGAAACTCCTGAGCGGCTCTGCATTGCCTTTAATTCTCCTCTAATCAAAGGGCAGCACCAGCTTGTGAGATGTGGCAGGAGCCCCGGAGATTATGCAGAGTGACTTCATTCAGAGAAACGTTGGCAGGATTCCTAACCTCATAGCCCGAGGGAGCGTTTCTAAATTTTATTTGTATTCTTCACCTGAGAGAATTGATACCTTCCAGAGAGGACAAGACAGAGGCTAAACAGACATGCAATAAAATTATCCTCCTTGGACGGGTGAGGAGCCGCCTGATACCTTAGTCTACGCCCACATCAATCCAGGAGCAGCACCCGAGCATCGGCACTCAAGGAGAGCTGAAGGTGGCTGTGCTCACGGAGGTGGAGCTCCAAGGTCCATGTACAGCAGGCAGACCCTGGAAAGGGAAGCCACACGTGGAACCATTAATAATGACCTCTGTTTGCCATTCTGTACTGTTGGCAGCTTCCACCACAAACACGCGTTGTTTTCTTAAATAAAAGCAAATAATAAGCTAATAAAGATACGGGATCAATTTTCACTGACTCCTCTTAGAGGAAGCCATGTTTTGCCTGCACTTTTGTAAAGATCACACTTGTTTTTTTCTTTTCTCTCTTTTTTTTAAAGAGTACATTCAGGATGATCAGTGAGTCCATGCATCTGGGTGAACAGGTAAGCAAATGTTAAATTTGGTGTCACCATTTTCATGATTGCTCATCTTAGAAATTTGGGTTTATAAAATGTATTCTAGTGGAGTTTTAAGAAAATCAGGTTATCTTGTGGTCATCAGAATTTGTGGAACTCTGTCCAATACCTTCTACTGGATTAGATTTTAGCTCTGCAAACAGTCTTATCTCTTAAGAGCTGGGACTTGAAATTAAATTATAAATTGATACTATCAATAGCAGAAATGTTATCTTGAGCCTGGAAGGCTAGAAAGCTGATTGGATCTCATTCATCACACGTGCAACTTTGCTAGTGATGGCTGTGTTTGGGTGTGAGGGTGTGTTTATGTGTTGTAGCTGAGCGCTGGTTAGCTGAGCTGGTTAACACAGTGCTAATGGAAGCAGCAGGAAAAGCTCTGGAGCTCCATAAGCCAGTTAACTCTGCTTTGTTTAGTGACTTTGATGGTGACTCAGATTCTATGTGTCAGTCTCATATCCCGCTGACGATTCCAGATAATTGAACAAACTTTATGCATGAAAACTTGGAGCTATTTTTCTTTTTTTAGATTCAAAGAGATGCAAAAAGTCAAGTGGATAAGACACACAATGTGATTACAGTCCTTTTCTGAGAATCCGCAGAGAATTTACCATGGCCACAGTTTCTACACTGAGGGTGTTTAGACACTATGCCTTGTTCCATTTGTCATGGAAATACTAGTATTCTTGAGCTAGACATAGAATGAATGTCACTTAAAACCCAACCATTTATAGATTAGTCAGTGGCCTTAATAAGATAGCCTATTATGAGAGCTGGACCTAGAAATTAAAGTATCAAATATGGTAAGATCCTCTCTTTTAGAATAAGGTTTTAAATACAAAACATAGAGACACACACACACACAAAAAACACATGAATGATAAAGAAATGAAGCTTGATACAGAAAAAAAGTTAGCAAGAAGAAGTGATAATCTGGAAGAAATTATGAGGTAGCAGATGCTGTGAATAAGCAAAACTTTTGTGGCAGATTGCAGAGCGGAGAATATTTCATCAGCAGCAGCCAGAGCACAGGCAGGAGTCGCAGAGAGTAGCTGAAGAACCCTGCCGAGCAGGCCGTAAAGGAAGTCTTTCTGCTGCTGGAGGCAGGAAGTGATGGCAAGGTCTTTACAGCCGTGTTGTACCCTGAACAGCATTACTTTTCTTCACAAGGCCCTATGTTACGGGGGAAGGAGTCTGAAAGTTATTCTAACCTCTTGGAAGCCTGGCTCTGCAGCTGCTACTAATCTTTCTTGCTTGTATCCTTTATAATAAAACGCTACCACCCAGTGTAACCTGAGGATGGCTTTGCACTTTGCTACCTGAGAGGTCCTAACTTGCAAATTTGATTTGCATAAAGAAGATGTTTCATTGCTTTGGGGATTATTTTAAATTTCTGATTTTCGTCAAATTTCTACCAGTCCACATGCATCGCTAGCTTTAACCACCATTTCCGGTGCTGTTCCACAGTCTTATATTCAATCCCTGAGAAACAACAAACTCATCAAACAAAGTCCTTAAATATATTCAAAATGTTATTGAAAAAAATTCCACTCAAATTTGTCATATGTGTTAAATGAAAGCCTTTCATTTTTGGGCATTAAAATAAAAATATCCCTCTGGGCTTTAAAATCTAATATAACTGGTAGCATTGACGATGGCTCTGAAGTTGGCATTTGGGAAAGATTTCATGAATAAGTACGGTGCACATTCAGATCTCGTTGGGACAGCCCATGTATGGAAGGGCTAGAGACATAGACTTTACCACCTAGTTCACAAGCGACCACATTGTATTTCCCCACGGGAGTGGTATTGGAAACCAAAGCGAGTCATGTTGCCAGTCCACGGTCATGAGGTTGACCAAAACTTTCTCCAACTGTGCATATCATTTGAAGGCTAATTTTATTCTATAGGAACATGTGTACATTGTGTATAACGGAAATCAATAAAAACAAGCTTGGTTTCCTACGCAGAAACCTATGTATTTATTATGTACTTCGATCTACATACGTAAAAAGATTAGAATTGGTGATTAAGGAAATAAGAATTGGGGCACAGAATAATGTGATGAAATGATTTATCACTCCTAATCATAAGGTGAAAATAAAACAAAAATAACTTTCTAACTTAAAAAATTAAATGAATTTATTTTCATAGGATAAATTAAAAATTAAATTTTTGTGGGTTAATTTCAAAATAATTTTTATTTGGTTAATTGCTCCTATTAAAAACTGAAACATAGAATAAATGGTCATTTGTCTTAGCAGTTGTGTTCATCCATTTGAGCTACTATAGCAAAAACAGCATGGACTGGGTGGCTTAAGCAACAAACTTTATTTCTCAGAGTTCCCATAATTCCCAATGCATCATATCAGAAGATACATGATTTTGATCTGCTGTTACTGGTTATGTTAACTTCAGTCACCTGTTTAAGGTGGCATCTGTCAGGGTTCTCCACTGGAAAGTTACAACGTCCTCCTTGCAGTTAATAAACTCTTTCCGGGAAGATAATTTGATACTCCACAAATATCCTGTTCATCATCACACTCTTGCCATCTAATTTCAGCATCCAGAAATGATTCTTACCTGCAACAGTGATTTTCAACATTGTTTGACAAATGGTGGATTTTCTCTTTTCATTATCTATTTTTATTAATTGGAATACTATAGGAAAAAAGTTATCCTTTCTTCCCATTTATTCATTTACATAAATTTCCTTTTACTTCCAAATCAAACTCTTCCCTTACCCGAGTTGTCACCTTTCTTAGGCAATGTCACCTTTCCTTCACTGGGGCCCAAGAGTTGATCATGAACATAAAAGCGAGTTGTCTCCTGTCTTCTATATATTACTCCATTCTCCTACCTTATTTTGTCTTAGGGTCTGTCTTCACTGCTTAGCCTGATGCATTGCTTTGGGCTTCCAAGTTAATTCACTTAACATGACATTTTTTTTATGTCATGAGAATATATTTATTGATTAGAGAGAGATGTGAGATATGAGAGAGAAACATTGATCAGTTGTTTCTCTCCCATTTGTGCCCCAACTGGGGATCAAACCAGCAACCTAGGTATGTACCCTAACCAGGAATCAAACCTGCAACCTTTTGGTGTACAGGAAGATGCTCCAGTCAACTGAGCCACCAAGCTAGGGCTAACGTGACATTTAATTCTTGTCTTTCTGTTGGCTTTGGTTTTCAGTACTACATTCTTGACTATGTACTGCCCCCCCTCTTTAAGCCTGACTTATACCAGAAAATTCCTCCTACTGTTAGAACAGTAATTTCATTTAATTCAGCAAATCGGAGAGCATGTTGCTATTACTTTTGATGGTGGGTATTTTGCCTGTCAGCTTCTATTCCTTCTTATTTTGTAATGAATTTCATTAGGAGGTGACCTCTTCCCTCTGTGTGGGTGGATTTGGCAGGGTTTTCTGAAAAGTCACCTGCATGCCTTAGACAAGGATGGACACCTCCATTCCACTGGGGCTGCCCACACTCTCTCCTGCAGGACTCCAGTTCCGAGCGGGGTGAGGCCACGGCAAAGAAAGTAAACAGAACAAAAGCAGTGAGAGCACCTTTGTTGTCATGGTGGTGTCCTACAGACACTGTCACTCAATTCATGCTGACAGGACATCTGAAGCTCTCCCGATCTCCGGTGATTTTAGAGCCCACTTCTCCAACCTCCCTTGAAATTTGTGAGTTTTCTGAAATTCTGCCAATAAATACATTGCACGTACCTTAGCCAGTTTCATTTTCTGTATCTTGTGGGAAAAGAACCCCCTACTCTTCTACTCTTGTACGTGAAGTGCAGGAAAGATTGTTGTTTTTCTTCTGAAGCTAAAGACTCGATAAAGGAAATACTAGATACTCTGTTGATGCGACCTGGATTAATAGCAATGTAAAGAGCTTTTCTCATAGCATGCTGATTGTCCCAGGCCATGGAACATTGAGCCATTATACATGAGACCTGGAAAAATAACCAGTGCAGACCCAAATGCCTCAGCTCTCCAAAGGTCTGCATGTCTCGCTCCTGGATCTGCTTTTCTGGTTTCCCTCCTTCTGCTCTCTGGTCCCTTTGTGTGTCTGCTGAGCTTATACCACGCTGTTTGTGATTACAGAGCTTTACACATTTTATCTCGTATGATTCTCTCAGAAACTCTAGGGGGTATACCAGGCAGGAATTATTTATTAGTACACTTATTTTACAGATGCAGAAACTGACCTAAGTTGACTGGCCCCATAGATCATCAAAACTAGGTAATTAGTTTCTTTGAACTAAAGAAACATGAATGCAGATAAAAATTACCTGTTTTGTTTTTTATTTGGTAGACTTTACACTGAGTTCTTTACACTGAGCTTGAAACCCTCTTGTCATGCATAGGGGCGTGACGTTTCAGTTTGCCATATCTCCTGTTAGTCACATATACTCTCGAATCCTCAATCTTTTTTTCTTCTTCTTCCCTCATTGAAAGAAAATAAAGTAAAACGGATCTGTATACTTCTCAGCTTCAGGAATCATTGGCTTCCAGATATCTCTAGGCACAGCACCTCAGTAAATAAGCATCATTTAACTGCTCTGTGCTTCAGCTTCCTCATCTGTAAAATGGGAACACCAATGGTACCCACCTCCTCCACATTCATGAGAGCTAAGTGAATTAATACAAAGCATCCACAAGAGTGCTTAGAACTCTTTACAGCATCTGCCTTCAGGAACTCATCCAGGCCATCCTCCATTTTCTATTTAGTCCCTTGTTGCCCCTTCTCTATGTCAGTGAAAAGTCCCCATTGCCCAGGGCTTGAGGCAAGGAATAAAAGAAGGAAGCAGTTAAATAGAAATCAGGAGTAGAAAAATGAGGCTGACAAACGGTGGTGGAGAAAAAGAAAGTTTAGAGGAGGCCTTTGAGGGATTACAGGGAAGACTTAGGAAGAAACCAGGTAGGATCACTCTTGGATGATTTAAATTTAAAACACATTTTTTCATTAACATTTTAATGGGCAATATGTGGACTTTGGGTAACACTTCTCATTTTTGCTACAGAATTATGAGTGTGCATATGTGTGTGTGAGGTCAAAATTATTCCATTTTTTCAGGTCAATTACCTTTAGCCATAAAGATTCAAACATCAAATACACCCAGGAATACATACTACAACAAAGATTTGGATTTGCAAGAGTAGAAAATTAAGCCTCTGGGGAAAATTAGCATACTGAGCCGCTGTTTTATCCCACTCTGCCTTATGAAAGTATTTGTCATCTCTGTTATGCACCAAGCTATGTTTAGAATTCTAAAATCCTTTCAAATGGCTACGTGTTAATATTGAGACATCATTGCTTACAATAAATCCTTCCTTCTTAGTTTGTAACAAGTTTCTCCTTTGCAGAAATACTTTATGTCTATTAACCTGGTAAATTTTTTCTATTTTGAAGGAATGACTGTAACAAAACTTTGTGAGGCACTACAAAATGATTTCTACATTTTATTCCAAAAAAAGTTCCCAAGTGTTTGAACATTATTGAACTACTATAAATTCTCAGAACTTTAAAGTCTGCTGAGCACTGTTAATGGCTTCCTTTTGCTTCTTCAAAGGCACTATCCCACCTTCCATGTCTTTCTCGAACTAAGCGTAACTTAACATGGTCTCCCCACCACCACCTCCGCCCGACTAGGGCGACTTTGCATGTTCACCCAAAAGTTTTGTTTCACTCCTGAGGGGGCAGAGTTTGCCACCCCAAAATACATCCTTCTGGATATTGATTTTTAAGCTGGTTATTTTGAAGGAATAAAAGACTCAGGAAAAACCTTGACTTTTCCCTAACTGCCTGAAAGAATCTAGATAGAGGGCCTGCTCCAGAAAGGGAGCTGTCACATAGGTAACGGTGATTTAATCTGAACTAGGGTGATAGACGGAGGAACCTAACAAAGCTTAGGGTCATCGAGGCCCTCTCTGTGTCCCGTTTTTAAAGACAACCTAGCAAACATTTATTTACCAAATATTTGCTTTTGATTTGCATGGGAATTGCCTTCCTGCCCTTTGAAGTTCCAAACCACAACCCTTCCTTTCTCCTTCGCTCAAGATGGCATGTGAACCTTAATTGTCCAATCTGTCTCATGTTAATTCAATTATAGCTTAATCAGAATTTAGAAGGATTAATTTTTCCTTTTCATGTTACTTTAGATATGTGGTAACATATAGAAGTTATGCTTTATTCTCTTTATAATTACAAAAATTACAGTGTGTCTATTAAAATTTAAGTTCGAGTGTGTTGCACTGACATTGGTATAACTAAGTGCTATGGATAACTGTGAGCTCTGATTTTATTAACAGCATATTAAAATCCCAAGGCAACCTGAGTTTGATGGCAGCTGCAATTCAGTACTTGATCTTTTTCTAGTTGCTTTGATGTACCCACAATGGCCTCCTGCCCGCAGAGGAGGTGGGAACTTCCTTTGTACCCATCATGTGATTTTGGAGTAAACAAGGCAAGAACACGGGGCTTGGTGGCCCACTGAATAGAGATCTTCCCGGAGTTTTACCGTAAGCGTTTGCTAGAAGAAGGCAATGCTGTTTCTCTAAGTGAAGAAAGTTTGTTCCCACAGAAGAAATAGGTGTATATTTAGGAATGGCTTGCATAACCAACACCTGGTTAGAGTAACATCTTTGTGTAAAGAATGCCTTTTACTGTTAGTCCAAAAACTGTAATTTCAAAGTTTTAGTAGCCATAGCATAAGACTCAGTGTATCTGCAACAGAGAGGGGGGAAGTGAGCAGCATGTAGAAAAGGGGGTGAGCAGAACAGCTGAATAAAATGCTGGGAGCCTGGGGTATCGCCCCTAATCCTCTACCGCATCTCTTCATGCCGATACCCTGCTCCGGGTCCCAGCGAGGCTTTGGCTCACGGGTTTCTGTTTACGTAGTTCTGATTCTCTGTATTCACCTGTCTTTCCAATTTAGGGGCCAGTGGCTTTTCTTGTGACCTCACTTCTTTTATGGTTCTAAGAGGAATTGTTGCAATTTCAGTTTTTTCAGCTTTTTACTTACCAGGAGAGTGGCAACTTCCAAGCTTCTTACATTCCAGATGGAAACCACTCTTCATGGCAATAGGAAAGGGGAGTTTCTGCCTAACTCTGAGCTGTGAGTTCACTGCTCCATGTTAACAAGAGAAGCTTGGTTGGATTGGTAGAGTCATGTTTGTGAAGGAGCTTAAAGATGCGCACCTGTGAGCAGGTGGCCTGCACAGAAATCTCCGCCCACCCTCCTGGGAGGAAGGGTGCTGTGTGTCCCCACCCCCGACTGTAACTAGAACCATGCTGCTATTTTAGAGAAGTGGGAAACGAGAGTGGGACGGAGACTCGAAGTGAGTCCCCAGCTATATGCTGGGACTGTGCTGTATTAGGCGCTAAAGGGACCAGAGAGGAAAAATAAAGAGAGGTGAGTCTGAGAACTATCAATTACTTTCTGTCTTGAAATGGATTGTGCTTCTCTCTACACCCTTCACAAAGTTACAGGTACAGTACAGGGGTGCAAAATAAAGTCTGAAGTGGTTTTCAATATGAATCTACTTGGAGTTCCACTCCTAGTATTTTTTCATTGTAAAATCAAATTTCAAAACAAAGTTCATTTAAAAAAAAATTGTATCCCACTGTATTAAACTGTACACGGTTTTATTTTAGGTGAATTTCTCCAATGTATTCCCACTTTGCAGGACATTGTTAAAATTTCCAGCAGAAGAGAATAAGAGAACTTGTCCCAAACCCCATGACTTGGGGTGTAGCCCAGAAACAGCTGCTTGGGTAGCCATTTCCTTCCTTGGGGCTCTTCCCTCATCCACCATCCTGAGGTTCTGCTAAATGTCACCCACAGAACAAAATTATCTACGTGTTCATTGCCAAGCAAAGAAAGGCAGCTAGCAAATAAAACAGATGTCTTCCTTCCTTCCTAAAGGTATTCAATGAATAGCTTTTTTGAAAGGGATAACAAAAAGTATAGGTCGTAGAGCAGGTGGTGAGCAGGAAGCACAAATTCCACCTTCAAGGCTTTTTTGTAAAGCTGGCCATGGCCATCCTGCAGTGTGTGGTGTGCAGGATGCCAGGGGAAGCAGGGGTCCCTCAGGGCCCAGCCTGGGCTCCAGCTGCTCCTCAGTTGCGATACTCTGATTTCTATCTCTTCAAATCTACCTGTCTCTCATATTCCTCCTATGGCCCCTATCATTTCCCCAAATATATTTCCTTTTCAATCTTTTCTCTGTTAAATGTAGTCCAAATTGAACTTGTTATTTTTTACCCTTCAAGTCCTACGTTATACTAAACAAAAATTTCTACTGGCAATCGGGTCTTCCCCGGGGCTGCCCAGCTGCCGTTGGGGTGATTAGGGTGTTTCCCGCAGCTGAAGTCTCTTGTAATTAGCAAGCCCTTCAGGCAGCCTGGACCCTGAATTTAGCTGCCATCTGGTATCATCTGTAAATGACAATGATACTGGATCTTCTCTGTTGACACAGAATGCATGCACTTGCCTACCCCCACCCCAGCAACCCTTAAAGAGATTTTACTGCCCAGTTTCTCTTGCTAACCCATCACTGCTAAGGAACCCCAGGCTCTACTTAACTTGCCCAGTTAGAGGCTAAAGCAAAAGACCACAATTGACCAAGTAGCATCTCCTGTCAGTATGGCTTCTGGATTAGCAGCATTGGAATGATATACGAACTTGAGAGAAACACTATTCTTAGGCCTCGCCCTGAACCTATAATCAGAAACTCTGGTGGTGGGCCCAGTGACCGTATTTCAGCAAGCCTTCTGGGGCATCCTGACACACGATAGGTTTGTGGACCACTTCTCACCAGGGCCCGGCTGACGTTTTGGGCAGGCGAGCAATTCCTTGTTGTGGGGATTGACCTTTGCATTGTAGGATGTTTAACAACGTCTCTGGCCTCTACTCATTAGATGCCATCAGCGTCCCCTCAGTTGTGATCAGTCAAAATGTCTCTAGACATTGGGCAAAATCACCCCTCCGTGGAGAACCATTGCTCTACAGAGGTTGTCTGCAGGCTTTAGGTCTAATTGCTTCGTGCTGTTTGACCGATGATTGTTGATGTGGAAAACTCTAAGTACATTCTATACAGAGTGGGGTGCATGCAGTACTTCTCAAGCTTTAACGTGCATGTAGGTCTCCTGGGAATCTTGTTAAAAATAGATCTGATTCAGGAAATCTGAGCTGGATTCTGAGATGGTGAATTTTAAACAAGCTATAAGAGATGCCTCTATTGCTGCTCTGCAGACTACACTTTGATTAACAAGGTTCTAAAGAATCTTGAAATATTTACTGAATGAAGGAATGAATAATTAAAAGATAAAGTTGCCCTTTTTTAAATATATAAACATTGTTTCCCTTTGTCATTAAACTCATTTCTGGAATTTCTTTCCTTTTACTATTTCTATGTTTTTTAAAAAGATTTTATTTATTTATTTTTAAAGAGGGGGGAAAGGAGGGAGAAAGAGAGGGAGAGAAACATCAATGTGTAGTTGCCTCTCGAGTGCCCGCTACTGAGGACCTGGTTCCCACCCCAGGCATGGGCCCTGACTGGGAATGGAACCAGTGACCCTTTGGTTCGCAGGCCAGTACTCAATCCACTGAGCCACACCAGCCAGGGCCTATTTCTATGTTTTAATGTTTAAAAAGATCAACTTTATTTTAGTAAATGTAGCTGATAATTCGAGGTCTGTTCATAAAAAGTCCAGCCATTGTTAATATAATGAGAATGATTTGCCCAACAGTGCTCCCACTCAGGCATCAAGTCTCTGCAGAGTTTTTTTGGTGAAACATCAAATCACCAAGGTGACTCAGCCCACCTACAGCCCAGATTCAGTGTCCTGCAACTTCTGGATTTTCCCAAAAACTATAAAATTGCCTTTGAAAGGGAAGAGAGTTCAGACTGTTGGTGAGATTCAGGGAAATACGACAGGGCAGCTGATGGCAATTGGAGAACTGTGGAGGCCCCAAGGTGCCTGCTTTGAGGGGTTCTTAGGCATCATTGTCCTGTGTACAATGATTCTTGTATCTTCTTCAGTGAACATCTCTATTTTTCATATTACATGGCTGGATACCTTCTGGACAGACCTCATGTACCAAAAATTACTAAAATATCTTTGCATATTACTGGTACTACATTTAAAGATACATAGAAGTGAATGTCCAAAATCTATTTCCTGGCCAGTAAAAGGGGTACTATGATGTTCTAAGTCCTAATTCACTCAGCTAATGTCTGTTCAATACTTTCTCTGTACAGGGCATGCTCATCAATTGCTCATCTGAAATATACATGTATGACACTTGCAATAAACACATACCTACAGCTCTATGCTTTCATCATATAAATTTCCAAATGAGGTAAAGTCATGTTTACTGGGAAAGGTTCATGCCTCATGGTGAAAAATACGCATACAAGCAAGAATTAGCCAGCAGGGCTAACTCGTTTTTATTGTCATCTGAGTTAGTGAGAAACTGGTTTCAAATGATCTTCTATCACTGTAGGAGAACGATGGCATGCGCAGTTGCGGAAGTGGCAGGATAATTTCCTTCTGGGCTAATGAATACCTGGTGCTTTCTTTGTCTTTCAGTTAATCCGTTGAGAAATGTGGCTGTGAAGTGTGGAAAAAAAAGTCTAAAATGTTGGGGATTGAGTTTTTTTTCAGAAGTTAAAGGGCTATATATTTTTTGGCTTAAAATTGGAAAACACACACAGAGAAAGGCATGCTAGCAAATATTCCTGTATAGACAGGGACACTGTGTGATGGAAAATAGGGAAGGAAAATATCAAACTTGACATGCTGGTTGGCATCAAGGTTTTAGACAGAACTGTGTAGGATGCCTTGGTTTCAAGATGACATGAGTGGGCTCAGCGGATTCATTTTCATTGCAGGGGCACAAAATGCCACTGCCTTTCAATTTAAATTGTGCTTGTGTTGCAAATAAATCAACTGACCATTGATGAACACATTATACCTAAAGTGCATTCTCATTTTACAATGTGTACCACAGACTTACTAGCTATTCAGTAAGTGTGTTTCCTTTCCCTCCTGGGCACATGGCTAAAATATACAGTGGACTCTTGAACAACACGGGTTTGAACAGTGTGGGTCCAATTGTATATGGGTGTTTTCCAATAAATATTGTAAATTTATTTTCTATTATTTATGATTTTCTGAATAACATTTTCTTTTTCTAGCATACATGTAATATACAAAATATATGTTAATTAACTATTTATATTATCAGTAAGGCTTCCGGTCAACAGTAGACCATTAGTAGGGAGTCAAATGTTACACGTAGATTTTCGACTGTTTAACCAGCCTCTGGCTATACCATGTTTCATTCATCATGGGGCATCTTATTATATGAAAGTATAATTTTAGATGTAACAGAAGGCACAATGTGGGAAGAGTGCATAGAAAGGACATGGAATGAGAAGAAATGACTCCTGAGGCACATTAATAAGGGCAGTATTGGGTCATCGAAGTCAAAGGAAGAGATTGTTTAAAGAAGGAGGGAACGATCAATTATGTTGGATGTGGCTGAAATGTCAGCCACCGAGAGAACTGAAAATGTCCTTTATGCTTGGCAATGAAGGTCACCAATAACTTCCATGAAAGCAGTTCTGGTGAAGTGACCAAAAAGAGATGCAGGAATAAATAAGTGCACATACAAAACTCTTTGAAGAATTTTGTAAAGGATAAGAAAATTAGGGACCTAAGAAAATGGAGCAAAGATTAAATAACTTTTCATGGAGAGCTTGAAGTGATGAAAAAGAGGGTCAAGAAAGATGAATGTGCAGAATTGCAGACCCAGGTTGACAGTGATGAATAGTCTTAGGTAATGGAGATGATCCTAAACAAATTATAGATACATGGAAGGGGAGGGGAAATATAAACTTTTTCTTCCAAGCAGTTATGTTAAAGGATGAGTCTAGTGGAACTTTATTTTCTCTAAGGAAGTTATACTGTCTTGAATGAGTAAACATCATTTTGAATGACCAGAGATAGGGAGAGATGAGAATTGTAACCAACACTCAGATTTACACATACACATATTTACATATACTTATTTGCACAGTAGAGAGAGTCACTATAAAAAGCCTATTGAAATGGAGCTGAAATACTGAAAATACAAGTTGGGCTCCACATTTGTTGGAATTCATATTGATGAGAAAATATTATTCATTTCTCCATCGTATAACTGAGCACTCCATTTCTGGCCCTACAACCCTCTACTATTTCTGGTCTTATGTAAATGTCTTAGGGCATTGACACAATCAGTATCTTAAAGCACAATGATGTTATGTAATTTTAACTCAACTGCACAAACATGGAGATCAGGAAACTTCAAGTAAGATATTGGTCCTCATTTTAATGAACGGGCTATTTAATATGCATCACTTTAATATCAGTACTTCAAAAAGAGGAATCACCAGGAAATAAAATAAATTTATCTCTAGGTTCTAGGATTTTAATAGAGAACGATGAGGTAGTAACAGGAGAGCAATGAACTGACCACATGGTAATAGCAGTGTGCTCAGAATAAAAACAGAATATTTTTAGTTACATTTTTTATTCTATTCTACAACTAACTTTCACTATGTAAAGCATAGTTCCACAGTTAAATTTCATTCAATTCAATCCAATTCCACTCAACTCAAGAAACCTATATTTACTTAGGAAGCCAAAATCATACCAAAATCTTTGGTTTTTGAAAACTGATATTTTCTTCAGAATTATATATATATCTGTATGTCTATATCTATCTATCTATACAGTATAAAACATTTCAAACTTGGAAATTTTGGCAAGAGATTTTACTACACAATGGCACTAGTAAAAACCATGTGCCAAATAGATGCTTGGGGACATTTTGGAGAAATTAAATGTTTTCTTACAGCTATTATACAATTGATACTTTTTATTGTTGTTCTTAAATACAGCATACAAATGAAACTCCAGAAATTTTATCTGAGAATTATATAAACTAAAATGGTATTCTGGAATCTCTATTTTATCTTGTGCTATGTAAAAACATGGGGAAGTTGGGAAGAGTGAATATTTTTGGGAGAGTCAAGAATAGCATCTTAGCGAGAGGCTTGGGGACATGACAAAGGGAGTAGTTGGCCAGTGAGCTCAACCTGAAACCTGTAGGGAAGAATTCTCCCTTGCCTCTTTCCCTCTTCTTGGCTTGCAGCCGCATCACTCCATTTCCTGCCTCCGTTGTCTCCATGTGTGTCTGAATCTTCACATGATGTCTTCCTCTTTTAAGAACGTGAGTCATATTGGCTTAGAGCCCACACTAATGACCTCACCTTACCTTGATTACATTTGCAAAGACCCTGTTTCCAAAGAAGAACACATTCACAGGTACCAGGAGTTAAGACTCAATATATCTTTTGGGGGGGCACAATGCAACCCATATCAGCAGGTGTGACTTGGATACTTCTGTGTGAAGGGTGATGTCTAATATGCTGTATTAGGCTCTTAGGAAAGCTGTTCTTTGTCTGATGTTCTAGTGCTATTACCCCCAAATGTTCAGTTACCTTCTACTGTTTCCTGATTGAGTAGCATTTTCACAAAATCAAGGTGAAGGACTGCTGTTCCATACCTTATCTGGTATGGACAGAGAAAAACAGGTTTGAGTGCAGAGTAATAGAAGATACAAGGTAAGTTTCTATAATACAGAAAACCCAAACAATGGATAAACTAAAAGTTCAATTTTTACTCATCTTATGGTCTGCAGGTAGGCCACTGAGTCAGGGAAACTCTGCACCAGGCCATCAAGGGACCCAGCTTAGCATGCATTTCTGGGTCCAAGTTAACCATTCCATCATTACCGTTTTTTAGCCAGCAAAAAGTGAGAATGAGAATGTGAAGGCAAATAGCTTTCTTTTTGAAGGACATGATTCAGAAGTTGGAAACATTACTTCCTCTCAAGTATTATTGGCCAGAACTTAAATAGTCACATCTGGGTGCAAAAGAGGCTGGGAAATGTAGTCTGTACCTGACCTTATGTGCCTTGCTGAAACCTGGTAAGAGAGAGATTCTACTTCACATAATGAGAGCAAATGGATACTGAGGGACAATTAGCAGTGTCTGCCAGGGTAACAATAACATGAATAAGATCGGAAATTCATGGAGAGTAACAAATTGTACTTGACGGTAACCAAGTTATCCCCCAGGAATCCGCAGAGACACAAGACTTCCAGAAGACAGCATGGCGGTTGAGTGTGCAAGTGTTGGATGGGTGAGTGTTGGGATAGAGATGGTGGGTGGAGGTGTTAAGTGTGGTATTTGGCAGAGAGCCTAACCAATAATTCTTTTATTATCAGAGTACAAAGTGACCATAGCTGACAACTAGATTTTATGTAGTAAAAGAGGAAGGTTTATGTTGGAATCTCAGCCTTAAAAAAAGAGAGAGAAAGAAAAGGAAAGGAGACTACTGTAAACTACATTAAAGAAATACTAGAAGTTTGGTTTTATCAAAGGGGAAGTAGAAGATTCAGAGTTGATTTGTAAGCAACACCCAATTATTGAGAAAGAAGCAACTCAAGAATTTTAGAGAAAAATTACAGGAAACATAACAAATGAAGTCACCTTCATTTTAAGATTTAAAGCCAAATTATTAAAATTTTAACACTGTTATATGTATGTATGTGTATATATATATATATCGTATAAAGTTCCAGCAGCAAGCCATAGGGGAAGACCAAAATATTCTGAGTGATAAATTTATCATGTTGTTTTCTAACTCATTTAGAAAAGAAATGTTCATTTGGATGCATAAATAATCTAATACTCATTTTTAAATCAACTAGGAAAAACTACCAAGAACATAACTTGTAATGTTAAAACATCCAAAGCTTTTCCCACAGCTTGAAAAGAGCCAAAGGTATCATTGCTATATTGTGTTGGTAGTCCTATCCAGTGCAGTTATGCAAATAAACAAATAAATAAACACCCCTCAAAAAAGGCAAAATAATTGAGAACTAACATTGCAAGTTTGTCTTTTTTTTCTGACAGCCAACATAATTGTGTATGTAGGAAAATGTAAAAAATTACATGCATACGACTAGAACTTAGCAACAGTGATGAATAGAAATAGAAATAAAAAATCAATTTTATTTTTATACCAGCAACAATTAGAAAATTAAATTAAAAAATATACCACTTATGGTGGCATCAAAAAACATCAATTATCTAACAATAAATCTAGGGAAGATATTCAAGAACTCTATAGTGAAAAATAATATTATTAAAGTTGTTAAGGAGTATGGAAATAAACAGATATATCATGTTGATAGATTTGAAAACAAAAGTATTTAGATTTCATGCTGGGATTGTACCCTAAGAAACCTGAAACACCAGTTCAAAAGAACTTGGGGTGAACATTGCACCAATTCAAACACCAATTCAAAAGAACTTGGGGTGATCATTGCACCCCAATGTTCATAGCATTATTTACAATAGCCAAGTGCTGGAAACAGCCTAAGTGCCCATCAGTAAATGAGTGGATCAAAAACCTGTGGTATGTTTACACAAGGGAATACTACACCGCAGAAAGGAGTTCCTACCCTTAGCAACAGTGTGGATGAAACTGGAGAGTTTTATGTTAAGTGGAATAAGCCAGGTGGCAAAAGACAGATACCATATGATCTCACCTGTAAAATGAAGAAAATGAACAAAACAAATAAGCCAAATAGAGCCAGAGGCTTGGAAACAAGGAGCAGACTGACAGCAACCAGAGGGGACTGCAGAGGGGATAAAGGGGGGAAGAAGGGGAAGGGTCTAGTCAAGGAACAAGTGTAAATGATCCATGGACATGGACAACAGGATGGGGATTGACAGTGGGGGAGGGGGAGGGAGGAGCTGGAAGAGAAGGCAGGGGAGAGCAATGGGAAAATTTGGACAACTGTAATAGAACAACAATAAAAAAAGTTAAAAATTATTTAGATGTTAAGTCTTCCTCAAACAGTTATAGATTATCATGTCAATTAAAATCTCAGCAAGTTGTGGAAAACGAAAATCTTCAATAACATTTATATAGAAATGAAAAGGCAGAGAAAAGTCAAGTCATTTAGAATTCAAAAAACAAACCAAGAGGACCCACCCTACCATATGTTAAGACCTATTGAAAGCTGATTAAAACAGTTGGCATCAGCTCAAGGACAGATAACTAGACCAATATAACAGAAGAGTGATGTCTAGCTTCTCCTCCCTAGAAGCAGTCTATACATGTACAGTCATTTATGCCGAAGGGGGCACGGCAGTGTGGTGCAAGGCCTTCTCGATAAGTGGTGCTGGACACGTGGATATCCACATGGGAAAAAATCCATCTTGATTTCACACCGTACCAAAAAATTTTTAGATTATTTCAAATCTAAATTTAAAAGGTGAACATAATATGACTTTTATTTAAAAAATCATAGGAGAATATCTTTGTGACTTTGAAGTAGGAAAAGATTGCTTAAGTAGAACACAAAAGTACTATTTTTTTAAAAAGATAAATTTAACTATATTAATATTATGAACTTCATTCTACTAAAAGACATTTTATGGAATGAGAAGAAAAACTTTATCATGGGATATGGTATTTCCAATTCCTGTATGTGCAAGTGACTACAACTAGAATATACAAAGTGTCCCTATTAATACCTATTAATGAATAAGAACTAAACATCCCAAAAGAAAAATGGGCAAAGTCTTGAAAGTATATCACAGAAGAGCATATCCAAGTAGCCCCCCAAAAGACATATGAAATAATAACGTTATAGCATGTTAATATTGTATCGCATGTTAATAACATGAAATAGCACTAAGTACCTGAAAATGTGATACACTTTGAGGGAAACTCATGAGGGAAATGCAAATTCAAAGCCCAATGCTTATAGCACTATACACTCACATGATGATTAAGAAGGAAAAGATAGGCAAATCCAAGTGTTGACAAAGATGTGGAGCATCTGAATTTTCATACACTGCTGTGAGGGTATAAATTGGTACAACCACTTTGGAAACTCTTTGGCAGTATTATTAAGCTGAAAAAAACACATACCCATCTGACCCAGAAATTCTCTTCCTAGATACATAATCCACTGATTTAAGTACATGTTTTCACCAAAAGACTTGTACAAGGAAGTTTATGGTAGCAATATTTATAGCAGTCAAAAGCTGCAATTTGTCAAATGCCAATCAAGAGTGGAGGGATTAGTAGGTTGTGGTATATCCCCTCATAGAATCTTACACACAGATGAGAATTAGTGAACAGAAAGTACATGTGGAAACATGGATGAATCTCACAAACACGATGAGACATGGTAACAGCAAGCCAGATACCAATAGTGAAGAATGTATGGTTCTATTAATTTTTGTGTTCAACATCAGGCAAAATTAATCTGTAATGGTAGGAAGCCAAGGTAGTTATTACCCTTGGTTAAGGTGCAGTGATGGAAAGGAGTATGTAGAACTTCTGTGGATGCTGATAATGTTCTGTTTCTTGATTTGATAGGTTCCTGTTTCTTAATTACATAGATGTATTTGTTAGAATTCAGAGTACTGTGCACTTATGATTTATGTACATTTCTTCATGTAGGTTATATTTCAATACAATTAAAAACATCAATTCTATTACCTTATGGTTACATATCATTCAAAATAATTAGAAGGCACAATTTCAGCTCTTAAGGAATTTCATAAATCCAAGTGAGGGAAATGAAATTCATGTCATGATATGATTCGAGGGACATAGAGGCAATAATTACAAGCAAAATATTATGCTGTAATTTAAATGAGGAGGCTAAATTTTAAAAAAAGCAAATGGGACTAAAGGAATTCTAAGGATCAGCTCTTCCTTTAATTCCGTTTGGGTATGAATGCAGAGTTTGGAGAAGACAGGCAATCTTCTATTTTAAAAATGCACATGCCTTTTAATTTTTCTAAAATGTGGTCTTTGCAAATTAAAATGTGAAAGAAAGGACCCTAAGGTGATACAAGAGGCTATAAGAAATCCTGACACAGTGTCCATTAGCAGACAATAACAAAGTTTATAAAGAAGACTATCACCCCACCAAAAAACACAAAGAAGAAAAAAAAGCCCGTGACTCCGTAGCACTCCTAGAGCTGTTGATTTTCTGTGTGTGTGGGTAAAACTCGTCCTTTTGATTTTTTCCAGTCTACTCCTTTCCCATTCTTTTATTTCCTTAATTAGCCCACTCAAGTAGACCTGTGTGGAATTGGAAGAATTTTTTTTGCAGCTCCACATACTTATTAATTATTATAATTGTCATGGTTTCAATAGAAAGCTAGAGAGAAAGGATTTGAAAATGCAAATAACATCATCCTTTTCAGCAACAAATTATAGCACTCTGAGTGACCCGACATTTTAACTGCACAGTAAAATTAGGGCTACAAAACGTAGACACCAACCATAACTCGTATACTTTAACTTCGAGGCAGTTTGCAACTCATGGCCTCTTTTATGGGAGATCAATTCTCAAAACAGAAATCCAGTCTCTTATGGGAGGATCTGAAGCTTGAAAATTCTTTTCTTACCCTATTCCTGTAAAAATCACCTTTGTAGGGTCTGAGGCCATAATAATCTTCTTAGTAGGTCTCCTTCGGGCCACTTGAGATGTCCTAATGAGTTGAGAGAATCCATAAAATAGTTTCTCAGAAGTAAAATTGCATGTTTATTTGTACATGTGCCCAAAGCCTTGCAATGAGTGCATTTTTATAATTCTAATAGGTTTCCAGAGTACTACCTATTATCTGTTATGTGCTAATGGCCAGAGGCTGTCGAGAAGGGAGTAATTTTGTGAAAGCAAACTAAACATCCCTGCCAATTTGTGAATTGGCCAAACTTTCCGATTACCTTTTTTAATTTTATTTTTTTGGTTTTTGGTTTATCTGGTTTGATGATGAGCAGTGAGCACTAATTTATCCCCACCCCTGTTTGGTGTGGCCAGTCTTTTACAGGCAAGTCATATTGCAATTCAGATGCTACTATGACTTAAACCAAACTTTTGAAAAAAAGTAAGACTGCAACAGAAAAAAATGTGATGGTAGAGTGGATGAAAACTTCTGTAAAAACGCAGTAGAAGAACATTATTTTGGGGTGTGGTTTTTTCACTTCCTGCTATTGCAGGCACTCCGTCATGTTTTCATGTGCTATACCCTCTCAGTGAAAAACAAAAGAAGCAGCATTTATACTGTTTAAGTTTGAAAAACAAAACACAGTGAAAGAAAATGTGCAAACTGTGTTTTACCTTTGGCTCTGTATTCTTGAGAAATCCCTCAGATCAAGAATCACTTTTGAAGAGAAAAATGTCTTAAGCTCTATGGCCAAATTAGCTTATTTTGTGAAATTACTAGACTCATCTAACTTGTTGTTTCAGACAACCTCTCTCCCTTGCATTTTTAAGGTGCATTATACATGTATGTAGACACGGTCACAGTCACAGATAATGCCTGTGTTTTCTGTTTCCGATCTCGGTACCCAATATAATGGTAATGGAGTGGCCTGCAGAGAATGCAAAAGTTTTAAGTGACCTGTTCTCGTATCATCAATCCCTCCTTCAGTTTCCCTCTGCTACAAATTTGCCAAGTTAACTTTGCTCTTGAGCCTTAATCATACCACAGTTACTTGAATTTCTTTGCTCACTTTCTTTGAAAAACTGTAATCCTTATATTTTTATTTTAAATCATTGCTGTCTCTTTTTCGCTGCCACTTAGCTGCATCTGTTTGTGTATGTTTTAATACACGTATGTACATACTTACCTCACAATTAAACTATTTAACACTAAGTGGGAAAAATGGTATTTCGGTCCATATCCCATGTTCTCTTCTGTGAAAACACCGAGGTAGAGTTCGCAGTGGGAAGCTGGGATTGCCTTGTCTTGCTAGGAAATTGCTGAAGGGAATTAGCAATCAACAACTAATGCAGAATTTCACTACTATGTAGATCATTAAATGACTCAGTTGCTGGCAGTAGCTGAAAAAAGGAAAACGACAACGAGTCTTTAAGATTTTTCTGGAGAGTCATCACTTTGGAAGAAAAGATGTCTGGTTGTGTAATCTTTCTCCCTCTCACCGCGTATCTGTAAATGAATATAATCTTTGAGAGCACACATGATAAACCAGTTAGTGACCACCACAGTAGTATAGCTGAGAAGTCGGAGATGTGTTTTATTATTATGGAAATTTTGCTCCAGAAAAGGGAAATGAATTTCTCCAAGAAAGTGTTGTAACTGACGGAATAGGAACAGAAACATGCAGCGTGCTGGAGTCCACTGGGCATTTCGCTCTCCTGCCATATAGTCAGGCTCACATGTTGATGACCACACTTATCGCCAGTGTTGTGATTCCTGTTATATGGAGGGAGAAGCAAAGAAGGTTTTCATTACAAAAATGTTGAAACAGCTGAGAGCTGGCTCCTGCTATTATTTCTAGCTGGTTGTAAAGAGGAAGCTACTAATTGGCACCAAGGAGTAAACGTTAGCTCACATTCTCAGACCCACCAGAAAGATCAGGTTAAAATGATAGAATAGGAAGGGTGACTTGTGGACTGCAGTTTTGATGTCTGCGTAAACTTTGGTGAAAATAGGGAAGGAACTAGGTAAGGTAGGAGTGAAGTTAAGGGCAATTTCTTTTCAGGCAGGGCAGTGATAGTTACAGGGGGTTTTATGCCAAAGACCCTCCAATCATGTTTCAAGCCTAAAGTCGATAGATTCTGCTTGACCCCATTTTGCACCTAAAACCTTGGTTCCAGTTAGACTGACAGGCCGTTTCTGGATGCACTATTCTCGTATTAATTTATTTTTAAAGGTATCCATGTCTTCTTATATAGGAGTTCCTTGATTTTCATCGTTTCACTGTGCACCAAGTGTTGTCATGGTTTAGTTGCATAACATCAGTCCCTCACCAACACAATTCAGATTTCAGTTACCAGGTTATACAAACTCTGACTAATTGTATGAAATACAAACTGTGTTGCTAGCCCCTCAAATCACTGCTTAAATAACATACATGCATCATGATTCGTGACCAATCATGTCACTTCTGTCAAAAGCTGTTTGTGATCAGTCACTACACATGGATTACCCAGTTCATGCACAGTCTGCACAGCGTACAGCTGCATTGCCTGCTTGGCTCCCAGAGAGAATCCCACCTGGTATTTTACAGAATGGACAATAGAAGAGGGAATGGCCATTGATGATGAAAGTGTAGCAGAGAAATGAAAAATAATTTTGGAAGTAAAATCAGAATTAAACAAATAGACTTATAGGAGAAATAGCTGACTAAGGAAATGGTAACTCTGCCACTGATTGAAACACTATAGATGTGCTGCCGAGGGATTTGTGAAGTTGAACTTAACGTAAGTGAGAAAAGGGTTGTGATGAAAGGAAAACCACATCCTTGAAGAAACAACAATGACAAAAAACCCACTTTACATTAAACAATCCTTCAAAAAAACTGACATTGAAAATACCACTTCACTTTAAACCATTCTTCAGGAAATTTTATGACATTGAAAACTATAAAGGGTAAGGTGTTGGAAGCTGATGCACACTTAGATGGGACTAGGGTAACAAACCAAGGCGTCAAAGAGATGCTTGCTCCCTGTCATTGAGATGGAAAGCTACTGCTAAAACTACTATGAAATTTTCTTTTACAATGAAATGAAACACTTTTCAAAGGTTTTAATATTTAAAATTACAGTGTGCTAAATATATGTTGATCCTACTAGTTTTTCATTTTCCTATATATTTATAACCAGTAATAACACAACTTGAATGTTTTGAGAAGAAAATTTAAAGAGAAAAACCATACCCTTTCCAATTGATTATTGAGATTGTTTTGCACCATTTCAGCTTGGAGCGTCATTTTTACAGTTCCACATGACCCTACGAAGCAAGAACTCCTGCCTGCGGACAGCATTTGCACCCACTTCATTGTAACACCTGATGTGTCAAGTTGTCATTATTTAATGTGTCTGTCTGTCTCTCACAAGAGACCATTGAATGTTTGTGGAAAAAGAACATCTGTGTAATTTCCCCAAAGCTGTCTATAGCAACTTTGCAAAGCAGGTCCTCAGCAGTTTTATCAATTGAATGAAAGAATTTCTACTTACTCTTCGAAATTTTACATGGAAAGCACATTGAACATGAACTTTCTACATGGGTATGTTCTCGTACCTGAGATCATTAATGAACATGAGGACTAAGTGATAACTTGGAGACTCTTCTTTTATAAGACCAAAAATATTTGAACCCTGTCCCTTCAAAAAAAAAAAAAAAAAAAAGTTGGCAAACACTATGAATTCTGTAAATGTTGATTCCTGTCACTATCTGAATCAAGAGTGTCCTGATAATTTTTAGTCAAAATTTTTGACTTCAAACCAGATGTAAAAGTATAGTCTTATTAAGGTTTGTCTAACTGATTAGTCACATAAAATATGCACATTCATAAATTTTAGAGTGTATCTAAAACACACTGGATCTAAAGTAGATTCTTATTCTTCATTACTATTACTTAAAAAGTTGTGATTATAGTGGATCTAGGAGGGTATGCCAACACAAAATTAAATGTTGGTAATATTGCAAAAAATTGTTAGTATTTTTTCTTCTATGTTGTCTGCTCAGTTTCTTCAGATATCTAAAACATCAGATCAATTTTTAAAAGTCATTAGGGAACATGTATTAAATTGAAAGTAAGAGACTTTGCAGTTTGAAGGTTGTTATATAATTCTTATAGGCCAGTGCTTTGTGAACTAGCTGCTGAAGAATTATTGAGGACTTAACATGCAGTCTTATCATATGTAACTAGTGTATCAATTGCAGATGACTCAACATGTGAGCTCAACCACACCAAACTGGTCTACACCCTATTCAACCAGATGGATCCACTAATAACATAAGAGCTGTGTCAAATTGCTATAAAAGTTTCTAAGAGCTTATTTTCAAATTTGGTATCTATTTTGTGGACCAGTTCAGGGTCCATACATTGAGTAGTGCTTCTTATAGACTAGTCTTATGTTCTAGAAGTTCAGCATTTTGAGCTTCTTGACCACCTGACCTTCAACTTCTCCCCTCTGTAGACATTCATTCTCATGATCACATCCCTCACCATGTCAAGCACAAAACCAAAGTTCAAGAACTGTGTATCAGATAAATAAATGAGCTAACAAACTAGTAAATGATGGAGAAATCACAGAATAAAAGGGGAATATCCATGATGGGAATAGGAGTTCAAAGGTGAGAAGTGAGAGGCAATGAGGTGAACCTATGCTTAGGTAAAAGCGTTACCTAATTGTTGCTGGAGGTGAGACTTAACACTGGGATGGATACTATCTAAAATGTATCAAATCACATATAAAACTTGTGATCTAGCCAGAATAATGGTGGGCTCAATGTTTTCTGGAAACCTTTCCTTTAAGATTAGACTGACAGACTGACTTCAGACATCTGTAAACCAAAAGGCGTCTTCTGACTCCACTTCATATTGTATAGTCTCTAGCTCCCTGAGGGTCACAATGGTGTTATGAGTTACACTGTGTGCAGGATGTAAACTCCGCACAACCCAACTCTACTACTCTAGTCAACTCAAAATAAGAGTAAAATTTACCAAAGTTGATGTTCACAGCCTTCATGCTCAGAGGATAGGGACACTGAAAGCCTAACATGGAAGAGATTATTTCCTAAAAGCTTCTTTTTAAGACAAATATTATTTTTATATGGAAAATATTTTCCTTTTCAATGTATGATTATAAATGCTGGATTAAAGAACAGTCTTTCTCAAAAATATCTTATATGTACATATATAGGTATTTTGTATGTATATATGAATATGTATATAGTATACATGCAAAGTACATATATATAATATATACACATATAAAAGAGCGGAGGCAGATGAAACTGACAGTGAATAAAGAAGTAAATATTTTAACCAGGATTCAGTAGTTTGCACATACAAAGTAGGACAATGAATTATAGGATAATGAGCAAGGGAAACATAAAATGCTTAATGGCGCTAGTGCTCAGTTCATGGCTATAAAAACCTACTTTGAGTCATGTTTAATTGAAACATATGCTTTCCAACAGTTTGCACATTTGTTTTGAAAAGTTAACCTGCCTCATTTTTCACCTAAAGAAAAGATGGATTGAGGCATACAAAACATGTATATAGAGCCTTTTAAATGTAAAATATTAGAAAGGATAAAGATAAGGTAAATAGTCAAAATTTGGCTCTCTGAATAATTCTCGTGACATTTTTATTAAAAAACTCTCTGTTGCTAACATCACTAGTAAAGCTCTCTTTCCGAATTGCAGTCATATTTATGTTACTCCTGCTAGTTTTCCTTCCTTTCCAAAAGAAGTTGAGAAGCAGCCAGGCTGGTTTACATAATGGTGACATCATGCCCTGAGGGTTCCAACTCTCCACAAGAACATGAATCAAGTTACAATTGGGGCTAAAGAGGTGAAGGAAAACAGTGTTATACTTCCATAGGAATAAATTCTAATAATGTAGGCCATCCAATTGAATTCAGCTTTGGCAGAGAGATTGAAATTAAGATACTGTCATTTGGGATCAGTTTTGACAAAAATGAGAAAGTTCAGTGTGGAGAAAATAAGAAAGAAATTCTATCAGGCAATTATAAAATCTAAGTACCAAATCTACCGGTATCCTTCATCTTGGAAATGTGGGCTGTAAATAAAAAGTAGCTAGAACTCTGTATTAAGGTTAATTATGGACTTTGATCTTTAAAAGAATCTTGTTTAAAAAGAATTCTTCTGCAAACTGGATAATAATATCCCAATTCATCCATTGTATAATTCAGACTAATTTCTACTGATATATATGACAGTATTTCTTAGATATAGTTGAAATGATTTTGATTACATTAAAACAAATCTAAGGTGCTGACAAAGATAACAAAAGTAAAACAAAAATAAGAGAAGTTCTGAAAACAAAATGTCTATCAGGGTCATCTACTATAAGAATGAGTTTTTTTTCATCAAAAGAGAAAAAAGTCCTTATGCTTTTTAGTTTCTTCACCTACAAAAAAAGATTTGACAGGTAGTTTCAGCTACTTGATAAGTTTTTAGTCTTCATTCCTTTGGAAAACAATTAAGAATTTATTCTGTAATGTTATGATTGCAGTTTATATATTTTAAAAACTTGATACAGTTTAAAGTGCTACTTTCAAAGTTGTCAGCTACCATTTCTTTTCCAGTGTCATCTGATTATGTATAACGTTATGATTAAAATCTGATTTTACACAAGTATTTGGTGGCTGTCTAATGAGAAACTATTAATTCCTTTAAATCCGTAAATGCTATTTCAGAACAGTAAAATAGTATCTCTTTGAAGCACAAAGACAATTAAATTCAGTTTAATATGTCAATAGATGTGTAGAGTATGAACTACCTCTGAACAGTATCATAATATTTTGAGGATTATGAAGGACAGAGCTACTGTCAGGGGTCCCTGTACCTAATTACTCACTCAGTTTCGCATTATCTCAGACCAGATCGGGACCTGCAGTTCCAATGACACAATGGACTGAGCGGATTCTAAAAGACAGAAAGTATGTATACCATAAGAATTATAGAATTATTTTTAAATCTCAAAGTGCAGTCAGGTCCATTGGCATTACCTGCAACACTTATGCCCATAAATTCCCCTTACAATAGCCTGCCAACTTTTCCAGACTCCATGAAAGGGGACACACTGTCCCTTAAGACAGCCCAATTTTGAGGTGGCTGAGTAGTGTGTGTGTGTGTATATATATTTACAGTGGGTTGGCACAGCCGAGAGAATAAGATTCATTCTCCAAATTTTTTTACCCACCCACCTTCACTCCGTCCTTTATTCCATACTTCCTCCGTTTTCATGCCCTTTTCTTCATTTTTTCCTCCTCTTTCTTTGTGAGGTTTAAAGGGGGGAAATACACCATATTTTTTGGACGATAAGACACACCTAGGTTTTAGAGGAGGAAAATAGGAAAAAATTTTTGAAGCAAAAAATGTGGTAAAATATTTAATAACATAAATAACATTTCACCAATGTAAGTGTAAATAGAACTCAACAGCAGCATTAACAACCATTATTCCTCCCAAATTTGGGGGGGGGTTAGGGAATAAGTGTGTCTTAAAGTCTGAAAAATACAATAAATTATTCTGAAAGAACTTTCTTAGGCCAGGGGAACAAATATTAACTTGAAAAATTCCTATGTACTTCTTCTGTCCTGGAGAAGTGCATCTATTGAGTATGATTTTTATGAACAACAGCAGCAAAAAAAAAAGTTGATAAGTTTAACTCGCAAGAGTCAATGTACTATAATGGTTAGCTGCCAATAGTCTGAGCAGAGGGTCTATTTTCAAATTTTAGCTTTGTAAATTGCTAGTTATATGAACCTGGGAACAGTTACTTAACTTCTCTTCACTTGTTGTCCTTGCTGCTATTGAGATTTAAACATTTAATTCAAGGCCTTTGTAACAGTGCCTGACTCACAGTAAGCAGTAGTAAGTATCGCTGCTGATGTTATAGAACAGATAGAGATGAGAAGAAAGAAGAGTGAAGAAGCAGAGAAGGAAAGGGGAGTGAGAGAGAAGAGATGGAACGGTAGAGTGAAGAAAGACCCATACTCTGTGGGCTGTGGGCCTCACTTTGACCTAGCTCCATTACTGAAATCACTCGACTACACAAGGTATCAGCCAGAAGGATTATGGCAAGGGCAGAATGAACAGCAGAGGCCAGACTGTACATGCTGCTGGATGATGCTCAGTGCCCTGCTGAGTAACATTAGATGTGTTTCGATTGGCTTTTCATTCTTTTAAAAATTATTTTTGTTAATTTTTATTTAGATAACATATTTCCATAATTCAAAATTCTAAAGCTATCAACAGATGGAAAGGGAAAGAGTTATTCACCTACTCTGTTCCCTAACCATTTAGTGTCCTACTCTGGTACCCACTAATTTCATTGGATTTTCCAATGAGTAACAGTTATTAGGCCACTGGTGGAGTCTTTAACTCTAACTGTCTGGTTTTGGAACTCTGGGACAACAAAGAGGCAATTTCGAGATATGCTTTCCAAACTTGTCTTTGTTACCTGTTCTTTTGGTTCTTAACTGAGGGATTGTTATATCCTGTGCATAAATCTTGGAAACTGGATAAATCTTTTGAGGATGCTGCCTTGTTGAGTTAATTTGTCGAGATTGTATGTATTTCACGTGGACTGTAGATACTGTGCTGTAACAGAAAAGCTTTCGTAAAGAAAAATCAGAGGTGATATTTTATGTGGTCTTTGATCTATGAATTTTTCTTAAAGAATCTATCAAACCTAGCTTCTTTAACAAAGTCTGAGGAAACCAAATCATGTTATGTTGGTCTGATTTGGCTTTTCCAGACAGTATATAGAAAGGGTAAAAGGTCTCTGATTCTATCAAATATGCCCTGAAAAATAAATCTTGCGATTTGTTCATCTTCTCTCCGTCTATCAAAGTGAAACTAATAAACAGTCTCAGACGCGGCAGTAGAAAGATGAAAAAAATTTTCCTCCATCAACCCAGTAGAAACTAGTATTTACCAGAAGGAGTGATGATTGCCAGTCCCCTCTTACACCCAACTCCAAGACTGGAAGAATTAACACAGGTGAAGGAGTGGAACTACCAAACCCATCTAGTAGCAGAGCTTTTCTGGTAAATATTAGGTTTAATCTGAAAGTTAAAATGTGAACAGAACAGATAATGGTGAACAGTGGCATGCACCATGAATTACTGTCTCCATGCACCTCAGGGAGAAAAATTACTCTGGAAGCGTTAGCTTGTACTGAAGATGGTTCAGGATGAGCTGTGTATGCAAGGCCATACATTTTTTATACATATGCATATGTAGAACAGTTAGTGTTATGGCATGAGTAGCATTTCATTGTATTTATGTCCCATGGTTTGCTTAATCCATTTACCATTTGAAGGATATTTGGGTTATTTCAAGCCTTAGGCAAGTATGACTAGAACTGCTACGAACATTTATATACAAGTAGTTTGTATGTACAGGGTTTTTTGTATCATGTAACTTTTTGTGTCTCTAGGGTATAAATAGCACAAGTGGGATTGCTGGGCCACATGGTAAGAGTATGTTTAGTTTTATAAGAAATTGCCAAAACTGGGCTTCAGGGTAGCTGTACCACTCTGCCCTATGATGTCACGTGCTTCCAACCATCCGTGCCACCTGTTCTTGAGAAGATAGAATCAAATAGAAAACTTAGGGCTCGAGATAGTTCAAGAGATTAGGATCTGCTGCAGTGAAATGGGGTAGGAAGGGAGCAGGACTTTTGATGAGACTGATGTCCTTTACATCTCTGTGTCTGTTCCATGTTCTCCCTTTGAATACTTGAAATAAATAATATACTTTTCATTTTTTAAATTAGCATATCTCTGTTGATGCGGTGGCATTGGAGTAGGGATGCTTTACCACAGTCCCTCAAACTTCTTCCTTTCTCCTCTGTTTTCTGGCACTTCCTGGACCTTACCCACTAATCTTACTTCTGTGGCTCCTTCTCCATTTCCCAGGCCATAAATGGAAAATAAAGGGTCAGGAATCTGGCTCCTGGTTAAAAACCCATGTGTGAATTTTCAGGCCTGACTCTAGGCAATGATACAAGCTTTACCTGGCAGACCGAAGTGGGAAAGGAACCTTCCCTACACCGGACTTGGTGCACTGCCAACGCATTACCTTCTCTGAAGGGAGTTGCAGGTTCATCTGGCCAGCCATACTCTTCCACATATTTGCCTTCTTAGCCCAGGCACCTTTATTCCTAAGTCTCTTTATCTGAGCTCTTCAGGAGTCTCTGCTGAGAGCTCCTAACTGGGAGAGAAGAGGGAAACCTTGAACACGTGTTTCCCCACTCTGAGTACTCAGTATTTTTCCTCTCCCAGTCCTTCCTCTTTGCCCTTCCCATGGCTGCAGAGTTTGTAAAACTTCAGGAACCTTTGGTTCGGCTCTTCCTCAATGGTAGGTGACCCCCATGGCTATGCTGGTCTCCCTGATTCTGGACTGACGCACCTTTGCGTGAGGGCAACGGAACACGGAGACTCAGTGCCTCCTCCAGTTTTAGATTCTTGCTTGTGACATCTTTGTAAGTGGTTAAGCCTTCACTTTTCATTTTTGCCTTGTTGCTTTAATTGGCTACTCAGGCACCTAAGAGCTCAGTTTGCTCTCTCACTCCCAGCTCACCTGAGCTCAAGATGAAAGAAGCCCACCTAGAACTGAAATTAAACTAGAAGCTGTGGACCCCACTTCGTTTCCTAGAAACAAACTTGTAGACCAGCTTTCAGGGGAAGAAGAGGGACAACTGATCCCAGCAAACAGTATTATCACTCTTTTATTTCTCAAACCCCTCTGTATTTCTCCTAATTTCTGGATTTCATAGTTGTCATTTTTTTCACAACCTCCCACAGTAAGATAATAGGTTTGTAGTGGTGTCTGCTCTATGCCTAGCAACCATAAAATAGTTGTGCTTTACTTCATAAAAACATACAAATGACATAAATACAAACTGGATACCAACATCCCACCTTCCATACATACTCATATATTTGGTAAAGAACTAACTGACTGAATAAATGAAAGAATGACCAGATTTGTGTATAGAGACCTCAATATTAAGGCTTGGGATGAGAGGAGACAGTATCAGGAAGCAGGATGTATGTAGTGATTGTGGAATCTGACAGGGGAAAGAAAAAAGAAACAGAACAGTAGGTAGTAGATTGGAGAGAAAAAAACAGGAAGTATAAAAGGCAGTATGTTCTGTTTCTACCTGAAAAAAATCAATTCTCTGTCTCCTGAATGATATTTCAGAAAGCTTAATATACTTCTGAAGAATAAGAACAGGAAATTGGAGAATGTCTCTAGCTAGCACTACCCTGCCGAGTTTCACCAACTTGATTTTGAATAATAATAAAAAAAAATCAAAGTATGGATATATTTTATTTCCAGTGGAAGCTACAAGGTTTGTTCCTTTATTTTTTTCTCCATAAAATTTTTACCCTTTAAAAAATTAATATAACACCTGGGTCTGCATTAGTCCTCTCCCTTCAGTAAAAAATAAATGTGACCAACATTGTCTTGGCTATTTCATTGTCTTGTCAACAACAACGTGATAATTGGTATAAACGTCTGAAAATCAAAGCCTTTCAGAAACGAGAGCCTTGATTTAGTCCCACTAGCATGGCCCTCATTAAATCAGCAAGGACTGTGTAGTACAAATGTACAGATTCCTTTATTCATCACCGTAACCACCTCAGGGAGCCTCATTGAAAATGTACATGACAGATCAGGTAGGCAATGCTGTTTTCCAAATAAAGAGAAAATAGAAAACGAGAGGACGGTAATATAAAATTTCCCTTATAGAAATCATTAAGTAATCATTACTTGAATAAATTATGTATTTAAATAATCCAAAATATTCTGTATTTGTGAGCCTTAAAGGAAAAATTCACGTTTCACTGAATGTTTAAAGATTCTGAGTTAAAGCTGAAAGGGATCCCTCTTTATTATAATCTGCCAACATAAATCCATTGGATTACTTTGGGCATGAAGACACAAGTAATCTCACTCAATAAAAACCATGAGGTAGACTCTGCTTCAACGACCACACTGCCACAGCCTCCACTCCCCATCCGGTCCATTCTCAACACACACGCACATCTGCACTGCTCTAGGCTGAATGTTTGCATTCCCCTAAATTCATATGTTAAAATCTTACCTCCCAGTGTGATGGTATTAGGAGGTAGGGCGTTTGGGAGATGATTAGGACATGAATGCATAGACCTCATGAACAGCATTAACGCCCTAGTAAGAGAGACCTCAGAGTGCTCCCTAGACCCTTCTGTCATGTGAGGTCACAGTGAGAGGACAGCTGTCTATGAATAAGGAAGTGGACCCTTGCTGGACACTAAATCTGCCAGTGCCTTGATCTTGAACTTCCTAGCTTAAAAAATGAATGATTGTCGTTTAAGCCACCCAGTCTATTGTATTTTTGTTACAGCAACCTCAATACATGCAGCCACGTGTAGACTCACATACAGAAAGTGAGAATGTACTGTAAAAACTGCTCTCTCAAAGGAGAACAGCATCCTGGCACTGACAAGAGGATTAGGGGGAGAAGATATGAATGTCCAGGAAAATGAGAATAATGCACTACATAGGAAGGAAAGAGTAGAATCTATATACAGATGGGGTTCAGTGGAATGTCTACAGAGAACCCCAAGTGTACCTCACTTTGCTACAAAGTAAGGAGTCCATTCTAAATCTCATCCAGTAGCATATAATTACTGAAGAAACAAGAGGCATTTTAATTAACCTATAAGGCTGTCTTAGAGATTAATGGCTGAGAAAAATGAGTGAAACGCTAGCTTGGCCTTTAATGGGACAGTAGGGTTCAAGGCTTTTGAAGCTAATCTGCATGATAATTTTGTTGCAAAGTTAGGAACAGTCATTCTCAGCCATGGGAGTCTTTAGAATAAATGATATCAGGGATTTTGAAAAGGCTTGGAGGTATGTACCCAGGAGAGAGAATTAAGGCTGGAAGAGGCTGTCTATAAAATACTTACAGCAAAGCTAACCTGTAAGCTTAGGAGTCCCTCTAAGGAATTAAAATACTCTTAGGGACAGTGTGTTCCATATCTGCCTTTGTGGTGGAAACAGCACAGGTGATGAAGGTGTGTGACCATTCCATAGTGAAGGCTAATCCGACATCTTCCCTCAAAGACGGGCCAGGCGCAGCGGTGAAGACCACAGAGGGTGAGATGCAGGGAGCTCAGCTCTTGTGACTGCAGCAAGAACATTTGGCTTGTCTCGACAGCGCTCCTGATGGGTTGTACAATCTCACGACTAGTTTCTCTGTTACTGTTGTGACCAGTTCCTTTGATTGATCCCTTGTGATTCAAAGCCCCCTAGGGATTCCCACACCAGGCAGTGGTGGCAACAGCGCAAACCAGGAGTTAAATCAACTCACGTAATACAGGAAGCTTAGGTTGCGCTCCAGGTAAAATGCTTCAAAATTTAAAATAAACCAATATAAAAGAGGAAGTCATCACTGTTTCAGAGATTATAAATAATGCAGCAATCTTCTAGAAAGAAGCTAGTTTTTTATTTAAGACCACGTTTGCTGGTTGAGCTATGGGAAACTATTATTATGCCCAGAAAGCTGGTAATCTTATTTTTAAAATTGTCTCTGAAATTCATATGTCACTGTATCCCTGAGGGGATAGAAAGGGTTGATTTTTGTCTGGAACTAGATGCTTTACAGTTTCTCAGTTATGTGATGTAGAAGTGTCTATTCTTATTTATGTGACCTGGATGGACACTTATAAATGCCCCACTTAGGTATTTGGCTAAGTTCTGTTCTTACCTTTCACATATTGTTCCTTGTAACATTTGGTTGGCAAAACTTTTAGGAGCCACGTTCTCAAATATTGAAAATTCACCTTTACCGGGCGGGCTCAGGCATGTGAGGATTATGCCTGATGGGAAGAGTGAAGTACACTGAAAAGTAGTTTAGATTAAGCTATAGGCCGTTGGATGAGCAGGAGTGCCTGAGGGTGCATTTGAAGGATTCAGTGTATCGTGGCCTGCAGCAAAGTAACGCCACAGTGGAGAGCTGAGAAGCAGCTGTAGTTGAGAGAATATGCTAGTGTGTGGCAGTCAAGGACAGGGCAATGTAGTTTGAGCAAAATTGCTGTCCACAGCACAAAAGCACCATTCTTCAAATAGCAAAAAGGCCCATTGCATAGTTGCAAGCAGCAGATATCAGGGAAATGCTTTAAGCCTTATCCATGCACTGTGACTCTAAAGCCAGATATTGTCTATTTCACTACTGCTGTGTCCAGGTATGGAACCATTGCTGCATTGTCTTTATTTTTTTAAGTGAGTTGTCTTACAAACTTAGGATACCATTATTTGATGAAACACTGAGTAGGACTGAAAGAATAAAACATATCCATGCCAAAGGAAATGGATTAAACAAACCAAGTGCTATGCTATGAGGCAGCCTCACAAACTACTTTTGTGCCATGGGTTCCAAAGAAAGTTCACCATTAGAGATTGTAAACTTAACGAGTTGTAAAAATGCCCGTCAGTTACTTTGTGCCTCTATCCATGTCTTTAGTACTGCTGGCCCACGTTGACCACAGGCCCTCTGAGCTGCGTAGTGATTTGCTTGGCCAATTAGATACTAGCAAACATGTGAACAGAGGCTTGAAGAGTGTTTGCATATTGGGGCTTGCTCTCTTGTTCCTATTTGGAGCCCTGAGGCTGCTGTGCAAAGATGTATAGACTAGCCTGCTAGAGCATAAGATGCCATCTGAAGGAGAAATGTGTCCAAATTGATTCTCCCAGAGCAATGAGGTACCAAGTGTCAGAACTGTGTGTGAGACTCTCTAGAACAACCTAGTCCCAGCCAAGCTGGCCCTAAAGAATTGCCAAGCCAATCCACGAAATCATTTAAAACATTATTTTAAGAAACTAAGTTTGAGCCTGTTTTAATTTTGCAAGAAAAGCTTGCCATTCCATGTTTAATATAATAATAATATCTATTATTAATTGAGGGCCTACCATACTATGTGATGTATTAGGCACCATCTTGGGTGAATTATATTTAGTTTTTTTATACAAATAATTTAATTTATGTTTCAAGGTATGACTCTAGTCATGCAAACAGTAACTAATGATGCCAATAGTCTTCCCCAGGTCCTCCAGGCTGCAGGTTCCGTGTCCTCTCTGCTGTGCCAGGGTGCCCATGGGGGCTCCTCGCAGGTCTGGGAATGAGGCACAGACTTCGATGGGCTGTTCAGATACACTCGAAGTGGTAGAGCATTTTACTCTCAACTATACTCAGTAATTTCTTTGTTTGCTTGCTGCCACGCTGAGCAAAATATTTTCTTTCAATAAACATTTCTTAAACTGACATTCAAAGACCTGAAATGCGTTTTAGAACAAGCTGGCTTACTCAACTCATCTGACAGAAAGATAGAGTTGTGGTAATAGAACGAGCTTTTATGTCAGGAAACATGAATTTAAATCCTAATTTGAGCCTCTCATTAGAATACATGATCTTGTGCAAGTTCCTTACAGTCTTAATTACCTCTGCAGAAAGTGGAGGTGAGAATGCTTTGTTCACAGAAATGTAATCCAAGTTAATGGGGTCATGTTAAAGGCAAAATAGTAATTACATGTCTGGTCCATAAAGGTATTCTATAAATAGTAGATACTATTAAAATTAACTAAGCATTTAAAGATTTTTAGTGTAAAATATGCAGTTTATTACTGACTGTATTGCACATCTTGTGTTGTATACAACTGTTTGCCCCAATCTGGGCATAATTGTTATATAAAACAAAATATATTCTTTTTAAGTTTGTGTATCAGACATAACTTTGATATAGTCATAAATAGTAGATGTTCTGGTTATAAAGTTTTTATGAATTCATGTTTCAGAATTTATTGGTCATTACAGACAAAATTTTAAGATTTTGCATTTTTTTAGTTTAGCACTTTGGCCTAATCTCTTTAAAAAAAAGTTCTAAAACAGTTTACAGTGAATTCAAACATCTTAGCATTGCAAATGGGAATTTTATCTCAAACAGAAATTTTGTCCCAACACTTAGCAGCAGCTGGGGTCCACAAGGAAAAACCCCGTTTGTTCCACTCACTTGCAGATGGGTCAGGGGCGAGGGTTTCCTCTTGTCCTTCCACTGTACGGTGGCCGCCCTGCTGCCCTGCCCTGGACTCCAGGAAGGAGCTTGCACGTGTCTAGGGCTGTTGGGCAGCATGTGGTCCAAAAGAGATTAGTGGAGGGCCTCATGGCCCAGTCACATCCCCTACGTTTGAGAACCAAACAAGCTTTTTACAAAAAATTGCAGAGCATTTACCTGTCACCGGCAGGCTGTAAAAGGACATTTAAAATAAGGAGTCACCCAAAAGATTGCATCTCCATTTACTGGAAAAGGCTTCTCCCCGTAGTTTTCCTCCCCGCCCATGAGAAGAAACCAGGAGCACAAGGAGCATCTATACCCTACGTACTGAGAAGTTTCCTCTGGCTTGGGCAGCGCTCGAGTCAGGGAGGTCAGAGGAGATGAAATTGAGGTTCTACACTAGATTGGCTCTTAATACTAGACCTGATTTAAGAGCTATTATAGCTGCCTGGTGGACAAAGGGGAGTAGTCACAGAAAAATAAAACTGTTTCATGTCTGTCTATCATGGATTAAGACCTTTCACTCAACTGGTAATATTTGATTAACTAGAAATTAAAGCCCTATTAAATGATGAGGCTATATTTCTCTTATTATATAATGTTTTTTGGCTTATGTACTTCACAGAATAGTGAGGATTAACTAAACTTCTGTTTGGAGAAAGCTCTTTGTAGACTTTAAAAATGGGAGCTCATTTTCTCACAAAGATCCAGGGCTTGAATTATTTAGGAGAGGAGAGGACATGTAGGAATAAAAATGATTACTCACTGTACTCTAAAAATAAATAATTGTATTAAAAAATGAAATCATCTTATGAATAAT
Source organism: Anoura caudifer (assembly GCA_004027475.1). Taxonomy (NCBI): domain Eukaryota; kingdom Metazoa; phylum Chordata; class Mammalia; order Chiroptera; family Phyllostomidae; genus Anoura; species Anoura caudifer. The sequence continues at coordinate 374,231 of PVKU01000227.1, forward strand.
TTTAAAAACTTACTCAATTTGAGCAATGTATTAATTCAAGTTATTTTTAATAATAAATCTATTTGAAGAAGGAAATTGCATCAACAAATCAGTCCGTTCATTTGCCTTTAACACAATTCTTTATGACTGCTGTAGAGCGTAGGGCCTCCATTTCCAGTCTAATCTCATTAGCAAGTCTGTACGAAAACACTCTTTACCCTGTAGGTAATAATGAAATAAAAGCCCCTTTTATGATAGTTATTTGCTCATATTATAGATCTAACAGATTTCCTTTCTCACTTATTTATATCAACAACATATATTAAACTGTCTTTCCATAGACAGTAGTGATGTCAAAAAGGGTATAGGCGCATAAACCTGAAAAAACAGTTATTAAAAGGGTATATAAAGTTGTCCCAGTTCTCGTAAGTACTGAATGAACATAAAATAGTGTCCAAAAATTGGGTGGTATAAGCAAGCTAGAATTCGTAAACTCTTTACCCTGATTTACCCATGCACATAGATGTACACTGATCGGATGAAGCAGATTTATCATCTACTTGCTATTAAGAAAAATCTCAAAATCTCAGTGGCTTAATGAAATAACATTTTATTTCTCACTCATTTAAATTCCAGCTCACTGCTCTAACCTTTAAAAGTCTTAAATTTCTGGGCTCTTCTTTTTCTCTTTCATTCTTGCTTGCAAACCAGGCAGCTCTCTCCTGATTTTATATCCTCCTTGTAATACGTTGCTGAAAGAATAAAATGCAAGAGCAGGCATCCATGATTGTTCTGACTCCTACCGCTTCTGCTAGGTCTCGGGCATAGCAGGCGTGTGATCTGCCCTCTGCTTTAACATAGATGATGTTTTTAGTGGGTATTTTTTCTTAGCTTTTATCTAAAAATGTGCTTATTTCACCTTCATTCTTGAAGGAGTCACTGGATTCTAAGCTGACGCTCCCCACAACCTCCCACCCCTCAGCACATTTTCAATATTTGAAAGATGTTATAACCCTCTCTTTTAGCCTCCATTGTTTCTGATGAAAAGTCTGAGGTCACTGAAATTGTTGTTTCCTGTATGTAATTTATCATATTTTTCCTGGCTATTTTAAAGATGTTCTCTTTTACTTCGGTCAGCAGCTTGACTGTGTTCAGCCTAAGTGTGGTTATATGTGCATTTATGTCTCTTGGACTTCATCAGGCTTCTCGGATTGTAAATTTATGTCTCTCCAAAACTTAGGGCAACGTTGGCCATTATTTCTTCAAATATTTTATTCCACCCTACATGTTATCTTCTCCTGGGACTCTAATTACTGGTGTGTCCTACCTTTCATATAGTTCTCCTAGTCTCTGAAATTATTTTCATTTTCTTTAAATATTTCTTCTGTTTTTCAGATTGACTAATTTTTGCTGATCTATCTTCAAGTTCAGTGGCTGCTTTACCGTCTTCCTTCTGCTGTTCAGCCCATCCCAGCGCATTAACTTTAGATACCATTCTTAGTTTCAGAATTTCCGTAGACTTTCTTCTAGTATCTGTTTCTCTCTGAGATTTTTCTATACTTTTTACTCATTAGAATATCTATCTTTCTTCACTTCTATGAGCTTAACTATAATAGCTGTTTTAAAATTCTTGTTTGCTAAATCTAACATCTGGGTCATCTCAGAATCGGTCTGTGTATTGATTGTCTTTTCTCTTAAGAATGAATTATATTTTTTGCTTCTGTACATTTTGAATATTTTCTATTTTGGGGTCATATCTTAGATATTTTGGATAGTTTATGTGGAGAGTCTGGATGTTATCACATTGCTTTGCCAAGTCTTGATTCACACACCCCTCTTTTTTTTTTTTTTTCCTTGTAGAAGTAGTTTGGTTGGATTCAAACTGAAAATGCCCTCCCTTGGTTAGGAGTTAAAATAACATTTCAGTTCTTTAATCATCAGTTATGCTGCTTGGCATCTTCCCTACATAGGGTACAGAAAATAGCCAGAGATTTGGGTAGAGTTTATATGCAGAATTTGAGGTCCAACTTTCAGGATCTGCTTTTCCCAGGATTCCTCCTAACTTCGCAGCAGTTACGGTTACACAAAGCCCAGCCACTAGTTCTTCATCCCAGAAAGACTATGAGTTTTCTATCAGAGCTTTAGTCACTCTACACGTCACCCCCACCCCAAAGCCTGTTCTTGGGCTAAAAGCTATAAAAATAGAAAATTCTTCTCTTTTTTTCCCAATGATTAATATTTGTTAATGAATAAAACAAAGCTCCTTGTTCACATAGATACAGATTTTAGTGGATGGTAGGTACATACTAGTAATTCTCTGTGGTTTTACTATCTTTTCCCACATAACTAAAAAAGTTGCATACCCTGTCTCATGTTTATTGACCACTTGAAAATCCTCTTCTGTGAAGGGACTATTTTGCCCATTTAAAAATATTTGAGGTGTCTTTGTAGGTTTTCTTTTTTAGTACTCAGTAAAATTTGGATATAAATCCTTTCATGGATATATTCATTGCAAATACTTTTCTTAGTGTGCACCTTCCCTTTTGATTATCTTAAATGGTGTCTTATGATGAATAGATACAAGTTTCAATATTCATTTAAATATAAACCTATTTCTCAATCTCTTCTTGAGGTCAATCTTTTCTTCCTAGTGTTGACTCCTTTTCCAGAATTTATCTGCTCTTGTTCCATCTCTAGTGCATTCAGGCAAGTTTTGTTTGTTCGTTTGTTTGTGGGATTTTTGTTTTGTTTTATAAATATTTCAGACAGAGTTCACTATGTTTCGGCCACCCTGGAAGCAGATGCGTCTTGACCAAATGCTCTGCCACTGCATAACGTGGGTCTGTACTTTCCACATCTCGGATGCCAGTTTCCTGCCAACATCTGAGCACTAAACTGATGTCCCGTATTTTAGATTATTGCTATGGAAACAACTCACTTCGTGGTACAAATTTCTGTATTAAGATAACACCAGATTCTGATAAACAGGCCTTCTCACTTAGGTATTATAGTTTAGCACAAATTAAGTTTTATTCTTCCTCGTGTAACAGTTGGCATGGCTCTTCCCATCGGGTGGCCTACCTTGAAATGATAGACCATGAACCTGGGCCACTACCTTCCTGTGAATCAATCATATTGAACACATTTAAGGATGTGCTGTGGAAGGTCATCTCCCTTCCAGGTGAGGCAAAGCCATGGGAATTACATGGGAATTACATGTGGACAGTATTTCTGACCACATTCCACTGCTTTAGGTTCAGTCTCATGGTAAAATTCAACTGTAAGGAAACATGGGAAGTGCATTCTATATGTGTTACCAGGAGGAAATGGATTTGGTGAACAGATAGCCAGTCTTTTCCAAAACAGATGGATTTTTTTTATTGCTTATTATGTCTTACTTTGTGTGCTTAGCTTTTTCAAGTGGGGTTCCCTCAACTGTGGTTCATTCCACTGCCCTTCACCAGTGGAGTCATTGTGCCCAGGGGCAGGGGGTATCTTAGAAGAATCATCAGTGAAGGACAGGCTGAAGTGGGGGGCCTCTTCCTGAGCACACCTCTACACGGTATGAAGTTAAACAGACATTTAGTAAGGCCACTGCTAACTACTGTGGCCTACACTGCTTGAGGAAAGAGAGTGTAGAGGGAGGAAAGTATGTTTAAGAAACCCAAAATACATGGTTTTGGTTAGATGCCCAGTTTGGAGTAGCTGAATTAGTGATTTTAAAAAGTAACCTGTAGGGGAAGAATGAGCATCCCAGAAGGTGCATCCAGGCTATGAACTTGACTCAGCAGACTCTACTTCAAAGGCCAGAGTTGGAGGTATGTTTTTGACAGCCAGTTTTGTTTTTGGTAAATGACCTAATTACCTGCTTATGGGCAGATGAAGTAGTTCATAATGTTAGTAAGCTTCTGACCTCACATGAGTTGTTTTTAGAAGAGGCTGATTATGTCCCAAACTTTCTACAGTTTGACTCTACCATGCAATTAAGTTACAAAAATGCATGATGGGAAAATAGACTCAGTTACCTTTACCTGGGACAAAATGAAGGGGGACTAAACCTTATAGTTTTTATTGTAACATCGGAAAATCATGTCAAGTTTACCGAGTATTTTTATATCATCAAAATTGTGACAATAGAAAGGAGAATACAGATGTTGAAAAGTTTATTTTCTGTTTTAATTTGTAAAATGACAAATACCCTTATGTTCCACAGATTATCAAATTGGATTTTCTATTCAAATAGAATGCATGCTAAACTTTTGAAGAGTAATAAACCCCATGACTGCATCTATATTTCCCCTTTTTATGGGTTCTGGAAAAGCCTTGATGTACCTACCAGTCTTGTTAATTTGAGCATTATCTCTATTATAAAGAACACATGAGTTCGTGCCCAGCTGCTCTATTGTCATCACTAGTGAGGTACTCGTTAAGGGCAATAAATGTTTTGGAAATTATGGGGAGTTGAAGAAATAATAGCTTCTGCTATTTGAAAAGTTCACAGTTAAAAGGGGAAGTGGAGATAAAAGGACATAAAATATTAATATAAATCACTGAACTATCAACTGATAATTGTCCTTGAATAGAGTTATAGAACATCCTGAAAGAATTGTGTGACTGAGTGCAAAAAAAAGACATTCAAGAAATAGTGAACAATTTTCAAACAAGAACTTTCAAAGTCTGTATATACCAGAATGAGCTTCGTTAACAGAAACAAACAAACAAACCAAAGATGTTTTGGAGAGGAATGAGGTCATTGCCTTAGGAAGAGCGTGTTAGGGTGAGGGAGCCTTGAACAAAACACTCTACACAGGCTGCTGGGTAGGTCTGGGCCAGTCCTAAGTGAGGGCAGGAATGGTGGGTAGAGGCAAGGGCAAGAAGGGTCCTCACACAAGATGAACAGTGAGGAAATAGGGAAGTTCAACAGATTGTGATGGGGGCACAATAGAAATGAAATGAAGTCGGAGGAAGGAAAGAAAAAAACTGGAAATTATTACACACATTAGAAGACTATATAGAGACTTAGACCAAGTGATCCTCTGTACAGTATTAAGAGGATTACTATTTTGCTTTATGGTCATAAGTACATCACAGTTGAAATTTAGTGAATGATTTCACAACAAACAAACCAAGTAAATAAACTTCCTAAATTTGGTGTAATGGTTTTGGTGTCAGTCAGAGTTGTTTGAATCTTGCCCCCATTCATTACCTGATGCATAGTTTGGGGTAAAATACCTCAGTTTTATTGAGCCTCAGTTTCTCATCTCTTTAGAGGGAAAAAATATTTACTTTGCAGGGTTATTGAGGGCTTCAATTGAAACAATTAAGCAAATAACCTAGTATGGTGTTTGTCATGTAAAAAAGTCTCCATAAGTGGAGGCACATTCCTTTTATGAAAGTGGTGCGGTCGCCCAGGGAAAGCAGAGTAACTAAACCGGTTTAATGCGGGAGTCAGTCTCTGTGCAGCAGTGCCTTTCCACGTTCTGAATCATGAATATAATTTGAATAATAAAATATGCTCTTACAAATAATTTAATCTTTTAGGGACCTTAACCCTTTAAAGGTAGGGAGGTGGGGAGAATCTAAGAATAAATAAATAGCCTAACTACCCCTCTAGATTTTAGGGCTAGAGAATATGGCAGAAAGAGAACTAATTAAAGTCACTGGAGCCTTAACAATCAATCAGGTACAGACACAGAAGGAAGCAGGGGAAGGAAAAGAGGTGTGGAAGAGAAAGGTGGGGCAGAATGCTGCTTCCAAGAGTGATGAGTGAACTCAAGATCATGGTTCAGTGGGCTGTGGAGCAGCTTGTAATTTCTGCCTCTATTTTTTATACGAGCAATAGCTTCATGGTACCTCCCCTCTATCCCTCTAACTGAGGATTAATGCTTCAATAGATTGTTTCAACCAAGTTATGATAATTAAAACAATGTACATTTTAATGATGTGCTATAGTTTACAAAATGGCTCCAGAACTATTGTCTCATTTGATTCCTATAGCCACTATGTAATATGTAGAATTGGTATCGTCATAATTATAAAATTGTTGTTTGTGGAAAAAAGAGGCAATGAGAATGTTTAAAAACAGCAATGCTGAAATATCCTAAATATTAAACATATATTGATTTATTTGTTTTGTATGTAAGAACTATCAAATCCAATTTGCAATTCATAAAACAAATAGTACAGATGTTGAGTTTTCTATTTTAAAGAACACTTCAGAGCCTATTTCTCCTTTGCCATTATTTCATTTCAAAAAAAATCAAGAGCTAAGTACACTTTTCAGAAGCCATTCAACAGCTGAGCTAGCATTCACTCCAACTTCTTGACCTCCATCTTAAATGCATGATAGCAGGGCTTTCCTGCTTGTTTTAAAATAAGATACTCAACATGCTTTAGTCTGGCACCCAATTGGGATCACAAGTAAAGGCAGAAATATGCAAAGTACATGAAAAATGATGAAAGTATATGGCTCATATTTGGGGTGGGAGGAGAAGAAACGTGTCCCCTACTGTCATGGGTTTACATAAATCAGTTCTCCCACATACTCGTATTTTCTCCAAACTATTAAGAGACCTCTTCAAAAAAGATGAGAAATACAGAAATTATGATGAAAAAACCCAAACAACATGTTACAACTTTGCTAAACTTGTTTAGTCTCTTGAGCCTCATTTTTCTAACCTTATCATAGTGATAGTTATATATTAAAATAGATAATTAAAGTGTTAGTGCAGAGGGTTATAGTGAAGATTAAATATTATATGACATTTAAAATGCTAGCACAAATTAAGAGTTCAGGAAATCTTGCCTGTCCTGTTTCTTCTTATAGTTACTGTTGCTATTAGTATTTATCATTCTTTAATAAAAGCTACAATTAGGCACATGATAAGCTCAACCATTTGCTGCCTAATAACGCGAGTGCTGGTATGTTCCATTGGATTTATCATTCTTGTCAGCTGTCCTCTCTCACAGAATTGACTTCTTTTAAAAGAACAAAACAATAACAAAGCATTCAGTAGCCCTCTGTTCGTCTTTTCTTTTTTTTTTTTAAGAAACCAGGACTTGCCTTCATAGTGATTTTAATTCAATAGTAATTGAAGACAAGATACTAATCAACTATATAGCCTCTTATTAATTTGATAACTATGTTTATGCTTAATTTTTTCATGTGCATGTTAAGAGCTGAAACAGTAAATGCTTTTTTTATTTGATACCATAAGCATGGGGTTATCTTATAAGCACATCTTTTGTTGGACTGTTTTCCACCATTTACCTGTTTGTTTGGCTTTTTAGAAAGAGTAAAGAAATGCTTTTTAAAATTTTCATTGGAGATTCTAAACTCAAATGCATAATGCTAGCAAGCAATTTCCAAACATTTTATGAAGATAGCTCTAAGTACTATGTGTATAACATAGTGACTGATTATAGCAATTGTAAATTTAAGGGTTATTTGGTGAAAGCTGGAATGAGAAATCCATGGTAGTGGTTGCAAGTTACTAACTGATACCCTTGTAGAAAACTTAGTGCCAGATAGGAACTTAGAGCCCAAGGAAATGTCCTATTGTAAACACTATTCAAACTGTTCATTAATTAAGCACCTGGGGAGCTTTGTTAACTTGGACAAGACTCAAGACCATTATTTTGGTTACTAGAGCAGCACTGACTCGAAAGTGTTAATTTCCTAACATGTTCAAAAGTTAACTGGCTGACTAAACCTGAATTATGTTTTATCCCCCAGGTAGGGAACCAGAGCGGAAAGCTGAATTAGATAAAGCATTTTTATGGAGCCTGTGTAATATTATCATTAAAGAAAACCACCTAAGACAGCACCTAGCAGTGTTAAGGTTTAAAGAATATCAAAAACAGGTATCTTCTGCTACTCAAAAGTTTGTGTTAATGCCACTTGGCTTTTGCAAAAGACCTATATTCGTACCTGTTTTTGCTAACCAAGATAAATTCCAAGAGGATTTTTGCTTTTATGAAAAAAAGGCAAAAAGCAAAAATAGGGTTCAGCATTTGTTTTGCAGGAAGCTGTTACAGAGGCAGCGCACGCCCTAAGCCAGGACAGTGGTGCCTCCGTCAAGCTCCTTCCCCAGGAATTACACCCAGCATCTCAGCATCAGGTCGCCAGAGCTTTGCACCGTGTCCGTCCGCATCTGGGCTTTATCTCCATTTATTTGTACATCTGTTGGCAAGATGTGTCCTAAGGTATCAGAAAAGCCTTAGAGAACTTGTAAGGGTGTTATGCTTAGCATTAAGGTGGGTGCAATTAAGCCTTTCAATCATGGTGAGTGAAATAAAGACATTGTGCGTGTGTTGAACTTGCCTGCATTCGCTATTTGTACTATTTACACGCAGAGAAAAAGAACCCTGAAAGCTGCCAAAGTTACTATTGATTCTGCTGGTAGTGAAGTGGTCTCTTTTAGTTGGCAGCCAGTAATGGATGAGAGGAAAAGTCTACTGTTTGATGGGTGTAGCAAAGCACGGTATTCCATTGTCATCTTGTGCTTAGAGAGAAGTGAGATTTTTAAATAAGTGAAACTATATTGTACCTATGTCATTTTTCTTTTAAGCAGTCTGTGTATTTATATAATTCCGGCTTTTACTATATGTTAGGGTTATTTTAGGTTTTACGTGTTATTTGGTATGCTCTAGTAGGTTATTTTTTTTTTTTTAGAATGCTAAAAACTTTTAAAATATAAATTAATGGTAATTGCTTCTTTGGTTTACACCATTTCAGCTTACAAAAGTTTTCATAGAAAGGCTCCGCTTTCTGTTTTGGTGGGTGGTGGTGGAAATCTGCTTTCGGCCACAGCCCATGGCCTTTCCTCGGCCTTTTCATATTTACCTTTTCTGTAGTGTTTGGCCCAGTTAGCTACCACCTCTTACTCAATGCTCTGACTCCGTGCTGTCTTTTGGGGGATATTTCTCCTACCTCACTCTTGGCAGTCCTCTGGTTCAGCTCCTCCCTTTCTGATTGTTCTTAGTCCTTCTTTGCTTCTCATCTCTACCAGTCTTTACCTCACCACCCCCACCTTATAGGGTAGGTTCTCTTCTTTCTTTTCTCTTCCCCCTGTACTTTATTCCAGGGAAACATTATGAGCTAAATGTTTATGTGCCGCCTGCCACCAGTTCATATGTTGAAGCCCTAACCCCCAGTGTGATGGTATTTGGAGTCAGGCCATTGGGAGGGAATTGGGTTTTTAGGTTTAGAGGAGGTCATGAAGGTCGGACACCCATGATGGGAATAATGCTCTCCTAAAAGCAGGAAGACAGAAAGATCTCTCTCCACTCAAGCAAAAAGAAGAGTCCATATGAGCACGCAGAGAGCTGGTGGCCACCTGCAAGCCAGGAAAAGGGCTCCAATCAAGCCCCAAATCTGCTGGCACCTGAATCTGCGCATTAAATATCTGTTGTTTGAGCCACCCAATCTATGGTACTTTGTTATAGCAGCCCAGCTGATTACATTAGGAAATAAATTTTATTAACTTCCATCTTCAATCATTGGTTTGATGGGATGACTCCCTCACACCCCAGTTCTAGCTGCGTGCTGGGCCACGTTGGTGTTTTAGAGTCAACAGCCCTTAAACAGACCTTGTAAGTCTTACTTTTCTACCCTTTCCCCTAATGACTGCTGGGATCATTATGTTCCCTCTGATCAACAGCTGGATGCTACTGTTACTTGTATTCCTCTTACTCATCGCCCTTTACTCCCACCCCATCTGATCAGTCAGCACACACTATTGATTACATAGGGGATTGACAGTGTGCAGTGAACATGTGACTTTATATTCTACCTAGTTCTCATATCACTTTTGAACTCACAACTTACTCTGGTAGTGGGTGAGAGAGGGCTGTTAGGAGTACTTGAAATTGCCAATTTTAGCTATATAATCTCTTCCTGTTTAAAGCAGTTCTTCTATGGAGTATGTCCAAATTCTGTTCTCAGAAACTAATTCCTCCCTCTACTATACTGCCCATGTTACTTTCTCTAGATTTCTATTGTGCTATTTTTCACATTACATATTGTATTACAATAAGCAATGTGTGTATCTTCCTCTTTGAGTTTTGAAATTTACGTTCCCTGATGGTAGAAGTCAGGGCATATTTATATTTTGTACCACACAGAATATCTGGAAATACCAGGCCCTCAATGACTGTGAGCTGAATTGAATAATAAAAATGTTAGAGATAATAAAAGTCAAATAGTTGCATTTTATTATTCCTAGTACATTGAATCTATACCCTGGGGACTACATTGCTGGCACATTTTACATTCCTTAAAGTTATGCTTTCAATTCCAATGAGGTTCTTAGATAAATAGAAAAATATTTTCTCTCTCTCTCTCTTTTTTTTTCTTTTTTTTTTTTTGGCTGGGTACAGTGAACTTTATTGACAGTGCATGACATGGCAGGGCTCCCTAAGACCCTTCCCTTCTCAAGGGGTCTGGGATGGAAACTGGAACTCAGGAGATTCTTAGTGTGTTGGGGGATCAATTTGGGGCAGGGACTCCCCAGCATCCAAGGCCCTCTCTTCCTGTTGCTGGGGCTGGTGGTCCAGGGGGCTCTTATTCCTTGGAGGTCATGTGAACCGTAAGGTCCCCCACCCTGTTGCTATAGCCAGATTCATTGTCATACCAGGAAATGAGCTTGACAAGGTAGTCATTGAGGGCAATGCCAGCCCCAGCATCAAAGGTGAAGGAGTGGATGTCACTGTTAAAGTCGCAGGAGACAACCTGGTCCTCAGTACAGCCCAGGATGCCCTTGAGGGGGCCCTCTGATGCCTGCTTCACTACCTTTTGGATGTCATACTTGGTGGCTTTCTCCAGGTGGCAGGTCAGATCCACAACTGACACATTGGGGGTGGGGACACAGAGGGCCATGCCAGTGAGCTTCTCATTCACCTCAGGGGTGACTTTGCCCACAGCTTAGGCAGCACTAGTAGAAGCAGGGGTGATGTTCTGGGAATCCCCTAGACCATCATGCCACAGCTTCCCAGAGGGCCACCCACGGTGTTCTGGGTGGCAGTGATGGCATGGACTGTGGTCATGTGTCCCTTCATGATGCCAAAGTTGCCATAGATGATCTTGGCTGGGGGGATAAGCAGTTGGTGATTCAGGAGGCATTGCTGACAGTCTCCATGGAGTTGTCATACTTGTCATGGTGCATACCCATCACAAACATGGGTGCATCCATAGATGGGGCAGAGATGGTGACCCTCTTGGCTCCACCCTTCAGTAAGTCCCAGCCTTCCCCATAGTAGTGAAGATTCCAGTGGACTCCACGGTATATTCAGCGCCTGCATCACCCCATTTGATGTTGGCAGGATCTTGCTTCTAGAAGATGGGGATAGACATTCCATTGATGAAAAGCTTCCCATTCTCAGCCTTGACTGTGCCTTTGAACTTGCCATGGGTAGAATCATACTGGAACATGTAGACCGTGTAGTTGAAGTTAATGAAGGGATCATTGATGGTGACAGTATTCATTTTGTCAGAGTAAAAAGCAGCCCTGGTGACCAGGCGCCCAATCCAGCCAAATCCGTTCACTCTGACCTTCACCATCATGTGTCAAGGTTAATTAAGGCTGGTACTGCACAGGAAAATACAGCTGTCTCTCAAACAGGAGAAGCAGAGAGTGCTAGTTCTTTTTTCTTTGAGGGATAAATATAATGCCTTTATCAGTGAGATTAATAACGTCATTTCATATTCCAAAGTAGGAACTTTGGAAATCTTGCCAAAATCTATCATGCTTTCTTTTTTGTCATTGAGCATAAAATTGGATTCTTGCTAAAGAAGCTAAAAGCAAATAATTTTTCACTCCAGATAGATTTTAGAAATAAAACAAAATTCACATAACCAGCCAAAACAAACTAGCTGAAAGAAGTTGATGAAGTCCCAGAGAGGTTATTTCATTTTGGAGATCAAGTGAAAGCATCCTCAGTTGGCACTTAGCAAACAAGAATCGTTTGCAAAAAATAATGTTCTTCATTTCCCTAAATGCCAGTCACCTCTGGGATTCAGTCTGAAACCCCCACTTTTATCTTATGCGCTGAGCAAGACCCTCCCCCTTTCTTATTCTAGGGCATGATAATGAAGCTATGTATTATGCATTATGCCTTAAGGGAACTCAGACTAGTAACACAAGCTATCATTAATCTCGCCATTTCAGGATTGTCCCTAATAAAGTCTATAATCACCTGTGTTGCAGCTGAACCAGGTAAGGTAGGAAAAATGGCTACTATAGAGCTGAAAATTATGATGCTCTTTGAGAAGAGACATAAAGTACCCTCTTATTTTACCAACTTATTTTTCAAAGCCTCTCTTTAGATGTTCAGTGACTTTCTTAAAAGAGTAATTTGCTCTCATCCAAAAAAAAAAAAAAGTTTTCAACCCTTCTGGTTGCAGAGATAGGCCCTTTTACTGTAAATCAATGTGTTGCTGTCTTGTTTGCTCTGCTGCAAGAAAGATGGACACAGCACAGAAGCAATGGTGCTGCTTTCTCCCCTCATTTGTCTTGTGGATCTGTTACCAGTGCACCCAGCCTTAACCATTCTCAGCTCCCCTTTGCTGTCATTGTTGCAGGGGCTCTGACTACAGCTACTTAAAGATAGAGAATGAGGTTATTTTCTATACCTGCGTGCCGTGCAAAAGATTGGATTAAGTATATTTCTCAGTTTATGGCACTCTACTTTTATTTGTCTGTGGCAGCTCCTTTGCTGTTACATTTTAGGTCCATCTTAATTTACTTATTTCCTTTTGGCACCATTCCTCTCACTCACCTCTTCCCCATCTCTAGATACCACAACAGACAACCATTCTTACATGTTGGTCACACGGCTTCCTACGTTTATGTGATCTTGCAAAACATGCTTTGATATTGTGTGTGCATGAAATTTAAGTTTGTATAGATGACATTGCAGTAAAGATATCCTGTTTCTATTTCTTTCTGCTAAGAATCATGCTTTTAAGATCTTTCCATGTTGTTGTGAATACATTCATTTATTGCTTCTACTGCTGTTTTGTATTCTGCTGGTGGGAGCTAGTTTCTATTGAAGGATATATTAATTGACTCCAATTCCCTGTCAACACATGATATGCTGCAATAATCATGCTATTAGACCTTGTTCTGCATCAGATATATTTAGAATAAATTCTTTAGTATGATAATTCCAGATTATGAGGTATGCATATGTGTAACTTATCAGTAATTTGATTTATCAAAGATTCTGTGCATTTTTATTGAGTTAATTATTTGATGTTTAATAGTTTTTGTTGCTATTGTAAATGATGTACTTTTAAATCTATTCTCTAAGTTATTTATGGTACAGAAAAATGTAATCAATTTTGTTAGCTTATTTTATATTCAGTTTGCTGAACTCTTATTTCTAATAGTTTGTTGACATTTTTTCATCTAAAAATAATGACAGCTTCACTAGCTTATGTCATTCCCTACATCTCAATTATTTTTTTTCTTTTAGTGTTGGCTAGAATCTCCAATACTATGTCAAATAGTGCAGAAAGAGATATTCTTATATTTTCCAGTCTTAATGTTTCTGTATTAAAAAATATTTACAATAGGGTTTATTAAAAAATCTTTCCCTGACTGGTGTGGCTCAGTGGACTGAGTGCCAGACTGCGAACTGAAAGGTTGCTGGTTGGATTCCCACTCAAGGCACACACCGGGGTTGCAGGCCAGGTCCCCGTTCACAAGAGGCAACCACACTGATGTTTCTCTCATTTTCTCCCTTCCCCTCTCTCTAAAAATAAACAAATGAAATCTTTTAAAAAATAAAAAAAATCTTTACTAAGTAGAAGTTCATTTTATTCTGTAGTTTTCATAGGTTTGTATGTTTTTATAATTGTAAATTAGTGTTGAACTCTATCAGATGCATTTTTCTGCATCTATTGTGATTAATATATATTTTCCCTTGGTTATTATAGCAAATAAAATTTTTTGTGTTAAACTATGCTTGCATTTTTGCAATAATTAATCTTGATCATAATATATTTGAAATTTTTCATATAAAAGCACAATTTTATTTAACATGTTTGCATTTGCATTAAAGTAAAATAAGGAGGCTATGACTTTATTTTCTCTGATTACCTTTAGCTGGTTTTAGAACCAATTTCATCAGACTGACAAAATTAGTGAAGTAATTTTAACTTTTTTCCTTCTAATTTCTAGAATAACTTGTATATGATAAGTATTCCTTGAAATGTTGGCAGAATTCTCTATAAAATAATAAGGATTTGGGGTTTTTTTGGGGGGGCATATCATTACTTTTCATTTGACTTAATGCTTGTTGATTTATTTAATTTTGTGATTTCCTCTTGCTGTAATTTTGGCTTTTTTATTTTTATAGTAATTTATCCACTTGATCGGCTTTTTAAAATATAATTATTTATATTATTCTCTCACTAATTTCACCATTTCATGGTAGATGTTCCACCATTTTTATTCTATACTTTAGTTTGTAATTTATTTTTGACTGTTTTCCAAAAGTTTGTTATTAAAATTTGTAAAGATCAATTACTGATTTTGTTAATGCTCATTTGTTGTCTGTTCTCTATTTTATTAATCTCATTGTCCTCATTATTATTTTTCTTCTTGTGTTTATTTGAATTTGCTCTCTTGATATTCATTTTTTTCCTAGATATTTACTGATACATTTATTTGGAGTTGAACTTTTATTCTAATTACTGCTTTCACATAATGTTTATCTCACAGATTTTGTCTTTTACTGTTTTCACTACTATTTAGTTCTAAACATTTTTTAGTTTCCTTCTTAATAGTTTTGAATCATATGGTTTGGTCATTATCATGTAATATAATTAAATTAGAGTCAGAGAACACAGCTAACATGACACTTCTTTATCCCTGAGATAAAATGAAGCTTTCTCTGGAGCTTAATACACAAACTTTTAAATTTTATTTTCTCTGTGTATGCATAAGTGTATTTTGGGTTTTTGATTGTGCAATTTTATATAACCTAATGCCCTGACTTATTAATTAATTTGTTTAGGTACTTGATGTTATTGGGGATTTCGGCTGTTTGACTTAGGGATTTTGAAGGTATCAAAATCTAAATTTATAATTAATAAGATCTATTAGTTTCTCCCTACAATTGGGTTACTCATTTCTTATGCAGTTTGAAATTATATTATGTGTTATACATATGTGCTCATAAGGATTATATCTTCCCACTGTTTTTGCCTTTACCAGTTTATAACCTCTCTTTATGCCTTTTATAATTTTTCCTTTCTAACTATTAAGATTGCTACACAAGATCTTTTTAGTTCACATTCACTGATATGTTCTTTTCCAAATTTGCATTTTCAACCTGTCTTTCCCTTTTCATTTTTAATGTCTTTTGCAGAAAACATGCTTTAGAACCTTTAAGAAAAAAAACTGATTTTGTCTTAATAATTGAACACTTTACATTTAAAAATTTAGTCTTAGGAGATATTTTGCAATTTTGTCACTCTTTTCTACTTTTGTACATTATTCTTTCCTGCTTTTCACTGGTCAATCAAAATTTTTTTAGTTTATGAGTTATACATTCAACTCTGTTTTTATTGCAATTGCCCTTAATTTAAGCCCCACATTTATGTGTATTTACACATGTCAATTCTTTAAATTTAGGAATGGTTTTATCTTTTCCTCCATAAAATACAGGTTTCTGTCTACTCATGATATTTTCCAGAATATTGATTGTTTAAGAACTTGTATTATCATTTTTAAATCTCAGCCTTTTGTGACATGTATGCTTATATGGAATTTGATGGTATTTTATCATCCTTATTTTCTATATCTCTTATAACAAACTCCAACATTTATTGACCTTTTTATTTCATGATTTCCTCTAAGAGAATTTTTTTAAGTGAGTTGTTTTGTTGCAAATCTTTTGAAGTCTTAGTTGCCGGAATAGATTTTATTATAGCTCCCATTTATAGGACAGCTGGTTGCATGTCAAGTTCTACTTTTGCAATTATTTTAGTCTAAAGCTTTAACAGAGAAATCTAGATATCACAGAACTAATTTAACTGGTGAAGAGGGCCAGTGTGCATTCACTCCTGTCCAAACACCCATGGAGATGTCTGGCCCATGCCGTGAAGCCCTTTATGTTTGGTCCAGGCGAAAACATACATGGTCATTAAATACTTTTGGTTTGTAGGGTTAAAACACAAAAAAATACTATCATGTTTTATTGGTCCAATAATTGTGTTGTGCCTGTATTGTCAGTGGACCAAGCACCAAGGACCTTCTGGCGTGAGCCAAATGTCTCAGCAGATGCTTTGCACAGGACCAAACATTGCGCAAGGTTGAAGAGAGTGTCTGCTAACTTTCGGTCCGCCAATGCCTCCAAAAAATAAGCAGCATATGGAAGAGGCAGTATGCTTACGTTGGCCTACCAAACATAGACTGTAAGTGGTGGGGGGGGGTTGAGGTTGACAGGGAGTTAGTAGTGGAAGCCTGAGGGGCTGCTGGTCAGCCTGCACCACTTGTAACCAGCTGTGTATCCCAGTGGGGCTTCTGAGCTGCCCAGATATTGTAAGACCAGTAATTTTCCCCAAGGCAGCAAGGCTGCTAGATCCATGAGCAGGAAAATAAATAAAATGTATAATTTCATGTAATGAGATGAGCCTCAGAGAAAGGAAACTAGTAAAGGACTTTAGAGAGCCTCTCCAAGAAGGTGACATTTAAAATGAAGTCACAATAAAAAGAAAAAGCCAACAATGTGAGTATCTTGAAGGAATGTGTTCCAGGCTGAAGGAAGAATAGCTATGAAGCCCCTAAGGGAACAAGAAACTTCACATATTCAATGGTATTTGGAGCATGTTCAGTGAGCAGGAGATTTGTAGATGAGTTTTCAAGTTATTTGGGAGCAAAAATTGGTACGGGTTTAAACATCAGGGCATAGAGTTTTACTTTTACTAAACGTGTGAACGGAAGCCATCGAAGGGTTTCAGGTCTTGGGCAAATCATGACCATATCTGAAGTGGGGTGGTTACAGTGAAGATGGAAAGGGGGGTGGGCAGCAGTTTAAAATAAAACTGGCAATTATAGTTGCTAGCATAAAACATTCATTTGCATCATCTTTCATGATTTGTTCAACTTCATTTTGTTCTGGAAAATTAAATAAATGTCTTCAGCATTTCAGAATGCTGATGTTTAATCTAGATGTTCTTCCATTATTGTCTACCTGTCAATCTTTATCTTTCTAAAATCTTCATATATCAAATCAATCTGATGATAAATGATTTACATTGAATTCTCCATTTTTCTCAACTTACTGTATGCATTGAGGCATAGAATATATTAGGCAGGACTGAATTTCTTCGAGTTTAGAAGGTTCTTCCTTTATTCATTGTAGAGCTCCTTAGAGTTCATGTGGGTCACATGGTTCTCATTATAATTATCGATCCTACACCACCTCTCTCAAGTCTACCTCACCTCAAAAAATGGACATAATACCTTTCTCATTTCTCAAGGCATAAGACAGATTTTATATCCTAAGAGCATTATGATGTAAAAGTGCATAATTAAATGTGCATCAGACATCATTACTTCTAAGTCAGAAACCACACTCTATCACAGAGAATCCCCTAAGGGTAATTTCTCAAGATCTGTGGGCTAGTCACTGACGTGGGTCATTTTCCATAATGAGTAAAATTGAATGGCCATTCTGGTATCCTTTCCAAACTGAGTCAGGTTCCATTATGGTGGTGTGCTATTTCTACTATTAATAGCTAGCAACCTTTAAATGCAGGCTTTTTAAAAAATAATTTAAATTTCATCACTGAACATCATAGTATATAAAACATGGGACCATCCCATATGTACTGTTTTACCTCCTGCTTTTTAAGACATGACAATGTGCTAAAATTCAAAATTGTAATGAATATTTCTTAAAGTGTGATTTTAAATAATAATAATAACAGCTTTTGGCCTTTTTTGTAAGTGCTTTACATTTATCTTTTTATTTAATTCTCACAGTTTTATGATGTAGGTATGATTACTATATCCAAAGCTACATGGTTAAAATAGCCGAATTAGCTAACACTTATAAAGGGCTTACAGTGTGCAAGTCACCGTGATGATTGCCTAATCTAAATTATATCCTGATAATTCTATGACTTTGTCCTATTTGTTAAAGGGAAAAACTGTTGCATCTGTGGATGCAAAGTGACTTGACCAAGCTAATCAATGAAGCCATAATTCACACCCAGGTTTTTAAAAGAGAGTCTTTTTAAAAGGGCTGTAGTTAATGTTACTGGATTCCTCCTCTAATTTAAATGCTGAAGTACCAGAAGATCTGATCCTAACCAGAATTTGAGGTGTAATTTGCTATCTGGTAGTTGGAGTTTTCTAGAATATACAAAATCAGTGTTGTCAACCTAAAAAATAAGCAGAGTGATTTCTGGTTATTCTGCATTCGCCTGCCTCCCAAGGGAGCTGATGTCCTCCCTTAGTTGCTCCGTGCCTAGGGGGTGCTCTCTGTTTCATCCTTGGGGGTGGCCAATGGAAGGAACCTACAAAGATTGGCAGGGCAGAGAAGAAAATCAAGACATTTGTGCCCTCTCCCTGCCTCCATGCCAGGTCTGTCAATAGCCATGTCCTTCTAAAATTAGTGACTGCCCTGGGGCTCCTCCAAGTGGCCTTTCTCCACGATCTCAAGAATTGCCTTTACTTTACTGGATCCTTCCCACTGTTGCTAGTGTTTGGAAGCCTCAAGCGTTCCTTATGTTCTTTTAATCCTACTCACCCCTTATAGAAGTAGTAGTCCATTTATTAGAGACTCTTTATAAGAAACTTCAAAGATGAGCTCTGTTTCCTACCAGAGTTCTAATTGTTTTTAAAGGCAAATTACGTTGATCAATAGATAACATTTTCTAGTATCAGAGATGGTAAAGGCAGGATATTTTGACAACGGTGCTTGGAAGTTACAATGGCAGTCAAAATAAATACCGGACTTCCGGCCAAGACGCAGGCATAGGTGGACACACTGTGCCTCTTCACACAACCAAAACTAAGGACAACAAAGATTTAGAAACAAGAAAACAACCAGAACTGATAGAAAATTGTACTGTACGGAAGTCCAACAAGTATTCATCCAGACCGGTAAGATGGCAGAGTCGCAGCAGGAAAAAGTGGAGGTTGGCGACCAGGCACGCAGGCAGCATTGGCTGGAAGATCCCAGGTGCACAGGCATCAGCTAGCGGACCCTGGGCATGGGGTGGCAATGGGCAGACCCAGTGAGGCCGAGCAAGGCAGCTGGCTGACCAGGCGGTCCCACATTCCCAAGCAGATAGTCCAGGAGAAGGGGAAGCGGTGGAAGGGACTGGAATCCAAGAGAGAGTGGAGTTAGCACCATTGTTCCCTCTCGGACCCCGCCCCCCACATACAGGGTCACTACGCAGTGACTAGGCTTCCCCACCCTGGGGAACACTTACGGCTCCGCCCCTCACTACGTAACAGCCATGACCAGACCCTCCCCCCAAAAAAACCCAAAAATGGCTCAAATGGGAGAACAGATCAAAGCCCCAGAGCCAATTCATCTAAGTGACCAAGAGATAGCCAACCTTTCAGATGCACAGTTCAAAGCCCTGGTGATCAGGATGCTCACAGAAGTGGTTGATTTTGCTCACAAATTAGATGAAAAAAATGAAGGCTGCAATAAGTGAAATGAAGGAAAACACACAGGGAACCAGTAGTGATGGGAGGAAAACTGGGACTCAAATCAATGGAGTGGACCAGAAGGAAGAAAGAAACAACCAAACAGAAAAGAATGAAGAAACAAGAATTCAAAAAAAATGAGGAGAGGCTTAAGAACCTAAAGATGTCCTAACATCAGAATTATAGGGGTACCAGAAGGGGAGGAAGAAGAGCAACAAGTGGAAAATTTATTTGAACAAATAATAAAGGAGAACTTCCCCAATCTGGCAAAGGAAATAGACTACCAGGAAGTCTAGGAAGCTAAGAGAGTCCCAAAGAAGTTGGACCCAAGGAGGAACAAACCAAGGCAGAACACACCAAGGCACATCATAATTACATTAGCCAAGATTAAAATGAAGGAGAGAATTCTAGAAACAGCAAGGGATAAGGGCACAGTCACCTACAAAGGAGTTCCCATCAAGATTGCTCTATCCAGCAAAGCTTTCATTTAGAATGGAAGGGAAGTTAAAGTGCTTCTCAGATAAGGTCAAGTTAAAGGAGTTCATCATCACCAAGCCCTTATTATATGAAATGTTAAAGGGACTTATCTAAGAAAAAGAAGATAAAAAATATGACAGTCAAAAGATAGCAAACTCACAGATATTAACAACCACACCTAAAACAAAAGCAAACTAAGCAAACAGCTAGAACAGGAGCAGAAACACAGAAATGGAGATCACATGGAGGGTTAGCAACAGGGGAATGGGAGGAGAAGAGAGGGGGAAAAGGTACAGAGAATAAGTAGCATTGATGGTGGGTAGAAAATAGACAGGGGGAGAGCAAGAATAGTGTGGGAAATGTAGAAGCTAAAGAACTTATGACACATGGACATGAACTAAAGGGGGGAATGTGGGTGGGAGGGGGTGTGCAGGGTGGAGGGGAATGATAGGGGGAAAATGGGACAACTGTAATAGCATAATCAATAAAATATATTTTTAAAAAATAAATACCTGGTTGTGCAGAGAGAACAAGAGAAACACTTAGCCAGATATTCTAAGGATTCACTTATCAGCAATGGTATCCATGTGGCATGGAAGTTCCCATTTCATTGGGAACTGTCAGTCAGGGTCTAGCCACTGTAAAAACGTGGGACCAACAAAATGAAAATACTGAGTAATAAAGATGCTGAGATACTCCATGGAGACATTCCTGCCCTTTGAGCCAGAGGAAGTGATGGATCTTGCAATATACTTGGGAAAGATGAACTATGGAATTACAGATTCTACTTAACCCCCCAGGCTAGCCTGCCTGGAAACCCTTTATTACATGCTAATGCAGCACTATTGTGTTGCTGTGGTAGGGGAAAGCAAAATTGCCATTTTTATTTAAACTCTCAGGAGAACTTAATCTAACATTTATTGGGGCTTTCTCTCTCAGCAACAAGTTTGGGAATTTATATCATTTTGTTTTGAAAAAGTTTTCTCTGATAATTGACTATTTTCCTTTTCACTGGAGTTTAATTTCTGTATTCCCTCATAGTTTTATGCAAAAAAAAAAAAGTTGGTTGAGTCCTGTTGTACCACGAATATAATAAGCTCTTTGATTCTTATGTGATTTTGCTTATACGTAAGGAAAATGTCCTAGTTCCTCCAAATCACCCCAGGCAACATATCTAGCCAATGCTTCATGCTTTCAAGACATTGTTCACTGACTAACTCAGCTCTGGAATAAAGTCGTTCCTGAAGCTCCCTTTCCAATCTCCCCAAATAAAACTCATCAGTGTTTCTGTTGTTCTGCTAGCCACTGGGCAGAGCCCCTGTAAGGAAAGCAAAAGTACCTCTACCCATTTTAGGTTTTCAGCTGGGGATCATTAACAAGACAGATGAGCAAGAGAAAAAAAAGTTTATTAACATTCAGTACATTTCACGCAGGAGAAAACTAAACCAATAGTAATTCAAAATGGTGGCTTGGGAGTCCAGCTTATGTAGCGTCTTCAACAAAGACCAGTGCATTTGCCGAGAAATGACAGGACAAAGAAGAGCAGTCCCAGGCTTCCAAGGGTGGCAGCAGCTGTCGGGAGGGCAAGGTAAGGGAGGAAACTGTGGGGGTGGGAATGTTTGCAGATACCTCTGGCGCCACCTCTAGGCTGAGAAAATCGTTTCGGTCTTCAGTGAAAGGGGAATTTATATTCTGACTTTAGGCAGAAAAGTGGAAGCTTTTCTGTGTTTGATGCTTTTTATTTGCCTTCAGCTCAAAATAATTGTTATGTCAAAGGCATATCTGGAGTGACACATTCTGATTTCCTTCATCCCTTTCACAGCTTTTTTTAAAAACCAGTTTCTCTCACCTACCAGATTGTAAGCTCCCTGAGAACAGGTATGTGTCTCATTTGTTTCTTTACAGCTTACAGTACATAGGCAGAATATGTGTATAGTAATGATTCTTGAGTGGGTAAATAAATAGCTTTTTAGTCCAACATTTGGTATGAGAAACAAGTAGGTTTGGGGTCTGGCTTTTTTAGAATTTATAATTATGATCTTTTTAATGTTATAGAAAAATCTTATAAAATAATTGCGGCAGATATGCCTCAACTACTCACCCACTGTCCATTTTCCCCTTACCCATCACCCTAAGTTTTAGAGGGAAGCAGGACATTTAAAACACTCCTCTTCTCAGACCACCTTGCAGCTAAGTGTGGTCACATTTTCCAGGTGTAGCTAATTGGATATTGTTACCAAACTGGGGCTCAGCCGTGTGCTGCCACACACAAGTACAGCACCATAATTTGTGGGGAAGGAGAAAGGTTTTCATTAAAAGTTTGCCCAATTTGGAGGAGATAGAGACTTTCCACCTCCAAGTCATTCCCTTATGCAAAACACAGAAAGAAGCCAGCCACCTCTAGTACCAAGTCAGTGTCCAGACACCCCACTCCATTCTTACCTGTTGTCCTGGGACCCAGAGCTGTTCCCAAACAGGTCTCCAGTTCTCCCGCTGTCTCTCCCTGGAGTGTGCACTTGTGGGGCCAGCGTCTCCACTGCCTCCCTGAAGCTTCTTTGCTCTCCTGAGGCTGGGGTGCGCCACCAGTTCACTGCAGCCAGTCGTGTGAGGGACTCCATCTGCAGGGCCCTGGGGCCCAAGGCTGCTCATGGCTCTGGCGCCAGCGAATATTCCTGCCTTCATGCCTATGTGCTGCTGCCAGAGCAAGAGAAGGAGCACAGTCTGGGACATTTGTGCAGCATGGAGCTGCAGCGTCTGGGCTGCTGCTGGTGAGGTGAACATCCCATGCAAGCCTGCACCCACCCAGGCAAGCAAGGGCAAGGTGAAGACCGATCCCAAGCAGGAGCCACCATCTGCTGTGTCCTCTGAATGCTTCACTACCAACCCCCAAAACTGGGTGCATGAGGGGAATGCAAAAAAGGGTTGAGACTCCCGCCCTCCATTTAAATCTTTGGCTTCAAAGTCCTGCACGTTGTGGGGACTTCCAGCTTGCCAGCCAGCCTAGGCTAACGTTCATCGTGTACGTTCATCGCGTACATCAATCAGCCCTATGGCATCTCTGCCCGACTCCTGTTGCCATGATCCGGAAGCGGGTAGGAGGGTTCCTGGCCATGTGCAGGGGCACAGTGTCACTGCCTGGGACAGAGCATTGCCATATTCACCTCCCCAATACATGTGTGTTTGTGACCTTTTCATCCTGCGCATGCTCTTTCCTGTAGTGTCACGAGCCACGCTGCTGCTCAGTTGCCGGGGCAACCTAGGGTGGTGTGCTGGACTGGTGCGTGTGCCATGCTTGTTTGTTTACTGATGCCTCGGGCAGGCTCCTCCTATGGCCCCTCCTTTCTCTGGGGAAGGCAGGCTCTCCTGCCACCTTGGAGATCCCTGCTCCCCGCTGCCCAGCAATCTGGCCAGATCCTCCCTGTTACAATATAAGTGGAGGTCTTCATGGAAAAATGGGGCTTTCTACAGACACAGTGTTGGTGCAAATTTTTGCCATTTCCTCCTCCTTCGTTAAACATAGATGTGACACCCAGAAGTATGCAGCCTTTCCAGCTCTGTGTCCAGACACAGTAGCAGCCTGTGGGTCATTGTGTATCAGGCTTACATGGCTTTCAACTTCATTCCTTGTGATACAAGATTTTTTAAAATCCTTACTTGTCTGAGCCATTGTTTGTTAGATTTCTGTAATATACAGCTGAATACAATCCTGAAATGTTCAACCATGTAAGTCTCCTGGTAACTTTCATCAACTTTTCACCTGTCATTGATATTTCCATGGTCAGGAAAATGGCTAGGGGCCAAGATGCAGGAGGTTAACACAGATTCCCAGTTATTCTAAGAAAATGTCAAGTGTTGATTTAGTTGCTCCTTGTTCTTTTAAAAATTATACCTCAGTGATCTGATTGCTTTTTTTAAACAAACTTTATGTGTAGTCCCCTCTACTAAGTGATGACAGCTGCAGCAGAATGAAATAGGCGACCTTAAGAAACAAATGAGTCTGGTACAAAACTGCAGTCGGAAGAGAAGTACTCAGGATAACTAAGAAAACTAAAATCGTAGTGTGTGGCAAACATTCCCTAATGTTGAATGGCTCACTTCTAAGTAACTCCACGTATTTAGAAAATGCATTTGGTTACCTGGATTGTTTGGTGGTTCTAATGCTTAGCTTCAATTCCCCACAAGGATGTTACTGAGATTACCCTGTGGCTATGGGACAACTGTGATAACATCACCTCCGAAAATGATGCAGGAAAGAACACACCGTCCTGTTTCCTGGTGTGGAAGCTTATGGTCTCGGTCAAGCATTTTGCCTAGAGCCTATTCAAAGAAGCATTCTTAGGTAAAAACTGGTTTTCCCTGTAGGAACTCCTACAGCCTACTTCTTTGAAGTAAGGTGGTCTTCCCTCAGCAAGAAAACTTTGTCATTGATTGACAGCTCTCTCCTTTTTTAAAAAACTAGTTTTCATGCTTATGTTTATGGGTGAATTTACCTTTTCAGAATACCAGCATCCTAGTTCCTTGTTACTAAAGTAACCTAAAATAATGAGCTAAAATGAACTACTCTAGTGCCTAGAGTGTTTATTAATACAATTAGGAAGTGTTGTTTAGGTAGGCTAGCTTGCAGCTTTGCATGGAAGCTTGCTCTCATTTGTTTTCTGGGTGATGGATCTTGTAGAGCAGTGGCTCCCTCCGCTTCTCTCATTTTTACTCTTAGCTGCTTGATATTATATAACACCAACAGTGGACTGGTCTGAAGTTTAATTTGGGT
Organism: Anoura caudifer; assembly: GCA_004027475.1. Classification (NCBI taxonomy): domain Eukaryota; kingdom Metazoa; phylum Chordata; class Mammalia; order Chiroptera; family Phyllostomidae; genus Anoura; species Anoura caudifer. Next base: position 399,131 of record PVKU01000227.1, read on the forward strand.
TAGAAAACTCCAGTCAAAGGGACATGCTTTCAACTCATTCATTCAGAAATTCTCACTTAGGTAAAGCTGAATAAGCAGCTACATATTTGCATCTCATTAGCCTTGGCTGAGATGTCCTTTCATATAAGCCCCTATTTCTAACAAAGATAAACAAGAAATAGTCACATAAAATGCCTCTTGATGATTATGGCAAAGCTGATAACAAGGACGTTTTCCATTGAATCATTGAAGTAGTTATTGTGGATTGCCTATGACAGGATCCATCCCTCCTTCTTCTTTTCAAACAGAAGTCAATTTTGTTACAGCATTCAACCCTACTCCAAGGAGTACACAAATATTAGGGCAGCTAATTCTTCCTGTGCCGGGAACTTATTGATATATATTTTTTAAAAAAGTAGCTCAATTTGGCCCAATGAGACATCAAGAAAGGTTTTCTAGGGGATTCTAAAAATGGTCTTCCTCTTTTTTCAAGATCAGCCTTATTGTGTAAACTAGTTAGAATTGGATTTTCCATTACTTGCAGCTGAAGTAATTCTAACTGATAAAATCACTGCTTATTTTCCAAAAAATTTTCAACAAATTTCTTTCTGAATGTAATCACAGGAAGCACTTTGTATCCCATTATTTTTCTCCTTTCCTTCTAAGAATAAGAGCTATGTAACTTTTACCCTTTATTTTGACCTCTGAGGCGATTGCATCCAATTTTGTATGTAATGACAATTATGTTGACATCTGGTCCAAGCATATATTCTTTTATTCTTGATCTTGGAATTCTTCAATTAGTCTTTTTTTATTTGAGTGCTCATGCTTGTGTGTATTTGTAATCCACATTTGTGGAATAATAAAAATATATAATTTTATGTAGATTTAATGTATGAGAGAGAACTCTAATTAAAACACTTTATTTCTTCTCTAAGTAGTTTTCAAACTGTTTAATGAGCTGCACATCCTGTTACATATATACACTAAAGTGGAATTATCCTGGTTGAAGCTTAAGCAACTGGCCTGGAGTCTCACTCAATTAGGCCTGCATCTTACCTCCTTACTCACGCATAATTCCTCAGTGCTTTTGGAAATTCATGAGGAATTCTGGAAAATCCTTGTCTTCTCTTTATTTCCTCAGTACTAATACACCATATCCCAAAGATATTAGACCATAATCAAATTCTGTAAATGAACTTTGTGTTAACCCCAAAACATTACAGGTGATGCTTATCTAAGTATACCTTTCAATGGCCATATATTCATCTCATCGAGTAAAGAGGACCGACAAAACTGAATGTTGCATTTCCAATGGGTGGAGTCTCTGCTGTCAAGGCATGAAAACAACCACTACGCATAGATTTAGGTTGAGCGTAGATACGGGTGTTCCAGTAGCCCTGATAAACCAAGTACATGCTCAGAAATCTGGCTTTCGTTCTTTTACCCTGTTCCATCACTTCACCCTTAGACATCAACTTTTATTGAAATGTTATGGTTTATTCTTTAATTCTTTGATTTTATTAAAATATACGTTTGAGAAAAAACACACACGTGTGTACATATATGCAAGTATCTGTATACCTATCTTTCTTTATTAGGTCAGTGTTTACGTGCTGTTTAGATGCTTTGCTCTATCTTCTTTTTCATCAACAATGTATCCTAGAGTTTACTTCATAGAGGTATATAGATGTCCCTCATTCTTTTAACATCTCCACGACTCTCTCCTGTGTGTTTATTCAATCACTCCTTTATCGATGGAAATTTAGTTTGTTTCAAGTTTTTTGTTTAGGCTCATAATGACTGTGTGTATATGTGATACATGCATACCTTTGTACATACCTCTTTTTGAACGGGATAGAAGTGAAATTTTGGAGTCCGAATTTTGTGAGATGTTGCAAGCCTCCCTCCACGTGTCACGGATATTTCTGCGTTCACGTCGGAAATGCACAAGTGTGCCGGTTTCCCCACAGCCTTTCAATATTTGCCACGTTAATATTTGAAAATGGTAATTCAGTAGAGTTTTAATCTGCATTTTTCTTTTTATGAGCATCCTTGAGCATAATTTTATATGGCTAAAGACAGTGGCATTTCTTCTACTGTAAATTGTTTATTTCTGTAGCTTATTTTTCCATGGAGTATTTTGTACTTTTCCTGTATATTATTTTTTAATTTAATCTTTATTATATTTTTTCCATTACCATTTAGTCTCTTATACCGCCTCCCCCAGCAATCACCACACAGTTGTCTATGTCCATGAGCCCTTTTTCCTGTTGCTCAGTCCCTCCAAACCAGCTGTGTACTACAAATATTAACACTTTTTATGTGATGAGCTGCAAATATTTTCCAAGTATATCTTTCCTTTTTATTTTGCTTTTCCCCCTGTCCTGTATTTTTAAATTTTTGTGTAGTAAAACGTGTTTTTTCCTTCTCTTTGTATTTGTGCCAAACTACGAAACATTTCCTCACAATATGCATATAGAGGAATTCACCCAGGTTTCCTTGTACTACTACTACGGCTTCCTGTCCACAATAAAATCTCTGATTCATTTGAAATATATCCAGGGACTTTTTTCGCCACTTTTTTTTTTAAAGTATATATTTTTTTCTCACTAAAAATGCTGTCTTTATTGTAGACAAAGTTTATATATATAATTGGATTTATTTCTAAGTTTTTTGTTCTATTCCCTTGAATGTCTTCACTTAATAGCAGACTTTTTTCTTTCCTTTTAATTTTTTTTTTAATTTTAGAAAGACAGAAAGAAGAAGAAGCAGGAGAGAGAGAGAGGGAGATTTGTTGTTCCACTTATTTATTCATTCATTGGTTGATTCTTGTATGTGCCTTAACCTGGGTTTGAACCCACAATCTTGGTGTGTTGGGATGATGCTCTAACCAACTGAGCTGCCCAGCGAGGGCAACAGACTGCTTCTTCACACAGATTTGATAATATGTTTTTAAAATAGCATTTGATAGAAATAGTGTTTGACAGGATTAGTCCTTCTCGTTGCTTTTTTTTCCTGCCATGTTTCTGATTCTTCTTATATCTTATACAACTTCTGCTTTGTGAACAGTGTTGCTGTGGCATTGGATGCATAAAGATTAATTCAAATTATTGTGATTTATAGACTTCGGCATCACAAACTGGCCATCTTTGTCTTTTTTAGTTCATTTATTTTATTCTGAATTCTGTCTTATCAATTATCAGACTGTGACCCTGATATCTTTTTATTTGGTATATTTTTGTTAATCCTTGAAACAAAAGACAAAGGCATTTTTAACCACTTTCTGTTAAGTATGTAATTTTGATTTGTCAGTCAATCTAAAATGTTTCTTCTCTTATAAATATATATGTACACATATCATGTGTAATTTATCATACATATTTATGCACATATGTATCTACTCATGAGCATGTTTATATAGTAACATTATAACAGAAGAATCTCTAGAAACAATAAATGGCAATGAACAGTCTATAGATTCTATATTAATGGCTAGATGAACACTTTCTTAATATAGAAAAAAATTAGGCCCTTTCAAAGGCAATTGCACTGTAATCACTTTTGGCAAAAAGACAGCTAGTAATGTAAAGTTGAGTTTCTACTTTGGGTTAAGGAAAAATAAAGATTATGATTACTGTACTTTTATTGAAGCTTATAGAGAAGACTTTCTATGTTTCTTCTGCAAATTGAAATCAACAAACTTCTAAGTAATTAATATGTACCAAAATTTGTGCTAAAAAATACATTCTACAAATAATCAATTAAAATGTTCCACAATGGTTTAGTTGTTTTGAAATATGTAGTCCATTACTTATTAACAGGTCATGTTTCTATAACATGACTGAAAGTATGAGTTAATCAGAAGTTTTGTCAATAATCTAATGTTTCATTTCCATTTTCAGCATGAAAAAATGGCTAGAATAAATAAATGATCTCTATAATTATCTAGAAGTTTTGTAGATTATGGTCTGTTCAAACAGTATCCAGCCATGTAATATGAAAAATAAAGTTATTTATTGAAGAAGATAGAAGATATAAGAAACATTGTACATAAGACAGTGACACCTCAGTTCCCTTCAAAGTAGGCACCTTGGGACCTCACACAGTTCTCCCAATCGCCGTCAGCTGCCCTGTCTTACTTTCCTGAATCTCATCGACAGTCTGAAATCTCTTCCATTTCGAGGGTGATTTAATTTTGGGAAAAGCCAGAAGTCACAGGGTGCCAAATCTGGGCTGTAGGGGACCTGAGTCACCTGAGTGATTTGATGTTTCACCAAAAAGCTTTGCACAAGACGTGATGTATGAGTGGGCGCATTGTTGTGATGAAGCTGCCAATCACCAGTTGCCCATAGCTGCAGCTTTCTAAATCATCCAAGTAGTTTCCATGGAGGAATGTTCAAACTTAATGCAAAATCTGATGCAGGTTTGTTGCTCTGCTGGCTCAGCCATTTTGAATGTGATTGCCACACAGTGCACATGCTCACTCCATTGGTGTCTACTGCCCCCACTGACTAGTACAGTGAAGTCATCATTGTTCACACATGCACATTGCAGTCCACCCTCCTTCGCTGCCAGGTTACATCAATGTTGCACAAACCATTCTCCTTATATTAACAATGGCTAGACTTTTTCCAGACAGAATATATGTTTTGAGGAGACAGACCTGTTATGCCCAGGGCCAAACAGTAAAATACTCTGCTTGATCTTCCACACTTTTGTTCAGGAAGTGTCAATGAATCTCTGTTTCAGGTAATTGGGAGATGTAGTTTCAGCTTATAACTGCTATGAGAAGAGCAGTCATTATTGCTATCAAAATCTAGGGTGTATAAAATTCCCCCAAACGCTAATGTGCAAGACAGAGGGTAGACTTGAGTATACTGAGAGCTGAAATAACAGAACAAAATATGTCCTCAGCAAAATATGTCCTCAGCAATATGCACATCACCAGACTTTCACATGTAACTAAAAGGTAGCCTTTATGGAAGTAATAAAAACAAGAATCAACATACTTCATGTTGATTATGGCACACGTTATACCTGACATTCATCATTCATTAAATCCTTGCAAGACCTCTTCAGGTAGGCCCTGTTATTGGCCTAATTTTACTGATGAGAAAAGTGAAGGATAAGAATTTAGGTGACTTGTCCAGAGTTACAAGCTAGTAGGTAAGTATAGCTGAGAATTGAATGAAGGTCTTCCTATATTGGGTACAACATGTTAAGTGATATGGCATCTATTCAGTTACTACTGAATGTCCCCAGAAAAAGGGATATTTTGTGTGAACCATGACAGAGTGCAAAATAATGATTTTCATTTGTAAATTTAGTTTTTATTTTAATCAGGTATCTGTAGGAAAACAACATAATTTTTAATGAAACATGCATTTCAGCATAATTTATTTTTTTCTTTTTTTATTGTTTTTGAGTTACAGTTATCCTGCCTCCTTCTCCATTGCTCACCCTCACCCCCCAACTCCCACAGGTAATCCCCCCATTGCCTGTGCCCTTGAGTCCTCTAGGCGTGCTCCTTGGCTTGCTCCTTCCCCTTCGTCATTTCTTTATAACCTAACATGAAACTTTTTTTAAAAAAATGGTGTAGGTAGAGGGTATGGGGAGGGACGATGATGGGAAATAATTAAATTAAATTTTAAATAAATAAGTAAATAATTTTTTTAAAAGATGAAAAAGATCTTTAGGTCACCAAAATCCCTTCACCAAAAAACAAAAATTTGGATCACATTCAATGACCACAACAGAATTGGTAATAACAAAACTTAAGAAATAAATAGAAAAAAAAATAGAAATTTGACAGTTCCTAAATCATTATTGTGTCAAAGAAATGGGTAAAACATCATATTATGCAGAATATAAAGGAAAAGATACTAGTACCTATTAACATTCTAATTTAACCTTTAATGCCTTAGAATTTAAACAAGAAATTGAGAAAAAATGTATTAATTGAGAAAACATTTTAAAAGGAAAATTAAAGAAAGAAACAAAATAGAAATCAATAAAGATAACATGTTGGTGAGTCAGAATACAGAAAAGCAAAAAAAAAATGATAAAGTTCTCAGAGCTTAAAAACAAATACAGACAGAATTCTGAAAAATATAATTCAGAAACACTAGAATTTACCCAAATATAAAAAATAAAGAATAAATAGAGAAACTAGCAGATAATAAAATATAAACAAGTTTTGATATTTTAAAAATATTAGTGGATTTTTTTATTAGGATATGAAAATCCTACTTAAAAATGGAAGACAATTAAAAAGTCATTAAGAAAATAATCAGCCCTAGCAGGTGTGCCCAGCTGGTTGGAGAGTCATCTCAGAGCTGAAAGGTTGCGCTTCCATCGCTGGTCTGGGAGCCTGCAATCTTCCGTCTGGGTGCATAGGGAAGGCAACCAATCGATGCTTTTTTTTTGCTTCAGTGGTTCTCATTCTTCCTCTCCCTCTTCCTCTCTCTCTAAAAATCAATGAAAAAATGTCCTTAGGTGAAGATTAAAAAAAAGAAAGAAAATAAAATAATTAGACAATTTAACAGATAAATTATTCCAAAGTCTCAAGAAATTGGTAATTCCCATTCTATGTATTTACTGTTCCTAAGTTTATGGAATTTAGAATACATAAATAAATACTTTTAAATTAATATAAAAATGACAATAAAGGCTATTACCTAATTTACTCATATTTTATGTAGTTAATACAATCCTGATACCAAAGTATGATTTCTGCCACCCCTGCAACAGAATTATGTACCAATTCTGAATATAAATATAGAAGCAATAATTCTAAATAAAAACTACAAATCATATTTTACATAATGCATATACAAAAAGTTTTCTGAATAAGGCTGGTTCCAGGAATACAAGGAAAGGACAGCTTATACTGGGAAATCTATTGCACTGCAAAGTTTGATAGGCTGCGGTTTACCGAAGGCAGGACGGTGAGAGCCATCAGCCTTGGCTACAGGTACAAAAGGATGTGTTGTCCTAGAGAATTTAAAAACGAAAATAGAGTTGAATGAAAAGTTCTTCTGCTTTTTATTATGACCCTGTAAATAATGTCAGTGATAAAATGTTCCTCCTAATAAAACACTTTTGTTGGTCTAAATGCTAAGCAATTGCCTGTACCCAGGCCAGACTGCTCCTGCTGCCTGCCTTCGATACACTGCTGCTCGTGAGTAAATTCACACAAAGCAAAACAAAACACATGCTAATACCAATTAAAGTCCACAGACTAGTTATAAAATTCAACATCTCCTCCTGATTTTTTTTCCAATAAAACTAGATATAGAAGGATACCTGAACATAATAAAAAGTACAATATTACATTTATATTGTAATTGATTTAAAATATTAGAAGCATTTCATTTAAACCATTAGTAAAGCAATGATCCTTGTTAATAGAACTATGGTTTTTATATTACTCTTTAAATTCTGAAATATACAATGAAACACAAGGTAGAAATTAACTGAGTATTGATAGGAAAGGCAAATAATTGTTTTAATAGATTATATGATTATATACTTATTAGACCCAGAAAAAGAATGGAAAATCACTTAAAGTTATTCAGAATTTAATATATACACTCAACAACATGTCTATTTTTCTATATATTATAAACAAAGAATGAAAACCAAAAAACATAAGACATTTTGGTGTTACATAATGTCTTGAAAATTACAAGTGAAAATTACAAGTGAATTATATGAAAAAATGACAATATTTTATAGAGAAATATAAAATACAATTTAAAAATACAAACATGCCATATTAATAGGTGAAAAGACTGGCTATCAGAAACAGAATGCCATCCAAATAAAAGTCCCAGTGGAACTCTTTTGACTTAATCAATATTTTAAATTTCCACTGGAGGAAGAATAAACACACTAGAACATATAATTTTTTGTAAAGTAATTGCACCATTTCCTAAAATGAAGGGAGGAATAGGCAATGGTTTCCCTATTGGATAGTAGAGCATATTTCATAACCTCAGTCAATAAAACAGTATAACGTTAATGAAAGAAGTAGTTGACATTGAAAATCAGTAGACATTGCGACATAGGCTAATACTAATACCTAAGAACTTAGAATGTAATATGAAAGTTTTAGAAAGCAATGGGTGTTTCAGAGAACCAAGGTGAAGCAAGAACATTTTCTAGAACAATTCTGGGAGACTTGCTCTACTCAATATAAATATTTATGATGAGGTTATGGTAATGCTGTATATAAGGTATTGATGCAGAAAAAGACAAAAACACCAAGGAGCCAGAATAGAATGCTAGGCACAGACCCACATATATAAGGACATTTTTATACATGATAGAAGATATAGCAAAACGGTGAGAAAAATGTAAGAGAGGACAAATCTTTTTTTCTTTCTGCCTTTCTAGATCCTCAGCTGGAGCTCTGTAACAAAAGACAGTTACACAGGAGAAACACAAACATAAGGTTATTAACATGTATGTCTCATACGTACATTACATGGGAGGTCAGGGATGAGTCACTCAAGGTGTGGCTAGAGCTTGGGTTTATACAGCACTTTCAACAAAGAACAATAAATTTGTAAGGAAATGATAGGACGAAGGAACATGATTTCAGGCTTCCAACGGTAGAAACTGTAGGAAGGTCAGTATATGGGGGTGAGGAAAACTAATGGAGTAAGGTTTTGGTTGCAGATTTCTCTGAAGACATCTCTGGGCAGATGAGTCTGAAATCATCTCCAGTAAAAGAAATTTATAACCTGACTTAAGGCACAAAAGGGTAAAGTAAATAGAGTTTTTCTATGTGTCTTGCTTCTCAATTGCCTTCAGCTCAAAAAAATTCTTATGTCAAAGAAGCATATTTTGGGATGACATATTCTCATTTTCTTTAGAAACACAGACCATTTAAGAAATGATTTAGGAGTAGATAATTAGCTTGGGACAAAAAAGATTCTTCCTTTACACTGTACACAAAATTTGATTCTATTAGGGTAAAAGATGTGGAAAGGAAGATTTCAAAAATTTTAGAGAAAAATATTGCATGACATCTTTATGACCTAGGGACAAAGGGATATCTTAAAACATACAAAGCACCAACCACAAAATATAAATCTAATTACATAAAAATAAAAACATCTGTGAGTCAAAACAAATCATAAACAATATGAAAAGAAAATTTACAGACTTGGATTTTTTTAATTAGTGTAACTGACCGAAGAGTAGAAACCCAAATTTATGAGGTCTGTCCGGAAAAGCCCTAGCTATTGTTAATAAAAAGAGAATGGCTTACGCAACATCAGTGTAACCTGGAAGCCAAGGACAATGAACGGGAATGCACAAGTGTGAACAATGATGACTTCATTCTACCAGTCAGTGGAGGGAGCGTGTGTACTGTGTGGCCATAGCATTCAAAATGATTGAGCAAGTAGAGCAACGAATCTGCATCAAATTTTGTGTTAAGCTTGAACATTCCTCCACAGAAACTATTCAAAAGATTCAGAAGGCTGAAGCGACGGGCAACTGGTGATTGGCAGCTTCATCACAACAATGCACCCACTCATGCATCACATCTCATGCAGAGTTTTTTGGTGAAACATCAAATCACTCAGGTGACTCAGGCCCCCTACAGCCCAGATTTGGTGCCCTGTGACTTCTGGTTTTTCCCAAAACTAAAATCACCTTTGAAATGGAAGAAATTTCAGACTGTTGATAACATTCAGGAAAATATGATGGAGCAGCTGATGGTGACTGGGAGAACTGTGTGAGGTCCCAAGGTGCCTACCTTGAAGGAGACTGAGGCATCATTGTCCTGTGTACATTGTTTCTTGTATCTTGTATCTTTTTCAATAAATGTCTCTTTTTCATATTACGTAGCTGGATACCTTCTGGACAAACCTTATATAAAGAGCTATGTATCAATAAAATTTTAAATTTTAAAAAATGGACAGAAATATGAATGGACATGTTACAAAGTGTTACCCTGGTGCCAGTAAATACATAAAAGATTTCAATTTTTATAATTAATCAGGAAACAAACACAAATCCCAGGAGATGAAATATGCATATCAGATTGTCTAAAATTTTTAAAATGACAAAATTATTGGCAACAATGTGGAGCAATAGGACCAATACAAAATGTACGCTACACCAATACACTGTGGTAACAATGTCAATTGGCTATTTTTCAAAAAAACTCAGTATTTTGAAAAATTAAAGCTTTGTATGTATTTATTTCACTTCCAGGTACACATAATAGAGAAATCCTCATACATAAGCACAAGAAAACATGTTAAAATATTTATTGCAGATACGTATGTAAGTGCAGGAAATTGAAAAGTGCTGCAGTGTCAGTCAGCTGGGGAATGGACAAGTTGTGGTGCGTGCGTACAGTGGCACTCTGTGTAGCAACAAAGTGGATTCCTTACCACTACTCATGCACACATGAATAAAGATTACAAATAGGCAACAAAAACGCTGTGTTGTGGAAGAATGCCTAAATATAACCTTATTTACATAACATATAATAATATGCAAAAAAAATTATTCAGCCCCTGAAAAATATCCTGGGAGAGAATAGAGCAAACAAAATAGACAAATGTTGATAATTATTGAAACTGGTTGATAAGTATGCTGGTTCTTAGTTATTCTCTCTGTATTAGTGTTTGTTTAAAAATGACTAACAGTTTTATTAAAGTGCCAAAATGCATGAATAGTCAGTACAAATGTTTTAAATGTCTAAATACATGAATGCAAAGTGAAAGTTTTGTTTCTTGTACTAGACAGTAAGTATTCACAAATATTTGTTGATTTATTCATAGTACCTCTGAGTATATGTAGGGAACATTTCATTTAAAAAAGGACCTATGGGAGAAGGGAGATATTCCACAAATTGTTTGGAAAAATTGGTCCTTTGTGGGAAGAAAACGCACAAGTCAGGGTTTCATTGGCATAGACTTTTCTAGAATTCCCAATGTTTTTCAGTACTCGCCCTTCTTGTGGGCACACAAGCTACTGTGTTCTGCAGATCCACGGCTCTATTTCTGACAAGTGGGCCAGGCTAAATCAGTGAGGAACCAGTGGGTACTTATTCATGGCCTTCCCTCTATTGCAGGTATCTGCGCCTTGGATATGAAGACCTGTGTTTGCTGTGGTAGCGCATTCGGTAAGATCATCACTTCTGATAATGTGAGAAGCAGAATGTGTGCCTGGAACTGTACTTCTAGTGTGATAATTTGCAAAACAGAAGGTAATGGGTGTTGGTTGTTATGGGTAGGGTTGTACTTGGTAAGAAATGACAAGAAAAACAGCTCAGAAAAGAAATGCCTGTTTGTAAGCAAGAATGAAAAAAAAATATTGAGTTCAGATATTTAGGGTCTTGCATAAATACAGAAAGTAATTGCTTCTTGACCCTAATGGTAAGAAATAAAATGTAAAAAGGCCTTGTGGAAACACAAACAAATAAAATCAGATTAAGGGTCTGGCCTCTCCTCTTCCAATAAAAACCTTTAATGGAATAAAGTACCTCAGGGCAAGGATCAAACTGAGGGCCTGAGGCCCAGTCATGTTTCCTATTGTATAAAATACTCAGGTAGAAGAGCTTAAGGGTTCAGCTCTCATCAAACCCAGACAGACTCACACCTTCCCAGAGCTGGGAGAGCTAAGAGTATAAGGATGGAAGGAAATGCAGTTGGTCTGAGAACTATGTTGGGTAAAAAATTTTAACTATAATTACTGGCACATGGAATTAATTGGAATCAAATTGGTTAGAAACCCACAGTTCGAAAAGAGGTGTATTGCTAAAGAAACTGTGAGCCTGGACTAAAGTGTTTAAGTCTATTAAAGCTCTAAAGGCACTCTTGGGTCTTGGGCAGGAAGTGGGCTAAGAAAGCTTCATATTCTCCTCGGATCCATTGTACATGAGCCCAAGAAGTATAGGGAAAACATCTTTAGGGTAGGGCCAGGAGTCACAGAGAAGTAGGACTATGTTAGATTCCCCTAGAGCGCCATCGAGAGCTAGTCGAGGTAAGAGGCTCAATATGTCTCCGCAGAAGGAATTCAGAATTTCTCAGGATCAGAGATGCCTGTTTCTTTTCTCAACCACCGGATGTGTGGGTGCTAAATAACTTTTCCTTTTAGTAGACAGGCTTGCAGAGCTACCAAGGGACTTTATATAGAGACTACTTACTGCATGTTTCTAGAGGTTGTGGACTTTGTGTTCAATGCCATGAATGGAGGAGACTTTTGTGTTGTCTCTCTTAGGAGGTGGGTATAATTGTAACAGCTGTGCAGGAAGGAGAATGAACTGGACGTTTGGAGATCAGAAATGTAGACTGGCATATCCTACAGATCCTTATAAATATTTTTGATCTCCCTTATTTTTCAGTCCTCTGTGCAGGGGCCTGGGTGAGGGGTCCACAGCAAGGCTGCATCTCTGGGTGGTGCAACGCGACTTCCAGGCCCTGAGCACTTACGCGCTGGTGCACCCTTCTCCATGCTCCCTCCACAGTGAGCCCAAAGCTTTGGGTTGAGGTAGAGTGCCGTAAGACTGAAACACTGGAAAAGTGAGCTTATGATGTGGGGGACATCTGTCCATCAGGTTCTAGGACTTAAATGGATTTCACACGAGCAAAAAAAAAAAAAAAAAAAAAAAAGTGCTTAGCCACTGAGATTTTAGGGCTTTTGATAACATAATTTGCCCTTATGGATAGATACATTTGATCTTAGTACTGGGTGCATTCAGTACTAAGTACATCATATATACATTCATACATATCTGATGTATTAAATAGTGAAAAGTAAATAATTTCCAACTTTTAGAACAAGAAATAGAAGTAAATATTTAACTTATCTCAAGCAAAGAAAGACTTCTATACACGAAAGTAGTGAAAAACAACACAGGTGAAAAAATTATTCTGACTACTGCAAGAAACATTTTTCACTCAAAAATATCATAAACTAATTTAAAATTAATGATGTAACGGGGGAAAAATTTTTTTGCAGTAAAGAGTCCTGATATATAAGGGTGTCATAAAAGTACATAACTTGAAATACCAGCTTGTCAAAAAAGGGCAAAGACAATGCGCTTGTAATTCTTCCAAATCGTGGAAGCCGAAGTACAGACAGCCACCCTCCAGAGCCAGCAGCATCCGAGCCAGCAAGGAGAGGCACGTCTGAGTTCCTGCTCAACCGGCAATTCTAGAAGATGGCTCAAACCAACCCCAGGGTGCAAGTAAGCACCCTGGAAATATTTGACATACCAGCGTGTGCATATATATACACATATTTATGAGAAATGTGAAGATAAATGATCTTAGATTTTAACTTTTAAGTATTTTTTTCTGTATTTCCAATTTTCTTCAATGGGCACTTACAACTTTAAAAAATATAAATCATATATGTAGGTAAGACAAAGGGAATACTCCTAGATCACCTGGTTGCAAAGCACAGGACTGAAAGAGAACAGTGACGGTCCCAGCAACCCAAACGACATTCCCCTCAGGAGACTGGTTGAATGGCATGGTCTGTAGAGGATTCGGACCTCCTGGGAGGAAGTGCTTCATAAATAATTATTACTCTTTGTGATATAAATGTTTTGAAGGACAGCTAACGTCTTTATTAAAAAAGCATTATGCCCCTGTGAGATTTTCCTGTCCCTAAGATTAATATCACATTTGAGGAAGCTTGAGTATTTTTCTACCTTGTAATTGTACGTGAAGAATTATTTTGTGCAGTGCCACAGGTTAAATGCATATCATGAAATTCACTTTCCTCCCTACTGCCATTTCTATCACTTAATTCAGTGAAAGTCTACAAAAATACAGTATGACTCAGAATATTGAAGCTGTGGCTAAACAAGCAAAGTTCATTCAAAATTGATTTTCCTTCAGGAATATTTGATATTCTCCATTCCAATTGTTCACCTCTACTGTAGGGCTCAGTAAACACTTAAGGAAGTTGCCGTGCACTGCAGCCTGCCGGAGACATGAAGGAATGTAGAGCAGGATAATCACAACATCATCAACCCAATTCTCCAAGGTCGCTGGCCAATAATGCTGTTCTAATTGAATAACTTATCCACAGCTATTTCCCTTGGGAAAGCCAAAGGCTCAGCCTCCGAGAAGAGGCAGATGGTGCTGCATATACAATGAAACCTGTAATTTTCTCTTGCCATTGGACATGTTAACAGTGGGTTATTTCTGCTTATTCTTTAATATTTTATTTTAATAGTCCCTTCCCAAATTATAATGTACTGTGAAGCAGCCAAAGATGGATACAGTAATACATATCATGTTTTATTTACCATACCTCTAGTTCACCAAACAACTCACTTGGTAACCGATAGCAGTATATGTCAGTCAGGTGCAAACTGAAATGAAAGCAACAGAAAAGAACCCCAGTTGCAACCAAAAGGGGAGATGAGTCTTTAGAACAGCATGGCGTTGACTAGCAGCAACGTCTGGAACATCAAATGCATTCTAATTTTGATTTTCTTTTTAATGGTGGTATGCCAATGGAGTATGGATACCCAGTGTATTTGCTAAAACAATGGGAAGGCTGTATCTTTCACTGCGAGGCTGATTCGACCACTGGGATCTGGAGGAGGATGAAGGGCTGTGTGGCTGCTTGATTTTCATCATCTGGTGGCATCTGAAGTTGGAGGAAGGAAGTGCAGGCTTGAGGGGCAAGCATGACAGCCCATCAGCCATCTAACAACACGACCGATGACAGGCCCAGAGGCAAACCCAGGACCCCCAGCCCATCAGCTTGAAGGCTGCTAAACAGCAGCTGCAGCAACTCAGAGCTACCCAGAATTGAATGTTTGGACCTTTCTAGGGTCTTTCTGCTCTAGAAACAGTCCTCTATGCAGAGATTCCTTCCCAGAAAAGAGTCAAAAGGAACCAAGGTTGAACAGACACGGAGACAGGAGACCTATCACTCTTGTGCAATGATTCCTGGGCAAAATCTGTTGTAAAGAATGTCCCAGTCTTCAAAGATCTGTCTCTGTGGCTTACCTAAGAGGAGGAGAGCTTTCGTGGCTGTGATGAATAGGTGGACCATTGCTGGTATTTACAAGAAATGCCACGGCACAGAAAGAAAGCTCTCGGGGTCACAGGGCAGCAGAGACCTGGCTGCGGTAATGGAAAACAGGCAATGAGATTGGGTTGATTTTAGTTTGGAAAAGGTAAGTCAGTGCTGCAGCACGGTGACATGGATAATTCATGAAGCCTCTGGTTTGCATTAGACACCCAACATGTCTTTCAGAAAGAAATGACACAACAATTAAAGTGTCAAATAATAACGTGCCACTTGGAGAAAGATAATTGCACCCAGCGTTAGATAGTCACTAGGTCAGAACGAATGTTCATCCCTTCAAAGGCAGTGGCATCTATTCACACTGGCATCCGACTGTAAGTGCAGTACTGTGTTCACAATCACTCAGGCTGTGGCCAGGAGACCGGAGCTTCATCTGATTTTTCTCCCTTTGGAATAATACTCTGATGATTCCCTTCACAGCAAACTCAGTCATGTGAATCACAAGTGAGGATGATGAAAGATTGTTCGAGATGGAGGAGGGGCTTGGAGTTTGGCATAAAATAAAGCATGAGCACCATCCCTGAGAAGGTTTGAGCATAGGTAACAACTATCAGACCTGAGTTTGCTCATGTGTAAAAGATAGTCTTTCCTCCTGGTGATTTAATGTCTAAGGATATTAATCAGTCACATGGTGGCCTCAGAAGTCCTTGTTCAATTCCTAGTGTCATAACTTACCCGGTGTGAGATTCAGACAAATCATTTAACCTCATGGAGGTTCCGTCTCCTCATTTGAAAAATGCAAATAGAAAAACCTGCTATAGATTTAGCTCTCAAACCTGTTGAAGAGGTCAGATGAAAGGAGAAAATGCTTTGTAAATACAAAGGGCCGTACCAATATGAGGCATCATTTTATTGTGCCTACAGAGATCAAATACATTGTTTGTTGAACAAAGACAGTTTTACTTTAAGGAAAACTGGGAAATGGTTTAGGACCTAAACTTTAGTTCCTTAAAATTTTTCCTTATCTGAAAGACGTGTTGTTAGGAGAAATCAACTAATACATGACAAACAAATTATTAAAGTAGGTGGTGCTGAGAGGAGAGATGGTGAATTAACCACATGAAGATAAACACATTACTAATTCAGATTACAGAGTATAGGTATGTCTGTTCTAAAACCATATAGATGTTCCTGAAAAACCTTTGTATTTAAAAGATGACAGAAGAAAGAAAGTGGGTTGCCTAGAACCTTGGGACTTGAAAAATAGCATGGGAGTGAGCTCCCCTCATTTCCTTATTACAACCCCTGTATTTCAAATAGCCACCAACCCATAACCACTAACAGGCCTAGATATCAAAAGCTCCAAGAAAATCCTATTTCCCTCCTGGCAAAGGACTTCAGAAAATGTGGTTCAATAATAGAAAAGCTCTTTGGCAATACCCACCCTCCTCCAACCCAAACTCAAGGGAAATACTCCTGAAACTCCACACCCATCTAACATCAATGAGGTTGAACAAGGTGGTAAAAGGTGAAGCTTGGGACTAATTGGCACCCTGTTTGTCCCCTATGTCCCCTCCTTGGTGGTGTGAAGGCCAAAGGGCAGCTGATCTTATAGCCTTTGTGTGAGTTGGTGCTTCACTTAAACTGGAAAGTTATTAGCGGGACAAAGGGAGAGTTGACGTTCAACCTCACCCATCTTCTATGAGACAGTGTGAGTCAGCACCCTGTAGAAGTCTTTCTATACCCTTACCTTAAAAATTGTGCCCATCCCTTCTGCCTTTTGATATTCAGTAAGGAAGGCACTAAGTCCAGCCCGCCTCAAGGGCAGAGGTTAAGCTCTGCTTCTTGAAGGAGAGCAGAGCACACAGTGTGTGAACTCTCTTTATAGCCACTGCTGAGAGTCTCTTAGGAATGGGGGCTGTTCAAAGAAGACATACATAGAGAGGCCCAAGGTTTGGGTTTGAAACCCACAAACCCTTGTTCCTTGTGATCATCAGATGTGGGCAGCCACCGAGTGATGCAGTTGCGTGCCAAATGACCAATCTAACGTGAGCTTCGTTCTCCCTCTCTAGAGGACAGACAGAGGTGTTGGCATTGGTCCACGATTTTAAACAACTTGAAGGAGGAACTGCAAGGTAGATTCTCTTGAATTGGTTGGTAATTTATGGCAAAATTTTAAGGCATAAGCAAGTCTGCTCTTCTTTCAAGCTATTCTCTAGAAAAATAGTCCTTTTGTGTGTGCCATTTACGAACAGTAAACAGAGATATGAAGTGTGGTTGTCATAGGCCTGAAATCCCTTTCAGGAGGGTGAACCCTTGGAAGCAAGGGGTTGAAGCACAATTTTATGCTGGTATTTTGTAACAACCCTTATTTGGACACCCCCTGGCTATTATAAGCCTTCCAGGCTTCAGAGTCACTAGTGCCCAAAGTTTTCACAAAGCACAGTGTCCCTGCTTTTGTCATAAGAATGAGAGTCTAAGGAGTCACCCACTGTCCCGACCCCCTGTGCCATCTCTTTCCCCCATGAGTCATCCCTCATCCCCTTAGGTTTTCAGACTTTCTCCTTCTGCTGGGAAGATCCTTGTAGCACTCTGGCCTCTTGTCTAACATCCATCAGTTGTTTTTTTTCCTCCACTGCACTTTCATATCTGCTGATGGGCCCAGGGTCACATACGGTTTAGATGAGTGATTCTCAGCCAGCTCTCACTCCAGACAAGTAAGTCAGAATCTCTGGTGATTGTCCTGGGTTGAGAAATCCTAACTTTGTACTAACTTATCTCCAAAACTCAATTGTAAGCATCCTACTCACTAACCACTGCTTCCCATCCATCCTCATTTAAGATCCCCATTTCAGTTACTTTTAAACCTATAGAGACCTCTAACCTATTGACACTCTTTAACAATTCATCTTCTCCTCTGGCCCTCACGTTTTATGTACTACACTATAGATCGCTACTATACTGCCAGTCCCTTGGAAGGTTCCTAATATCCTTGTCATTCTCTCTATTCACCATACCTGCCTGACAAAATTTCAACCTTAGTTAAATTAACAACCCACCTAGTTCATGTTCACACCCAAGCAGCAGAACGTTGCTAAGGAAAAATCCCCACAACTACATGGATTGATCTTGTTTTAATTTATTATCAGAAGTTCATACAGACCCTTGATATCACCAGATAATATCCCTACACTTCTTTAGTAATTTCACTTTTGTGAGTCCTCTGGATGATTTTTCTATATCTTATCTGTAGTCAGTTGAACTGTGGCCCCCCAAAAGATATGTCTAAGTCTTCCTCCTGGCACCTGGGAATGTGACCTTTTTTTGAAACAAGATCATCACAGATATAAACAAGTTAAGAATCTCAGGATGAAGGCAGGTGCTACACTCAATGATGGGTGTTCTTATAAGAGAAAGGAGAGAAGTATTTGAAATACAGAGTCCCAGGAAAAAATAGCACATGAACACAGTTATGCTGCCATGAACCAAGGCATGCCAGGAAACGCCAAAGGCTGGAAGAGGCCAGGACGAATTCCCCCCTAGAGCATTCAGGGGGAGCGTGGCCTTATCCACACCCTGATTTTATACTTTCGGCCTCCAGAACTGAGAGAGGATACATTTCTTTTGTCTTTAAGACTGCCCCCCCCTCCCCCGCCAACCCCTGGTTGTGGTATTTATTATGCAGCCCTAGAAAACTAACACTACCTCTTATCTCAAAATTCTAATCCTTCCTCTTTCTCCTCCCCACCCATGGATGACCTTATCTGGTATTTGATTAATAAAGTAGATACAATGAAATGAAAACAATCTCATCTTCCCACTACGACCGTAAATCCACTGTATCCGTACACATTGCTGGCCTTCTGTTAATTTTCCCCCGACTTTATTCCTCTCTACAAATACTGTTTATGTTTTCTGCTTCCCTAATGGTTAATCTCAAAAGAGTTGTTGGTATTTATGCTTCCACTTTCTCACGTCCCCCTTTCTTCCCAACTGATTTTAATCAAGGTTTTCTCTTCGCCATTCCACTGAAACACCTCTGTTCAAGTCACTTTGTCTCAGTTTTGCAAAACCCAATAGATAATCTCTGTCTTCATTTTACCGAGACTTGCAGCAGTTGACACAATGTACCACTCCCTCCTGTTGCCACTTCCATCTTCAGGCATCTAAATTGTACCCCATCATCGTTTCCATGGCAGGTTGAAATAGTTTGGGGAATGACATTTGCGATTAGCTACTAATTCCCAGTCTTTGTGCTTTTGGGTGTGTCTTTTTAAAGCTTGATAGGGGTTGATTATTTGGTTTTATTTTTATCATAGTTAAGCATGAGCCAAATATTCTAAGTACTAAAGGACATTTACAGATGCCCTCAAAAGCCATAAGCTATGGCCAAAATAATTTTAAGCACAAATGGAAACTCTGTTAGTAACAGTTCACTGATAAAACATAAGTACAAATTAAGGTTGCCAAGTACTATAAGCAAGCAGACTCCAGATTTTTTTTACATCTGGTATGCTTGTTTGTTTTTCTGCCTTAGTGCAGATAGAGAATGTAGATAGATGTGCATAGTTCCCAGAGTAACAGTCTATGTTGGGAACACAGAGCTCAGTATCTAGAGTTGGGCTGGCTTCCGAATTAGTCTGCAATACCCAGATGTAAGATTTGGGAGAGTCCTGTTAACATGAATGTTTCTAGGTTTTACACTGGATATTGTTACCAGATAGGAACTAGGCCCAAAGTGGGTCTGCGCTGGGCTGGCCTGGATTGCGTGGGCTCTTGACTTTGTGCAGGAAATATTTTACAAGTCCAGATGACTGTGAGGGTACAGTTCGTTAAAGCTGGGGGCAGTGAGATAAGGAAGAGCTTAGTATAGAAGAAACAAGAGGAGAGAGCCTAAGTGGGGCTGCTTTGACTTTCTAGAAATGTTATAGGAAAGAAATGAGCTGAGGTGGGGATGCTTTGGTTCACTGGAAAGTCAGAGGAAAGGGGCCTTGAAGACAGGTTCAGGGGGTTAGCCTTGGATGAGCTGCTGCTGCCCACTGCTCCCCTGGTTACAAGTTTCATGCGAACTCTTAGAGTAGAAGCTGCATGCCTGCGAGGGGAGAAAGGTGTGGGCATGCTCCCGGGAGGGAGAGAGTGCCCTGGATACTTCCTTCCTAGGGTTTTTAGAGGCTGAGAGTTTAGGGGAGGTCTTAGGGGAGTATCTCAACAGAACATTAATCAACTTAGTGCTGTGGTGCCAAAATGAGATTTATTCCCTCAACTTCACTTGTCCTTGGGCGTGGTTGGCACAAATGGCACTAATTGGATTTCTGCTATCAATCTCCCTGAGTGTGACTTAAACTATTTACTCTTTTGTTGGAGAGAAGTGTAAACCACTTACTCTTAAGTGTCCTTGGTTAGAGAAGATAGGATTTTGCATTTAACTATCAGTCAGTTTCCCTATTCCACTTGTCTGAGTCATTCTAACTCAGATGAGTACTCAACAGGTGCTCTAGCAGAAATAGAGAATGACATTGGTTTGTGTCTCTGTTTATCTATATGAGTTCTCCCCCATGGGATTAATGGGGTTTTTCTTAGTCACCGTGGTGGTGGCTCATGTAGTCATACATCCTTCTTTATGTCATTTTCTTCCCAGTCCTCTGCATGTCTTTGCATTTCCCAAATAACTACTTGCATTCAAAGTTTTGCCTCAGGATCTATTCGTGGAGGAATGAAAATCAAAACATGAGCTAAACTGTTGGAGACCGAGGTCCAAAGAAAGGAAACACACATGTTTTGGGTTTCACCGTAGCCCATCCCCCCATGCCCACTAAGTTCAAATGTTAGATCCTAACCCCTGGTACCCCAGAAGGTGAAAATATTTGGAAATAAGGTTGTAGCTGATGCAATTGGTTAGGATTAAAGTGGATCCCTAATCCAGTGTGGCTGAGGTTCTTATAAAAAGGGAAAAATTTGGAGACAGAGACAGAAATGCACACAGGGAGAACACTTTGAATGAGAAGATAGAGACTGGCGTTGCAATGGTCTGAACCGTGTTCTCTCCCTGTTGGAACCCTGAAGCCCTAACCCCCAGTGGATACAGGAAACAGGGTCTGAAAGGAGGCAACTGAGGTTCACTGAGGTCATCAGGGTAGGGATCTCCTTTGCTGGGACTGGTGTACCTGGTGTAAGAATAAACACCAGGGTGCTCTCTCTCTTTTTCCTCCACCATGTAAGGATGCGGTGTGGGGCGGGGGGGAATTTGGCAGTCCACAGGCTGGGAAGAGAGCTCTCATCAGAAACAGGATTGACGGACATACTCATCTTGGACTTCCATCCTCCAGAACTGTGAGACAATACATTTTTGTCATTTACGCCACCCAGTCTGTGGGGCTTTGTCACAGCAGCCCTATAAAAATTAATACAAGGCAAAACTGAAAGGTTATGACAGTGAAGGCAACCTTGGGCCCGTGGCTTGGCTGAGCTGGGCATCTATTTCAGTGTTTGTCCACAGGAAAGCCAGAAACGGCATCAGACATTGGAGTTATTCCCAAGGACCTATGTCTTCTGTAGCCCAGCCTTTGGGTATTAATTTTCTTATTACATCTCCCCTGCCTCCTTCTCAGAAACGGAGCTTTTACCTTGTTTTTTACCCTCCTTCTTCAGCCATGTGTCTATAGACACAGCCATGCTTAGCAAATTGTAGCAAACTGCTATAAAGTACATTTTACTTTTTTATAAAAGCAAATAAATTTGATGTTCAAAAGTCTCTTTTTCTTGACTCTCAAAAACAAATAATTACAAACTAAGCTTTTAAAGAAAACTTTTATGCACAGAAAAATGAAACTTTTCACAAAAAAAAGCAAGTTCATTAAAATTTAATAAAAATAAATTAATAGTAAATAAATATAAGTAAATAAATTTAGCTCCTGTTCCAGATTGTGGGTTGGAATTGGAACTGGGATTATCTGAATCTGAAGACGGGTTTTGCCACTAGCTGTTAAGTAAATTTGGAAAAGTCAGTCTCCCCCCTTAGAGCCCCATTGCCTCATCTGCAGGATGAGAAGTGGGACCCCGTTCCCTCTGAAGCACATGGGCCTTTAGAAACCCAGTGTTCCTGTGACTCATCCTCACCTGTGCCAGGCTCTGCTCCTGGCAGGACTGGGGGCCATAAAACTGACACTGCCCCGTCGTGCACCCAGGTGGGGACAAAGGCGCTGGCGCTCCTGCTGAGTTCGCCTGCCAGGCCCAGCTGACAAAAATGCATCTGCCAGCCGTGACCTGGTGGAAATTTTTCAAATGCTAAACATTTACATACATAGATTTTCCTCATTATTATTCCCAGCCTCACTGCATGCTTTGTTTCAAAATTTTTGAGTACCTTCTCCATTACTAGAAACTTGGACAGTATTGGCAAGCGTGGTGATGCCCCCACCCCTGCCCCCACACACTGGGATTTGATGTGGAGTTAGCCTTTTCCTGGATCATTTACATATGGCAGAGGTATGAGCTATTTTTCTCATTCCAGAATCAACTTTCTTCCCCTTAGGCATAATTGCCCATAGAATTGGTTGGAAATAGAATTTCCTTTCTTCTAAGGTTTTGTTGTTGTTGTTGCATCATTATTGAAATAAATTGTGAAATACAGATTCTGTGTTCAACATAATCTTATCAAAGAGCATAGTTTTGCATTATTGTAAGATGCGTCAAAGCTGGAATTCAGCGTAGGTAGCAGATCAACCCAATCACGGCATTGTGGAGACTTCTCCAAAGAGGTGGAGCTGGATTTGCACCTTTAACGAGTTTTGTAGTTCAAGACAGTAGTGGGGAAGGCACTGAAGAGGAAAGAGTGTCAGCGATGGTGAAAATGAGGAGGGCCACATTCAGAAACATACCTAACTCACAGTTCAGGCCGTATTAAAAAGGATTTCAAAGTAACTCCTTAATGGGAATGAAGTTTGCTTTTGGGGTGATGTAAATGTTTCAGAACTAGACACCACTGAATTGTTCGTTTTAAAACAATTAATTTTCTGTTATGTGAATTTCACCTCAAAAAAAAATTTTTAAAGGACTTTAAATTGCAGATCCTACATGAGTTTCTGTTTAGTCTCACAAGCAACACAGGGCCTTTGAAATCTATGGAAGTAGAAAAGCTACATAATCAAAAACAAACAACATGGTAACATGATGATGATAAATTGAATGGGGATATATAGGAAGTAGGGAGACCAGCTACATGGTTATGGAATAGTCTACCAAGTACGGTAATTAAAAACTCAGGAGCAATAGTTTTTAGAACATGCTTTTGTGGAAATTTTCCAACATATACAAAATTAGAGAAATAATGTAATGAATTGCATATATATATCACCCAGCTTCAATAATTTTCAACATTTTGCTGAGCTGATTGCATCTGTCCCCTTTTCCCCAACTCAACTCCATGCATTTTGTTTCATTCTGTTTCCTGGAGTATTTTTAAGGCAAACTCTAGGCATCATATCAAATGTTCCTTTCTCTAGAAACAAACAAACTTCCAAAAACGTCTTCAACTTATAAGAACGTTTTTCTTTCTCCTTCTTTCCATCACGCGATTAGTAATCCTAACAATGAAGGGCAAATTCTTAATACCATCTGATGTTTTCCTGATCATGTCAAAGATAAACAGTTGGGCTATTCTAATGAAATCTAAACAGTGACCATATATTGCATTTATCAATAGTTATTATGTTTCTTAGGTGTCTTTCCTCCTGCAATAGCACCCTGATACATTTTTTCCCCCACCAATATCTGTAGGAGAAAATGTGTTACCTGTGTTGCAAAATACTCCACATTCTGAATTTGGCCACTTACTGCCCAGTGCTCTTATCTTGGGCTGGTGGAAAGCACTTCAAATTAGATCCTGTTTTCTGTGGGAAGATGGTATTGAGAGATAATCATCAAAGAGCTGGAGTGCTCATGGGTATCACTTGTCATTTTTTTTTAGGAATTTTCAGAGGATAGAGGTAAATATGCATATATTTACAAGGAAAAAATTATGAGCTTATAGTGATATTTACAATCAAATTTAAGATACCATCATCTTCATTTGGTTGAATTTTTATGTGTATAGCTCATGTTGAAAATATTAGTTTTTAAATTAACAAAGTTATTTATTTGTAAAATGGTCTTGAAATAAGAATATAATATTCCTACTCACACCAGACTACTAAAAGCAGCTTCCATTTTCTTTGCCAAGAGATCTTGACAATCATTTTTTTCAACATCACTCAAATCAATGTGTGCCAATTCCTTTGGCTTTATTAGCGAACACCTGTCAAAACTGTCTCGTTTCCATTTTCACTGCAATTGCCCTAATTCAGTTCATCAATTCTTCTAAACCAGATTACTTGATACTGCCACAATTTGTTTCTCTCCTGAACAACTTCTCCTCTTCCAAAATCTTCTGTTACATTTCTGTCAGAGGTATATTTTGAAAACACAGATTTGATTAAAACAAACAAGCTAAACTTCAAAAGCTTCTCATCATCTGCTTAATGACATCCAGACTCCTTGCCCTGAGTATTAAGATCTGCCTCCGTAAGATAAGGTGGTATATTTTTCAAATATCGCTTCGTGGCTGGCAGATCCCAGGCCTCCTGCTGGGAGCTCCACCCCTGTGAGTGCAACGCCCTCTGTCTGCTGCAGAGTGTGCTGTGCGTGGGAGAAATGGACGGTGTCTGATGGTCCAAGGCCTTTAGAAAACAACGGAAAGTTTTTCATTAGATGTCTTTCTCTTTTAAAAAATCTTTATTTGGCTGCTCTTCAACCATTTTTCCCCCTCCTTTGACCCTTTTTCCAAACAGATTCTAATCTGACTCCTCTGGATCTTTTTCTTGATTTTGTTTCCCCCTGGAAACTTTATATTTTTATCTGTTCCCTTATGTAGAATAATTAATTCTCTCCCAGCTCTCATCTTGAAACGCCTACCTGCAGAAGTACCCTTCTGTGTAGTAAAACAATGTCTCTCCTAATAACAGGACTTACTTTCCTTGCAGTTTAGAGACCATATTTTATGACTTAAATAACATCATTTTGCTTCTCCCCCTTCCTTCAGTGGCTAACCTGTGTTTCACATAACTAGTTACTCAGATATCCAAATTTCCTCTTTTTTCAAAAAAACAAAGTTTATCCCAAACTGCCTTCCCCTTGTTATAGTCTAAAAAGTACTCTACACTCTAATGAGACAAAACTCACTTACTTCTTTCTTTGTGTGTGTTGTATGCGCCATTGACTTGGCCTGGACGCCTGGCAACCCTCTGAATGAGGGAGGTCCACAACGTCCCATCCTCAACAGCCCTGCTCGGCTCCTGTAGACTCCTGTCTATGGCGGAGTCAATCCGTCTCATATTTGGTCTTCCTCTTTCCCTGCTGCCTTCTATTCTCCCAGGATTTTACTGTATTTTCCAAAGAACCCTGCCATCTCATGATGTGTCCGAGGTAGGACAGCTTCTCAATTTTGTCATTTTTTGCATTCAAAGACGTTTCAGGCTTAATTTGCTCTGGGACTCAGTTGTTCATCTTTCTAGGGGTTCAAGTGTCTGTAGAGCTTTTCTCCAACACCATCTTTCAAATGAACCCATTTTTTCTTTCAGTCAGACTTCCTGTCTGTCCAACTTTTGCATCCATACATAATAATTGGGATTACAAGGGTGTGGATGATCTCAGCCTTGGTTTCTAATGACATGTCTTTGCTCTTAATCTTTCCTGGTTCATCTGTTGCTGCCCTTCTGAGTCTCAGCCTTCTCTTGATTTCTTGGCTGCAGTCTCGTTCAAATTGATAACTAAACCAAATTTATTTTATGGTTTAATCTATGAGATTAAACCATCTCTAACTGGATTTCATTTTCCATTCTTTTTTACCAACTGAAATCCCAGTCAATCATTATTCAAAATTCTGTGTATATACCATCTCCTTCTTGGGCTTTTTTTCCTGTTCTAAGCCCAATCTGACATGCTCTTCTTAAAATTCCAGGAGAGTGCACGATGTCTCACTTAGATTATTTGCGTCCTCATGCCCGGCACCATATTGTCTGTGTCCATATATGCCTGCTTTATCAGGGCCCACTCTTCTCTGAGAGAACACCTTGTTTTGTTCACATCAAAGTTACTCAGTGAATTAATAAATCCTATGTTGAAATAATGCAGCTGTTACCTAGATTTAAATAACCAAATATCATCTGTAGTCTATGATGTCTTCTAATATTCAATAATGACTCATAGAAAAGAATGATATTAAAGACAAGACACTGTAACTCACTGAGAATCCAGTGGGTTTTGTAGATCCTCTTCCTAGAAAACAGCATACCCCCCCCCCCCAGGTTTTGCAATCATCTGCACGGACACACCACTTCCTTTGGTGCCTCAGTGGGGCTGGAGAATTACTGTTCTCCTTATTTCTAATTCCATGTCTGGGCCGTTTAACTCTTCCCCATGTTCTGTCTATTTAATCATTCTTTAGTTTGAAAGTACTGTGGCTAGTTTCAGTTCCTGAAAATAATTCCATGACAAAAGAAGAGTTTATGATTGGTAAAATATGTTCCACCCAACAAATTACAGATACGCACTATGGCACTGATTTTTACTGAGCACTCACTAAATGGTGTGTGTGTGTGTGTGTGGGTGTGTGTGTGTGTGTGTGTGTGTGTGTGGTGGAGCAGGTGCAATGCTAGGTATTATCATTCCTGTCAGGTACTCAGGGACAAATAAAAAAAAAAAAAAACAATCAGTTGTACCTGAGAAAGTGTAGACTGCTTACAGATGTACCAAAAAAAATCAGGCATAAAATAAATTGTTAATAGATGTAATTATTCCACTGCCTTCCCTTGTAAGTCCTTTCCTTAGGGAACTATGAAAAAGCCAGATGCTGATCTGGGAAATGTCCCAGAATTATTCTTTTGAAAAATATTAACACTGCATTACAAACAGTCTTGCCTGGAATTATACTGAAACTCAGCTTCTCATGACTATAAATGTTTAGAAGTAGCAACATGTTGGAGCAAAGCTTGCAATTTGAAGGGGAGCATTTTACAATGAGTTAGAAATACTGTGAGTTTTGGAACTCCCTTTAAATGAAAATGCTCATTTTCAGTGGCACAGGTAGCTCTCTTTTGGTGATTGGTGGTGTAAGTGCCTTCTGAGACCCCCTCCTCATGAGTTAAACAATAACAGAGGAGCTAATTGCTTAATTCTTGGCATGGCTTGGTGGCCCAGCCACACGGCTCCTTCTAGGGCAGCTGGTGCGGCTTTAGTGAATTGCCATCATTGCTGCATACCTTAGATCCTACACAAATTGTGAACACTCTCTTCTCCAGGGGGTACTAGTGGAATTTGTGACTTTGATTTGAATTGGAAGGTGGAGAGAGGAAGGTATCATTTCTCCTTTCTTGCTAAGAGTGGAAGAATCTCTTTGTGAATGTAGCGCCATGGTGGTGAACGGGGGACAGGGGTAACAACTGTGAAACCCGCTTGCCATGTTATGGAAGCTCAGCACTTTTGTTTTTTGTTTTTTATGGTGATTAGAATATCTGGTTCAGTATCCTGACATAGCAGGAACATATGTATGCTTTTGTGGATTAGAATATTTTAAATTTTGAAGGGAGACCATGAGCTTACAAAGTGGGATAAAATGGCAACATTAAATGCCTGCCAGCAGAGCTTTTGGTGTGGAACTTGAAAATAACAGGACGTAAGACTCCTGGTGACAGTGGCCCTAGCTCACTGGAACCACACCCGGGTGTACGGTCAAGAAATGTATAGTGTGTTTTAACTTTATTCCATAGGATCAAAATATATCCCATTATTTTGGAGGAGGCATGATGATATGACTAATGCTTTTTTTTTCATTACATAAAAGAAACATTGTAAATGGCAAGCACCTTATGAAAACAATGAAAAAACTAGAGAAATGTTTGTAGAAAATGAACCACCTGGCTCTTATTAAGAACTACCTACCCACTAAATTGCCTTTGGTTCTGTATGTTATAATTTGTTTGTGGCACAAAAGAGTTCATTGAATATGTTTTAAAATAAATGGATTATTTGGCTGATGAAGAAAATTAAATGTTCAAATGTAATGAGTGACTTGAACACAGCGGCTATTTTTACTATGTGGTAATTTGAACTATATCTTAGTACAGAACGATTCTTAAAAGTGTGGTGAGTATTTTTAGTGAAGAAAGCCTATTCTGCTTAGCTAAGTAGCCTATAACAACAGAAAATAATTAGGCATACTCAAAAAGACCCAAGCTTAGGGGGAAAAGTTTTGTTGTTGTTGTTTTTTAACTACTGTATAACTGCTTATATTAGCAAGTAAAAAGAGTTTGAACATCAGGTGGATTATGACTGGATGCCTCAGCAAGCATGTGCGATGTTTGGTGGGTAAACTGGAGCTGAGGGAGGACATAAGAAAAGGATGCTTTCTCTCAAAAGAAAAAAAAAATTTATCAGCCCAAATCTTTGTAACGTGCCAAAATTGGAAGTATTTGAATACTGAGAGGTATTGGGCTGAGATTCCTCGAGCCAGCCCTTTGTATGTTTCTGCACAATTTGCCATTGTGGACCTTGCCATGGAGCAATGTATTCAGCTTGAAACCAGCCCATGGCTGAAGGATGTGTCTGCCTTAGATTCCTTTGCATTCTCAACACCAAGTACAGTGATTGGGGTTTACAAGACAAACAGTAGACAGGAGAAGGTCCAAATTCCTTCAGGCACTAAGATCTGTAATTCTAATGAAAAACTGATTTTGAACAACTCCTGAATACTTCAATTAATTACATGATTCACAAAATTCTTTCTTGAGATAAATCATTCTGAGAAAATTTATAGGCCTCTAATGTGGATGACTTGAAGTATCTTAACTATCTGAGCTAGAGGGAAAGTTAATGTCTCTCCGAGGATTACACAAGGAAGACTGAGGTTATCCTGTCATTATGAGGGCCAGAGCTGGAAGAATTGCTAATGACAGCATCAACCATTAGTCCCCACAGCTTATGCAGATTTTGAGGTTTTGATGTTGCATCTAGTAGTTGGGTTTATAGAATTTGATATTAGGGGAAAGTTACATTTAGAAATGTAAATTTAAAAAAATTTTTATGTCCATGTATTATTTAAGTGCTGGAAAGACTGTAGTTACCCAATGAAAGAATGAAAAGAAGATAAAAGTATAAAATAAACAGTATCTCCTCAGAAATGGTTGCTGATAGAATGACTGTGGGGATTAAATAAAGGGAAAGGAGGGGGCTGAAAATGATGAGGTGTCTACGGTGGAAGTGGGAAGGTGTTTGCTGGTGAGAATTAATGATGATGGTGCTGGCGATGTTAATGATGATGAAGATGATGATGCTTGTCGAAGAGTTACTAGTATTTGGCAGGAACTGTTCTGGCTTGTCACTTGCACGAACTCATTCCAGCCTCATAGCAACTTACAAAGCAAGCAGTACTATCATCAACATTTTATAGATGAGGGAACTATGATGTGCCCAGAGTTGCACGGTTAATTACTGGATGATTCAGGATACAAATTTAAGCAGCCAATTCTAAAGCCTAGACAAAAAGAATGTAGGACAAGCCTGCAGAGAAATTGGCTCTTTCCAAAGTACAGGAAGTCACCGGATGCCTACAGTTGGGCCTGTCAGGCTATCTTCTCTCAGTTCCTTGCTGCAGCCACATCGCACATTGTGGGACTGACCCACCCACGGGGAGAAGAGAGAACGAGAAGAGTGACCTCTCTCAGCACTCACTGATTAGGGCACGTGGTAACTCAGGAATAAGTCTCACACCCAGAAACTGTGCGGTGTTCTGTCTTGATACCAGCATGTTATATATTCAGAACTTGGGAAATGATGTACTTTTCTACTGAAATATGAAGTGTACTTCTGCAAAAGTGATCAGGTGGTTTCTTCCTTATTCTGAGCACTGAAAATGTGCTTAAAAACCATTTATTTAGTAAAAGGAAAATAAGAAGAATGGAAAAGAGAGAGCTAGAGCACGTCCCCCTTGGGCAACAAGTGAACAGACTAGATACACGCAAAAATGTAAACGGTGCGTCCTGCAGCTGAATGTGTGGATGAGTACCAAACGGAGCTACCTGTTAGGCTGAGTGTCACCTAATGAAGCCCTCGTAGCAGAGTGAAAAAGGACAAAGGCTGATCACTACTTACTCTGAAGGTGAAGCTTAATGTCTGGATTGTTTACTTTGAGGGGTCAAGAGCCACATCTCAATTACCTTTATATCCATAGCACCTACCTGCCTAGCACAATTCTTTAAAACAAACAAACAAACAAACAAACAAACAAAATGAACAGCTTTTAAAACAAGACTTTTCCAGCTGGGTTCCCTGTACAACAGGAATTCTTCAGCACCCCCACAATGCATTTGTGCAGAGAGAGAAGGTACCCTAAGTGGGCCCCACTTAGCCCCTTGTTTCAACCTGAGAGACTCTGCTTTTCTGTTTTATCAATTTACACTTGAATGACTAGAGACAATGACTATTGTCTTAGTTTGAGCAGCTATAAGGGAATACCATAAACTGGTTGGCTTATAAGGAACAGAAATTTATTTCTTACAATTCTGGAGGCTGGAGGTCTAAGATGAGGGTCCCTACGTGGTCAGGTTCCGGAGAAAGCCCTCTCCTGATTTGCAAACAGCAGACCTCTCCTTGTGTCCTCATATGGAGAAAGGACAAGGGAGCTCTTTGGAGTCCCTTTTACAAGGTACTGCAGGAAGCCTCTATTGTCGTGACCTAATTACTCCCTGAAGGCCCCACCTCCTAACATGATCACATTGGGGGTTAGAAATTCAACATTATGGATTTTGGGAGCACAGACATTCAGTCCACTGCAGTCATCATGATGATGATAAGTACAACTCAGTATCTTAAAGCATCATACACCTTTGGAGACATTTCCATTACCTTGCAGAAGTTGGTGACAGAAATATTTACTTATCAGTTCTGTTCAGTCTGATCATATCAATGTTGATAACAAAGATCAGTTTAGACAGATTTAATTCAGATCTCTAACAATACATGAAGGTGACATTTTTACTTGAGAGTTTCAACAGGAGAAATCTTTGAGAACCAATAAATAAAATGTTTCATAGTGTGACCTGCAGAATGCACTTGTAGTTATTTTAAGTCCATTAGAAATAAAAACCAGACAAAACTGTAAAAGAAGGAAGGGTGTGGTCTGGCTTTACAGTTAAACATACTCAGGTCCTGTTTCTGGTTCGACCACTTGGATGGCCCATTGGGAAATTAAGTAACTTCAGTTTCTTCCTCTTTAAAATGGTCATAATATTTACCTTCCAAGGCTTGGAGATTAAGTGAGGTACGCAAATTGTCTCGCTTGATAGGTTTCACTAGCTGCCATCCCTCCTCACCTGTGGGCAGGGGTCGGTGGAGCTGTATTTCTGTTCTGCTGTGGCTTCTTTGTTCAGTGCTTAGGACCTGCATCATTCACCTTCACCTGTTTGCTGCCGCATTGATTGTTCCAGTTCCTGGTGTTGATGCTAATACGCTAACATAGGAAGCTTTCATATCGGACAAACTTTGCCATTGGACAAAGTGCCAGTTTCAAAATTCCATTTTTTGACCTCAGTTACATGGGGTTCATTAATTATATAGCTCTTGCTCTTTCTGTTCCTGATTTCCGCTGCACACATCTCCGGTTTCCTTTCTAGGCATGAGTGTTTCATACAACTCTCCCTGAGACTAATGGGCCTCATGTTCTTCTTGTTGGAAAAGGAATGAGATCCATGTTTTTCTCAAATTAGATACATCTCAGGGCTATTCTGCTATACAGATGATTCTTTCCCATTACTCAAAGCCCTTTCTCTGCAAAAATACCTGTTTTGTACAATAATGATCTCACTTAATGAGGCTGAAATCTTTCTAACCTGATGGAAGGAAACAAAAACATTTATTGAGCACCTACATAATGCCTGACACTGTTGGAGATTTTCATATATGTTTAATCTAAATCATTAATCTCATTATTTAATCTATTCTTATAAGAGTTCTGTGGAAAGAGGTGTTTAGAGGCTACTGCTGATGGGGGAAAGAAAGCTCAGCTACTTCTCACCTCTTTCATGACCACTGTATAATATTTATGATTATTTTGGTTAAAGTGAATGAGAATGATCTTTGACAGCCAATACTTAGAAAACATGCTTACATCATGGAAAACACAGAATTATTATAGCATGCATCATCTTTTATATACATATATACATATATGTTCATATATTTGCATATGTGTGCGTTTATTTCTATTATATTTATTATATTATATTTTGTGTGCATATATACTATGTGTATATATATAAATGTTGCATGTCAGTGACAAACATTCCTGCTTGTGCAAAGAGCCCATTTTAAGGCCATGACAGTTGTGTAATGAGCTCATCAATCTTTACCACCAACTCAGATTGTGGACGTTACCTTCCTCGTGCTGAGTCTTATCAGTGTAGAAGCCTCCAGTACTGATGACACAGCTTCAGCTGAGCTGCATAGTCCAGCTCAGAAAGGACAGTGGCTTTCTTAATGAAAGACAATAAAGTTGTTGCTACATTCTGCTATTTTGAAATTTTCTTTCATATGCACAATAGAGAAATATACTTAGAAATCAAGAGGAAAACTTGGTAATTCATTCTATATTCACATAATTGGGTCAAATTAACTACTCAAACATTTAACAAAAAAGTGTTTTAAAATCAGGCTGCTTGCAGTTTTTCATTTCATGAGTGTGGTTCAAAGGTCCCTGAAGTAAAGCTATCTGGGCAAAGAACGTGCTTATTCTTTGTCTTTGACTTTCCCCCAAGTCCTTCACGTAGAATTCAAGCTCTCATTGGACAATTTTGTTTGTCAAAAATAAGCAGTCTTTCCAGCCACACCCTGCCTTCATTTGGGGACCTCCAAGAGCCCTACCATTAAAGACTGTGTAATTCAGTCCTACCTGGCATTCTCTGCAGGAAATTTAAGAGAAGCAGAACGATCTAGGCGGTGATGAATCACTGTACCCTAACATTCAGCTCAGCAGAGCCAGATTATCTTGCCCTCGGCAAGGTGCCCTTCCTCCATCAGTCCGCTTCAGAGGGGGGAGTGCCTGTGATTACAAAAGGTACATTGAAAAACAGCAGGAAAATACTGGAAGCATAATTGTGAAAAGGTTAAATGAATTTCTCCTTCTCTCTCTCCTTTCCCTTTCTTTTTACCCTTAATGCTATAAAAAGTTGCATTTGGACCTGAAAAAGTGCTTCCGCCCCTCCATACCCAGTATACTAAAGAAGCATTTGTTTCATCCACGTAGAACCTGGGCTCAGTGGGAAGTGACCACCAAAGTTCTATTTAAAAAGAATATTCAGTGACCAGAAACTCAGAAGTACCTAGAGTAATTGGGCCTGCAAGAAAAAGGTTGATGAAAAAAAAATGCATTGAAAGCTCTCAGCTGCCTATTGCAGAACATGAATGTAGTTTTAAACTTGCCTCTTATGTCCTTAGCTAGTGGAGGCCAGCAAGAGATTACGCCAGTGAGATCCAAGAGGTGCTTTAGGGGAAGAAAAGGCATCTGCTTATCCCCACCTCTCAGGGGATTTAGTTTAAACTTCAGAAGGCACTTGTTTCTTTCACTTCAAATACTGTCTTCCTTAATTCTTAAAAACCTTTTAAAACAGTGGTCTTGTTTGGCTTGCTTAAGAATGTTCTTTTCCATTCACTTTGCCAATTTAAGAGATTGGGAGAAGCAGCTATTTTGATGAAAATTAGAAGAAAACCTTTCCCCAAATAGAAGACACCGAGAGAAAAAAATAGCTAGGACTTCTTGACATTCCATGTTGTAATTGTTACATGGTGCAACCGGAAGAGGAAATTGCCCTATAAATACTTCTAGCTTTTTAAAGCCCAGAATACATTGCAAACCTGTACAAAAGAGGCAATAACATATTGAGAATGAGGCAAACAGTAAAATGTGCTTCACTTACTAGGTCTAGAAAGAAAGAAGGATTAAAAACAGGAAGGGACAGGAGCTTAGGCCTGAAGCAATGCATTTATATCAGTAACAAAAATCAAAGTTTACCTTTATACTGGGATTTGCACCCGACTAAGCCCATATAAATCTGCTCTCAGAGGCCACAGCTCAGTCCACAAATGGACGGATGGCAGAGAAACAGGCAATATTCTGTCCATGAATTTACTGTCTCTCACCAGGAAGCTGGAAAAAATTTCTGCGCTTTTCAAGAGAGGAATGATAATTCCTGAGGACCTGGAATGGAGACTTTATGGCGGTCTTATAAACATGCTTCATGGTTCCTGATCTGTAACCAGAGTAACACAATGCCTTTTCAGGTACGTTTATAGCACGTATACTTATCTGCAAGGTACATGTACCTACATGCCTTGGACACCCTCTACGTGCTTTATACATCTCACATTGAATCCTCTCAACAATCCTGAGAGCTATAGCTTTTTCATAGATTTATAGAAAAGAAAATTTAGCATAAGTTAGTGAGCATACTCAGGAGCATGCGATTAGATGCAGAGAACAGTGAGCAGCCCTGCGTTGGCGTGGTGCACGATCTTCTCCCCAAACTCCGAATTTAAAGTCTCCCATGAGTGTGATTTGAGGGTCTCCAAGAAGTGTTTCTCTTTGTGGAGTACCTGTATCATGCTGATTTTCCATAGTGCTCTCAGGCCTTACCTTTCTCTCTGCATTTAGATGACACCCACCTGTTTTCCAGCAGGTGGTGAACTGGGCTGCACGACCAACTCCAGGGGGCGCCGTTCATGCAGCCTACCTCTGCCCTGGTGTTCACACTAAATTCTCTTCATGCTTCCCTTGCAAGTGGCTCCAATTTGCTGTCACTGTGATTTTGTCTGTCTTATATTAAATGTGAAGCTACTTTGTCATGTGACCTCTGCCTCAGCTTAAGGATCATCAGTGTCTCCTACTGTAGTTCAACTCCTGGCAGGGACCATAACATGGTATTGGTAGCTCCTGATACAAGATGAAAATCCACCTATGGGGCAACGTGGTGGAGGAAGAAAGCTCTTCTTCACAGGTCTATGTCTATTTGTTTTTACTTCTTTGTGGCTCTTTTCATGATTCTTCCATCTCCCTAGGGACGTAGGAAACTTTTTTCCCAGACCTATTCTGTGGATACACAGGCTTCTACTGAGAACTAAGCATGATAATAGATGTGCAAAGATTCTGAAACAAACAAACAAACAAAAAAAAAAAAACAACCCCACACAAAACTGTCTTTTTCAGAACTGTTATAGGTATCTTCAGAAGCATAGTTCTGATCATGTCACCTCCCTCCCTGTGGGCCTTCAAGTATTACCTTTAACCTACAAAATATGTTTAATGTCTGAGCCTCATATTTGCTAGCCTGCGCCCCCTGGTCCTCTTATTTCTGATTGTTTCCTTTTGTTCATCTGCTGCTCCAGGTACTCCAAGAAACAGAGTGTTGCTTTTACTCATCCTGAGTTTTCCTACCTCAGTGGCTTTGTGCATGCTGTTTTCATACTTCAGAACTTTCTGCATTAGTAAAAATGATATGCGCTGTCCAATATAGTAGCCACTAGCCACATGTGACGAGCGAGTACTTGAATATTGGCCAGTGTGATTGAGGAACGAACTTTTTAATTTAATTTTAATGGATTTGAATTTAGATTTAAGTAGCCACATGTAGCTAGTAGCTATTGTGTTGGACAGCGTAAACCTAAGTGTTGTTCCTCTCTACCATTTCCTGCCCAAATAATACCCATTTACCATTATGTCGAACATAAGCTGCTTCTTCCTTGAATTCTCCATTTGTGCTCTTACCTGGTCATTTTCCTTTCCACCTAAGTTCCATTAGGCTTATATCTTGTAACATGCATCTTGGATGTACTCATACCTCATCTCCCCTACCGAGTGATAGGCTCCTTCTCGTGGGATCGCTCTTGTTCAGTGTTGTCCCTGGAACACTGACTGCCGCACACAAACACGCGCTGAGTGTCTGTCACTGCAGCCCCGAGGGAGAGCCGCTCAGCCACTCATTTAACCAAACAGCCCACCCAGCCTCCTTCCTTGAGTGTTTGCTGTCTGTCAGGCCCCGTGCTCAGCAGAGGCCAGGTTAGATGGCAACTAACTAAACAGTTATCGAGATGGCCTGATCCTCAGCCTACAGATGTATTTTATGTTTTCCTAATTGTATTTTTTAGTACTTAAAATAAGCCCACACTCTGTGATCTCATTTTCTGAGAACAAACGCCCTATTTGCTAGGCACAGGTGATGGAGATGTGAGTAGACATCCACCTGGGTTGGAAGAGCTCCCAGCATTTCCGGGAGAGGGGGAGGAGGGCACTCCAAACATCACATGCCAAACAAGGGTGGCACATCCTGCCCACCCTGTTCCTTTGCCTCCCCAAACAAGGAAACCTCTCCCAGTCCTTTCAGCAAGTCCCCTCTCCAGGAGCTTCAGGAAGGAGCCTCATCCACCTACGAAGGAGGAAACGACGAAGAGCCCGTCCTGTACATGTCATGTCCCTTCTTCTTAGCAACAATGTCTGAAAGCATAAACCTTCATCAAATGGGGCACATTGGGCAAATGTTCGGGCGCTCAGCATTTCAGCTGATAAAATGTCTTTGTGGAACCCTGTTCCCAAGGGCAGGGGAAATTGGAGGGTGAACAATTAGATGCTGGCCCGGCCCCCCAGCAGCTCACTGATGCCTGGCCTGGTCTCTGGGGGCTGTCAGAGCCTGCAGCACGATCTGCTCCTGTCACTATCAGTATCTGGCAGGAGTCCTCCCTGGGCCCAGCCCAGTCAGGGCCAGGAGGGAGGGAGCAGCTCGGAGCTGAAGATAAGTCTCCAAATCAGGCGGAAGCAGTGAGTGGGGACAGCAAGGGGGAGGGCCGGCAGCAATGAAGTCAGAGGCACAGCAGCGACTGCAGCTGAATCAATTTGGAGATAAAAATAGTGCCTGCCGCCCCTGCCTCTGCAGTGATTTCATAAAGGTCTCAGCTGTGTTGGAGAGAAAGCCAGCATGTGTGTCCCTACCTCCTCCTCCAACTGGTGAAAGGAGCAATAATAGCAACCACAACCAGGGCTGAAACACCATTTCCCTGCGTCGCCTTCTTTCTCTCTCTTTTCCTGTCTCCCACTCTCTCCCAGAGCTCCCAGAAGTGCCTCTAACCTCACCTGTTCTTCTCCTTAACGGGATAATTAAAGACAGGAACAAAGAGATGACTTCTTCAGAGGCAGAAAGAGATAGGAATCCCAGACATTCATAACGAATCCAGATGGCGCTCCCCCTCCAGCCTGCACGCACCAACCAAGATGACTGACCCTGTGGAAGACAGCAGCTCTTTACCAGACAGTAGGTAAAAAAAAAAACCTTCAAGAATGGGCCCCACGAAGGCAAACCCACTCCGGTTTCCCGAGGTAAATATCCTCCCTGAGCATTCAGAGAAAACAAAACCTGGAATTGCCAATTAGTGTGACTGTCTCAGGAGACATAGATTTAGGGGTCAGTTTCTGTGACTGATGGGAGAAGCCTCCCCGGATTAGCTGGGAGAGAACAGGGTGTGAATAGAGCCTTGGCACTCTGCAGAGCGATTATCCCTGCAGTGCCGGGAGGTAACCTTTCTGCTGCTGTCGTCTGACATTTGCATGGAGGCAAATGCATCACTGGTAATTGCACCTGAGTGTCAAAGCCACTTGATGTGTGTGTTCCAATCAAGGTATGAATGAGGACTTTAGCATTAAAGGATGGGAGGCAATGAAGAAGTGCAGGGAAATTGTAAGAGAAGAGATCATGGCATTGGCCATAACAAAGTGGCAGCCTTGGATTGATGTTTTCTTCATACGCCTTCAAAAGGTATATGTTCGTGTTAAATAACACGTTGATTGTGAAAGTGCCTAAACCAGTGTCTTGCTCTTAAAAACACTACTTAATAAATGCCATCCCGTATGATTTCATGTTGAATATGCTTACACATCCCTCAAGAGGAAATATAAAGCCAGTCATAGTTTAACGAAACCAGGAAAATCAAAGGTGTCTTGTAGGCAAACGTTCAAAGTAGAACTCCCACATTCTCCTATTTTCATCTGATCCTTTTATGTCAGACAAACTTTGGGCATAAACCTTTTAATTCCGTAAGCGTTACATACAGGACTGAGAGTCGTAATAAAGACAGAGGCCTCTGAAGTCTCTTAAACTGTGAGGCCTGGAGTGAGCACCTTGTTGCTGGTTTTACATATAAACTGAAATAATTTGATTCCATTAGAGGGAGAAAAATAGTTCCTGTCAGAGAGAGGAATGTAACATTGCCAAACTCTCCATTTTGGCAAACACAACAAACTGTTAGCCACATTGGGAATCTGGCTTTCTCATGGGGACCTATTGTTTTTAGAAATATCTCAGCTGAGAAATAAGCAAACATCCCCCTTGAATGACTGTGAGGCAATTCACATGGCTTTTCAAGGATGTTTACAATGTTAAGTGGAAATCTGTGGAAAATTTAAAATCATCACAAAGGTCCCTTTTGGTGCTTCTGAAAATTTTGGTGCCCTTTGAATGTCCTAATGACTGTTTTCCCACCGAGAAACAAAGACCTCTGAGGCAAAGCCAGTTTACACTGTGCTGGGTTCCTAATACAAATCAGTGAAAACAGAACAAGTTTAGGATGCATGGAGTATACTTGATAAAAATAAATCAAGACTTGTAATATGATTGAACTGTGTTTATTTTCTTATGAAAACACACTAAGAAATTTGAACTTCTTTTTGAAATTCAGCCAAACAACCTAAATCCTATGAGTATTCAAAGCGTAGCTGACAGTTTTACAGACCATTTTAGGAGTACTCTGGAACATCCTGCCTCTGGTTGCATTAGCAGAGAGCCGAAGCTGGTTGACAGGAGAGAAGGTGAGGACATGCCAAAGGGCTCAGCAAAGCAGCGAAAGTGTGTTGGTCTCTGTCGTGAATGTCTCTTCTTAACTTGTGAAAAACAGATGTAACCATGTCCTTTATAGTCCTTGTCATTAGCCAGAGCCTTCACCATACTGCCTGTGTAGTGGTAAAAATGTCCTGGTACACCGGATGGAGGTTGTAAGTGAAAAGCGCTAGGGAAGACAGTTGCGGATAGAAGCACTCCAGACTTCCCGTTCCAGAGCTGTGGCAGACTGGGATGAAGTGTGCTCGCTGTCCGTGCCTCTGACACATAGATGTGCTGCTTAATAGCATATCTATCTATCTATCTATCTATCTATCTATCTATCTATCTATCTATCATACCAATCTATCTTATCTGTCTGTCTACCTTTCCAGTCTTGAAAAGAGGAATGGAAATCTTCAGCTTCCAGAAGCAGAGAGGAAACTTAAAGCCTGAGAAGAAAGCCCACACTGAGGCAGCTTTGGGGATATCAGGCTCAGTTTACAGGCCCAAATGCCAGAGCCTGAGATTTTATTGCTCGTGAAGGGTCAAAGGCATGGCAATGAACATGTGCAAGGAGAGGGGACAGAAATGGTGCCCTTATACAAGGCCAGCATTTTGGAAGGACTGCCTTTTTTAAAAAAAAAATTTATTTATTTATTTTTTAGAGAAAGGGAAAGGGAGGGAGAAAGAGAGGGAGAGAAACATCGATTGGTTGTCTCTTGCACACCTCCACCTGGGGACCTGGCCTGAAACCCAGATATGTGCCCTGATGGGGAATTGAACAGGTGACCTTTTGATTTGCAGGCTGATACTCAACCCACTGAGCCACACTAGCCAGGGCCCAGGCCTGCCTTTTTAATGAAAGAAAATTAAAGAGACCCTCCCTATGGGACCAAAGAAGGTACCTGGAGTTTGGAAATATTGAAACAACAAGAAAGCTCAATACAAGTTTTCAAAATCAACTTTTGTACAGCACTACCCACTAGCTATTTAGTGCAGGACTCCAGATTTATGAAGTTAACAGAAAGATTTTGATTGATAATACCCCTGGTAATGTTATGATGATAACATAACTGTAGAAATGCCATGGCAAAGATTTTTTTATGAGCCTTCCTTGGAAAACCCAACTGCATGAAATAAGAATCTATGATGTCAACAAATTGGAAGATACAGAAAACACCAGTGCGGAGGAAAAATAGCATAAGTATGAAAAATAATGAACAGATTACTATGAAAAAATGAATAAACAGAATTATAAAACATAACTTCAAGAAATGAAGAAAAGCCATTGAAATGACATCAAGGAAAGTGTTAAATAGCATATATGACACAATTGAATGGAAAATTAGTGAACTGGAAAATTGACCTGAAAAATTAAACAGAAGTCAGTGCACAGATAAAGAAATGGGGCATATGAAGTTTCAAAAGGTGTGGGGGATGGAATGATAACCAAAATTGGAGTTCTGAAGGAGAGAAAAAATATGGTAAAGACACTATTCTAATCTATGCTATAATGGTAAGGAATTTTCCAGGATTAATAAAAGATATGAATCACATATTGATGAAGTCCTCTTAATTCTGAGAGGTAAATGAAAACAAACCTATATCTAGACTTATATTCATAAAACTTTCAAACAAAAAACAGCAATTAAAAAAACCATGTAAGAAACTCCTATACTGCACACCCTCATTCAGAAGTATACATTACCAACTATGGGTAAGACAATATAAAAAAGGGAAATTGTGGACCATACTTTTAGTATATTATGATCATATATACAACAATAATAATTGCACATTAAGTGTAACAACTGAAACATTTATCAAAGAAAGAATAGTTTAATCTCTATAATATTCATTCGCAAGATACTTAGTAAAAAAGAAATACAATGATAAATGAAATAGATGTAGAAAAAGTACATAAAAATTTTGTTCTCAATTCAAGATATAAATTCTTAGCAGTCTGTAAAAGAAAATAACTTC
Source organism: Anoura caudifer (assembly GCA_004027475.1). Classification (NCBI taxonomy): domain Eukaryota; kingdom Metazoa; phylum Chordata; class Mammalia; order Chiroptera; family Phyllostomidae; genus Anoura; species Anoura caudifer. Next base: position 440,056 of record PVKU01000227.1, read on the forward strand.
CTCAACCTTACAAAAAGTATCTGCTAATATATTGTAAGGAAATTCATACTAATGGTAAGACATAGAAACAATTTCTTTATAGTCAGGGCTAAGATAAAATACCTGCCTTTACTTCTACTATTCAACTTTATTGCAGACAGTTAGTGAAATAAGATAAAAAAAGAAATAAGAAAGAACTAAGGAAAAGTGGAAGTATAAGAATTGAAAAGCATGAAATAAAATATTTGTTTCAAATGATATCTATATATATAAAAATCTAAGAAAATATTTGATTCACTACTACTAATAGTGTTCAGAAAGTTTGCTGAATTAAATCTCAAACTAGCAAATTTTTTGCATAGCATTCCTATGTATCAGCAGCAATCAATTAAACAATGTAATGATTTCATCTTAAAATGTAACAGAAACATCTAAGGTACTCAAATAAATCTAACAAAACACATGCATAATTTTTATGGGAAAGATTTTTAAGCTTGAGAGGTAAATGAGGCATCTGACACACACACCACACAAACACGCTAATGCATTATTCAGGGATGGCAAGGGTCCTTACTATAGAGAAGTCAGTTTTACTGGATTTAATCTAAAGATTTAATGCACTTCTAATCAAAATTCTAAAAAGAGTCTTAGTTTTGGAGAATGTAGGCAGCTTAATACAATAGTCACATCACATTTGAAAAATGAGGGGCCAAAAGTAATCAAAACAATTTAAGGAAAAATAAAGTAGGAGAACTCCCGCCATGAAAAATCTATACAGCAAGAATGATTTATTTTTATTGATATTGGTGAAGTATTAGACAAATATTAAAGTAAAACAAGATATGAAACATAAAAATAGGCTAATGCGCATAAGAACTGTATTAAATGACAAATGTGTCATTACAATTCAATGAAGAATGACTAGGCTATTCATTGAAAAATGTTAGGACAATTGACTATATATATCATGTGGAAGATAATATTTTATCAAAGTACTATAAACAAAAATAAACTCCAGATGCATTAAATACATAAGAGGAAAATCTTTTTAATTTAGAAAGAAAAGTAGGCAGATAATTTAATAATGCAAAAACATGGAAAATTTCCTAAGCCAAAAATCATAAAATCAATATTGATGGATTAGAATTCATTTAAAAAATTCTTCACTGAAAAAGATATAAGGTATTTTTTTAACTATAAACTGAGAAGATATTTCCAACAACCATAAATTGACACATTAGTTTTCAAGACATACACATCATTCCTACAGATCAAAAAGATATGAACAATGAAAATAAAAAAACAACTCCCTGAGGGGAAAATATCTAAATACCCAATATAAATGTGAAAAGATGCTCTACTTCTACAAATCAGGGAATTTAAATCAAGATCATCATAGGTTTACATCTTCCTCTATTCTAGTTGGTAAAAATGAAGAAATCTGTTAATATCAAGTATTGGCAAAGATGAAACAGGAATTGTCCACATGTGGATACATAAATTGGAAAACCATTGTATTGGTCAGGTCCCAGCAGTAGACAGATGGCATGTTTAAAAAAACGTCACCAAAGAGAGGTTAATGAAGGGAGTATTTGCAAAGCTGAGGGTAAGAGTTAAATTGACGAGGGATGATGAGCACTGCGGCCTTAGTAACAGTAGAAGGCGGTTACTGCCTTAAGCCTAAAGGGCGATGACCGGAAAAGCTGAAGAGCTGTGTTTTTAGGAAAGAAGCACCCAGTTGTGACCTTCATAGAAGAATGCGGAGACTGATCATTAACCCCCAGCCACGGGAGGCGCTTACTTCCCACAAAGTTCTACTTTCTAAGCTCCTGCTAATACTTCCATTGGGTAAACCCAATAGAAGCATAAGGTCATGGGGGCCAAGTTTATACAACTCATACAGGTTAGTGTCCTGGGTCACAGAACAGTGTGAAAAAGATGGACAGTGTCCACAAGGGCAGATGAAAAATACCCAGCACAACCACAGTGGAGAAAAAGGTGGTAAAATTTAGTAGCTTTGAATGAATGCATATTCTCTGACTTCCTGTGCCCTTTCTAGAGATAGGCAAACTCAAGAGACACACGTGGACAAGAAAATGCAATGAATTTGGTGCTAGCACATTGGAGCATTGTATATCATAGCAAAGAATTTTTCAACAATCTAAAGTCAATTAACAGAAAATTTGGTAATATATATTTATGCAATTAAATACTATATAATAGTAAGTATAGTGAACTAGAGTTACATTATAAATATAGGCAAATCTAAAAATAATACTATTGCATGAATAAAGCAAACTTCAAAAGATTATACCCAAAGTTATATGATTTAGATATATTTATTTTCTAAAAGCACACACACAAAAAATCCCTTTCATTTTTTCATGGAAACATGCATGTGCAGAATAGAATACACTTCTGTACAAGAGTGGAACAGCCCTGGCTGGGTGGCTCAGTTGGTTGGAGCATTGTTCTATGTACCGAAGGGTCATGGGTTTGATTCCCTGTTAGGTCGCATACCTAGGTTGCAGGTTCTATCTCTGGTCAGATGCATATAGGAAGCAACTGATTGATGTTTCTCTCACATTGATGTTTCTCCCTCTATCCCTTCCTCTCTCTCCCTTGAATCAGTAGATATATATTGTTTAAAAAAGAGTGGAACACACCAACTTTAGAACAGTGGTTACCTCAGAGAAAGGAAAAGAATATATAGGGGAATTGCTTTTATTTGCATCTACAGTGTGTTTATTTTTTTAATAAAGAGATTTGAAAAAAATGCTATCAGCTCTACAGTGCAAATACATGTGTAGGTGTGTGTTTACTTCTTTTGCCAGGAGTGGGTGTTGGGTTTTATAATCCGGTTAACTTTATAAAAATGCAGATAAGGTTTTTGAAGTGACTGCAAAATTCTACCTCCCTACTATAGCCTGTTACAGTTGCTGTTTCCTACAGCACTTGGTATTGTCAGACTTTTTAATTTAGCCATTCCACCACCAGCAGAATGTATGAGTGGTACCTTATTATGGTTTTAACAGGCATTTGTCTAACACTAGTGATGTTGAGTACTTTTTTCATTTTCTTTTTGTGTGTCTTCTTTGGAAAAGTGTTTATGCAAATATTTTTCCTATTCTAATCCCCATCCCCAGTTGTGGTGTTTTACTGAGTGATAAGAGTTCTTTATATATTTTAGGTACAAATTCTTCATCAGATTTATATATTTGCAAATATTTTCTTCAGTCTGTGATTTGCCTTTGCATTTAAAGCAGATGAGTGGTTGCTAAGAGCTAGGAGGTGGGAGGGAACTGGCTGCCAAGAGGAATGAGGGAACGTTTTTGAGGGTGATGGGAATGTTCTACATTATGATCATAGTAGTAATTACACAGCAGTATATATTTGTTGAAACATCCAAATTTAGACTTAAAATTAATTAATTCACCTCTATATAAATGATACTTTGATAAAGCCACTTAATAAAGTTGTATATTAAGTATGATAAATTTTAACATAAGCTGAATATTTTAAATTAGTGGCTGTATTAGTGCTACATTGATCTATGTAATTTTTTATATGTTTGAAGTATTTTGTAATTTTTAAATATGAGAAAAACAGTGTCCCTCTGGTTTTAACGTTGTAAATCTGGCTTCTTTGGTGAACCATTGATTCAGTGGGAAAACTAATCTGAGGTAGAAATTATTAATGAAAATTACTAAAATAAAAAAGCAGACCCATCCCTTTGATGTCTGAAAAGCTTAATTGTTCCATTCAGATTCTGGAATTTACAGGCTTCTGGACATTAATTTATCAGTTAATTGCACACGAGCTAAGAATATGGTCCCGCTCCACTGAGGGATGCTGGCTGTAGAGCTTTGTGTGTGCCCCACTGCACGAACCTTCACGGACATCTCCCTGGGTGAGAGAATTTTAGGCTCCCCGCTTGCTTTGGTTAGGGAAGTTTTTAAAAATTATTAAATCGATCATCTGATTTGAAAATCATCTGAATGGAAATTTGCATTTGCTGGAAAGATATCTTCTTGTCACTGACTCAAGTGGCTGTTTAATCATTCCCCCTTTTATTCAAAGGGCAAAATTAAACTCATCACTCTCTGTACTCAAGGTCTGAGTGAGAAGCTACGCAGCATACTAGAATATACATGGCTTTTAGAATCAAAGAGACTACAGTTCAAATCTTCTCTTAGTCACCAATTAGCCTTAACTCCTGAGTTAAGGCACTTACCTTATTTATGCCTTAGTTTCCTGTCCTTCAGAATGAAGACCATAATACCTACCTCACCAGTTTCTTGTGAGCATTAAATATCTATTTAGCACCTATTCAAGCATGTGAGATAAGGTAGTTCCTGTCACACAGTACAATAGATAGTGATCAATGGAAGTGTTATTATTATTAGTGTAATTAGTATTTTTTTCAATGAATTGTTGCTTCCTATCTTTATCGCCTGAACTCCCTGCATATCTATTTCTATCCATAAATACAGCAAAAGTGTACACTAGGCTATGTCCAAATTAATGCTTGGTAAAAGCTATTAAAAAGAGAGTATCGAACATAGAAAAGACATGAAGTAATGGTCATTGAGAGCACTCAAAATATTTCACATTAGAAAAAAATAAATATTTTAAAGTCAAGGATACTGAACTATTTCATTAATGTATTTTTTTTAAAGTGGAGTCTAGGCTAAATGATTTATAACAGCACTTTGTAGTACATTAGAAATGCCCTGTAGTATATTTTGTAAATACAGTGACATTTTGGCAATAAGAGTTCTCATTACATGTCTCTGTTATTAAATCATTTCTCCAAAGACAGGTTAAACTGCTAGGTTTGGGGAAAGAATTATAGGGTTTATAGATTCATGAAGTGAAAATCAGTATGCAGGAGCTGTGTAATGTATATTCACTGTGAGGTAGGGTACAGCAGAACAAGAAATGATTACAATGCTCAGAATGTAAAAAATGAACAAAATAATTTTCTGAGTGTCTAAGCCCTCTCAGAATGACTTTCCCTCTCCTTCTTTGCTTATATGAGAATAATGTGTTTCCAGCATTATCATTTGCATTGGGCTTACTCAAAAAAATGTGACCACCTTGGCAATCTTTTCATTCAAGGCCTTACCTCAGGTTGAGATTAGAACTGGCTGACAGAGAGCTGACTACTGCACTTGAGTTGGAATTTGGGCAGTTATCAAAAGAAGTCAAAGTAAAATCTGGAAGTTTTGATTTTGATAAAATATTACTGATTCCAATACAATTGCCACATTTGCATTTATTAGAGAATTGATCAAAAGAAGTTCGTTCAGAGAATGCCAATGCGACAAACTGGTCTGATTTGACACATCCGAAGGCAAGTCTGAACTGTACCTTTAAGGAGGAGTGTTGGTTAATTTTATTTCCCAAGAGACTCATTGACTTGGTCCCATTGAAGGAGTACTTGTTAATGAAATGAAGTTAATAAACATGTAGATCTTTTATAACCAGATGAATATTGATTATTGAGTTTTCTACTCAGAACGACTACAAGGAAGTCTTTATTTGGTATCATTCTTGGCCTATGGAAACTTGCATAGAGATTTGGGGCTACAGAATACCATAAGAGGATTGCAAGCACAGTAAAAGAAATTAGGGCACATGATCTCTTAGCAAAGGCATAAGTTACTATTGAAATGATTTATATTAGCAGTTGGTTTTCACAGTGTAGCTTGCCATCAGAGTAACCTGGAGAGGTTGTTAAAACACCAAGTTTTGGAGCCCTGCTCCCATAATTTTTGATTCAATAGGTCTGGGGTGGGTTCCATGAATTTGCATTTCTAACTGGTTGCCAGCTGACATAGCTGCTGCTAGTCTGCTGGAAGCATCATTCTTGAGATGCTTTGGTCTTTATGCTGTGGCTGTCGCTAAGTTAACTTCCCATTTCCTAGCAGCTGGGAGAGTACAGGATCTGCTTGAGGACTCTCAGACGATTATCTTTCCTTTATCCATTCACTCAGTAAATACTTACTGGGTGCCCATAGAGTCTTTCTAAGTTCTATCAGATTGACCAAAAAGTTCCTTAGTTTTTTCTGCATGTTGGTGCTACTAGTGCTTACTTGTCTTTTACTTCATTTGAAACAATTTTTTTAGATTGTATTGCAACAGCTATCATAGCAGCATGCATTAAAAAACATCACAATTGGAGAATTTTTGTGTAGGCATTTTAACATTGAAGATGGAAGAAGATATACTACATTTTGGCATATTATGCTTTGTTATTTCAAGAAAGGTAAAAATGCAACTAAAATGCAAAAAAAAAAAAAGATTTGTGCAATGTATGAAGAATGTGCTGTGACTGATCAAATGTGTCAAAAGTGGTTTGCAAAATTTCTTGGTGCTATTGACATTTTGGTCAAATAACTCTTTGCTATGGGGCTGTCTTATGCATTGGGAGATGTTTAGTGGCACCCCTGGCCTCTACCCACCAGAAGGCAATAGTGCAAGATAGCCAACCTACCCTAAAATATCCAAATCAATCAAGTTGTTGGTGAAAATGAAAAATGTGTCTTTTACTTTATGGAAAAAACCATACGGACTTTTTTGGCCAACCTAACAAATACAGTAGGTTTATGGTTGTGAGTACATGAAACAGAGTTTATTCTTATGTTATTATTTGTTAATTACTGTATTATTTTCTATATGAACAAACTGTATACCTGCTTCTGCTCCATCCTGTATACAGCTATGAAGACTCAGACTTAGATTATCATTGCTTTCAATGTGCCTAACAGCTAATTACGGAATTCTGATAAAGTGTAGTGATGATAACTAAGGATGCTATGAAACAAAAGAGAGGGACACCACACAAACTTGTGGGGTGGACAAGGGAGGCTTCCTGGAGAAGGTGACTCCTCCACTTACTTTTCTGGTATCTCCACTAGATGAAACAATGAAAGAAAAAAAAATCCTGTAACTTCCGAGCTAGTGCCCTCTCCGCCAAATTAATGTGAGAGCTTTTGTAGAATGTTGAAACTGCCCCCTCTCTCAGCTACTCGGAAAAACCCCCAAACCACGAAGGTCATAAAAATGTAAATATAATCACATCACCTTCATGCCCAAAAGTTCCTGTAGCCTCAGGGAAAGTGCCAAACTTCCTTATGATCTTTTCCAGCCTGCACTCTTAGCTTTCAAACATGCCACCAGCCACCCAAACACCTGACTCTCAAATCTTGCTCATCCTGAACGTGTTCTTTTTCTTTGACATCTAGATATCACATGTGCTCTTTTCTCCGTGTAGATTTGTTTGTTTCTCTATTGCCCACCTCCATCCTGCCTGTTGCAGCTCAGTGTTCTGGCCTTTTATGAAGCCTTTCTTGATTCTCTCTGGCAGATAAGCACGTCTTTCTCTGCACTACAAACATCTAGCTGACATATCTTCGTTAAGTATGTTGGGCTAATTACTTGTTGACTTTTCTATCCCCTAGACTAGCAATTTTCTAACAGTGTGGCAAGAATTTTTTAAATGTGCACTACCTGACCCAGAGAGTCAGGAAAACTGACCTCTTTTCCCTTAGATGGTTAAATTAAAAAATGGCAAGAGCCAACACAACAATAGCTTTCTGGTGTGAATGAATCAAAATTATACCTATTTTTATCAGATTGGCAAAAATATGAATTTGTTGGGGTGGTGGAGAATTTTGGTAATTAGTTTATGTGTGCCATGAGGTGAGAAAGGTTGAAAATCTCTGCCCTGGACTAGACTGTGAATTCCTGCATGACAGAGACTGTGAGTTACTTACTTCATAACACAGTACTTACACAAAAGTAGGTACCGAATAGGTGCTCATTAACTGGGCAATGAATAAAAAATGAAAAAAATGGGTTCAGTTATTTCTATCTTGGTGGTGACCCTTGCCTAATATTTTTTACTTAATACGAATTTTAAATATTTAGATGAGAGAATCTGACAGACACAGCTTGAGTCTGGAATCCATTATTTGTCCTGTAAGTTGACTCATTAGGAATAGGCAACACATAAAGTTTTCCCTTATCTCTTGTGGTTAGGGAGGTGAGACACCAAGGGCAAGGAAGGGCATGAGTAAAAGTCATAGATTCATGTGTCTCATTTATCTCCTTTCAAGCCCCCAAATATCACTGTTGTTTGTGTAAAGATATTAATCCACAAGAACAGAAATAACTAGAAAAGGGAAAATAACAGATAAGAGATTCAGTGAAATGTGGGGAGATGAGAAGCAAAAGGAAAATGACCAATTTAGAAGAGCAGAGAAAGTTTAAACTTAATTATCTGCAGAGATGTGGTTATGGATGAGCCAAACTCCTCCATGGAATTCTGAGGATGGCAATGTTTGGAGGTACCCCAGACAGAAAAAATCAAGTTTTATGCATAGAATAGTGTTTCCCCAAGGGAAATGTTTCCTGGCATTTTCTGGAAAATTTATGTTTTTCTGAACCCAGAGAAAAATCAGTTGGGAAAACAAGAAAAAGAATTACCATTTCCCTATCAGAATTAAAGCTTAATAGTCACCATAGAGATATCAGTAGTTTGAAGAAGTGAACTGATCTCAAGTTGGAAGCAAGAGCAAAAATCACTGATGTGCAGAGTCAAAGAATAAGATTGACATTTCTGGAACTAGGACACGAGCAAAGAAGAGGGAGGCAGTGAAGATCTAATCAGTTGCTATTGCCATGTTCTAAGTGTTTGTGCCCCATCTGCGGCTAAGAGTGCATGATTATTGCAAATAAAATAAATATTAATACATTTATATGCATAGTATACTTCATACACATCCTTAGAGAGTGGATCCAAGAAATAACAAGTTCTGGAAGCAAAATAAGTTCTTAAATTGGCAATTTCACATGTAATTCTGTGTAGTGTCGTTAATTGTGTTAGGATATCAGGATGTTATGTTACTATAATCCTACCCAATAATGTCAGCTGGCCTTTTCCAGTGTTTGAAAATACTCCATAGACTACTGGGGTTCGTAAACACTTTCACAGAGAAATGCAGGGAGAAGATTAGAATGCTGTAGAATACTAAACAGAATTAGTAACTGATCTAAAATGGGAGTCAGCAAGGCAATAGAAGTTTTAACGGCAAAAAACAAATTCCGGGCGAATGAGTGAAATAATTTCATTACTGCAGATTTTTTTGGACTCACGCTATCAACTGCCACAAAACGAAAGGAATTTTTCTACAAAATGGAGTATTTGTTACGAAATAAAAAGCCAGATTATTGAAGAGAGCCGAAATGCTTTGTATGTTTTAAACTTTCATTAGGAAAAACAACTTTAAAATATTTCACGCACACTTACCAGGCAGCGGAGACGCCGTGATCACGAAGGTGGCTTTCCTGGGGCGAGGCTACTCCACCGCCGCCTGGATGTGCCGACCCCGCGGTTTCCCCAGACGTGGGAAACTCGGCTGCATGATTTGTGGTAGTGGGGGGCTGCCTTCGTGCGCTCCCCTGAAAAATAGGAGATACATGCATTTTACATATGTGTGGTATTATTTTTCAATATCTTGACATTTATTTAGCATTTATTTTTATTCCATGTTTCCCTCTTCTAATGTTTTCTATTTCCAAATCGCTATACCAAATAGAGGTCATTTTCATATTATTAAAATATGTAATCTTGTTATAATATTAGTTCATAATAATCAGAAACTTATGTATGTGTTACTATTTTTACCCAACACCTCTGCAAATTTGACTCTATCACAGAAAAATGATTTAATGTTTATTATTATGGTCACCTATTATTATATAAAAACACTCAAATCATTATAAAAAATACAGATTAGCTTATAATGTAGGGACTTTTTAAGAATTTCTGAGAATTCTGATGCCTCAGCCCAGAATTCTGTGGGGAATTTGGACACATAAGAAAGGGGTTGAACAGGGGAGCTGGTAGAGGGATCACATTGAGGGGAACCCTGCTCCATCTTATAGTTAAGAGCCAAGGGTCCCCTCTTTTTCCAGCCACAAGCCCATACCCACCACACCCCGAACCGTGGGACACGGGGAGTTTAAGCTTTGGCTGTAGAAGTGTCTTCAGACTCAGGGAATCTGCAGTAAAGATCTAGGAGCATTTGTGGGTTGAGAAAGGCACGTTAAGTGAAAAATCTAGATACTCTGCTGTGGAACCTTTCTCACTCTCCCTTTATTTGTGTCTCAAATGTCACTAGTCAGATGAAACTGTCTCTAACTTGTCTGTCATCTCCCCAGCCCCAGTGTATGAAATGAGTGTGCTCTCCCAACATAAAAGTCTGCCAGACCCTCATCCCCCACCCACACCACCGCACACCCGCCAAGGTGTCAGAAGTCATTCTTGAGTAAGAATAAATAGCCAGGTTAAAGAATTCTCAAGTATTGAGGAAATCCTCCAACCAGAAAGAAAAAGGCCAGAACAGTAAACCCACTAATAGAAAACAGGGGGATCTTGAGGAATCAGAGACAATGGGGCAATTTTGGGAGCAGGTGAAAAACTTTAAAATGAAATGGTTAATATCTTCAGAGAGATAAGAGGACAAATTGCACCCATAAGCAAAAGAAAACAAGCATGAGGCAAGAAAGGACTTTAGACAATTTTCAAAAAGAAGAAATAATATAAATTCAATATATGATTTGGATGATGAAATTCATGAAATCACAAGGAAAATAAAATCAATGCTTATTAATGTAAAATTTGGGAGAAAATATTAGTAATTAAACATTAAGCCAGAAGGTTCACTATCTAAATGATACATCTGATGAAATTTGAAAACTAGAAAGCAACAACAACACAGATACAGAAACAGAAATAGTTTTCAGCACTGAAGAACCAATTTTCTGATTAAGAAGGTTTGGCGAGCGTCCAGCATGTTAAAACATATGCTCATGTGGAACAAGAAATACAACCTAAAATAATCATTGGAAATAAAAAAAAGTCATAAAAAAGAGTTAAGATGGCAATGGCTTCAGGCTTTTCGACAGCAGTACCGCAGTTTAGAAGCCAGTGGAACATTACCTTTAAAATGACTCATGGACATGGACAACAGAGAGGGGATTGACTGTGGGCCAGAGGGTGGGTTGGGGGGTGGGGGGCAAAAGGGAAAAAATGGGACAACTGTAATAGAATAAACAACAACAAAAAATAAAGTAGAAGCACAGTTAAAAAAGGTTCTTTCTGTGCAAAAAGTATTTTAACCTAGAATTCCATCTCCAGCTCATGTGAATTGTGAAGGTAAAAACATTGAAGATCATGTAGTACTTCTTGGGAAACTATTAAAAAATGTTCTTAAAAAAATGAGGAGCTACTAAAGAAAAACTTGGGGATCTGGGAAATGAAAGGTCATCCCGTTCCAGAGAAACCCGAAGGGGAGAGTCAGGTGTAGGCGCAATGGTACACAACGGAATCTGGTGACAGGGCACAGTACAAAGAGCGTCTCAGAGACAGAGAAAAGAGAATTGATAGTTTTTAAATATATATATACATATATATGTATATATATGTGTATATATATCTGGGCACTTGGAAAAATACTTATAATTGTTAGATCTGTCCCACATTTAGAAAAATAGTGAAAATTTCACAACACTAAAAATGGCGGGGACAAAAAGTAAATTACCATAGTATATTGATAACTCAGTTTTGAAAAATAATTGTTGTCCTAGTAATGTAAACAGCTGATTATCCAAAATTGGTGATAAAACAGTACTAGAGAGTCCTGTGTGGCAAAGAACCGATGTCTCTGGCCAGCAGCTAATGAGGTTGGAGGCCTGCCTATAGCCATGTAGGTGAGCTCAGAAGCGGATCCTCTCCCATTTCAGCCATGAGATGGAGGCAGCCCTGGCCGATCCCTTGATGGCATCCTTATGAGAGACCCTGAATCAGAGACAGGCAGCTAAGCTGCTGCGGGGTTCCTGATCCACAGACACTGAATCAATAGCTGTTTGTGGTTGCATGGTGCTAAGTTTAGGTGTAATTTGTTAGGCAGCAGTAGATAACTAATATACCTTTCTTAGATATACTAGAATAGCCAGCAAGGACAGTGATCTTCCATTATATAATATATAAACATTATTTTGCTTAATATAGGACTATGGAGTTTTTATTTTAGAATTTCTTAGTGCCCAAAGAAGATGCTTTGCTTCCTTCATTTTGTGGCTCAAAAACAGTGAAGAATCAGGATCAGACAGATTATGGTAGAAATGCTTCTAACGCTATTTCTGTTTCTCTAAATATGTTAGAATTCATTAAAACTGGCACACTGCAGTAATGTCCATGTTAATTTTACCCATCAACACTTCGGCCCAATGATCTCAACATGGATAGCTAGCGTCTACATTCTGGTGACACATGCCTATGTGCTGCAGAAGCCCAGCTTCCAGCTCACAAAAGATTGGTTGGAGTAGACACCTGATTCTTGTTGAGCCAATCAGATCCTCTCTCTCTGAAATTTAGAATTGGGGTACATTGATGGAATCATTAAACTGTGGGGATCTAGAAGGAATGTTATATGTAGACATTGGGTCTACATGCAGCCATCATGAGACATGCATATGCAGACAAATAAGGCAGTTTACAGAGTGATAAGCCTGAAGCCAACACATACGAAGAACCATGGTCAAGGAAACCCAGGGCTTTGTGTGTACACACACACACACACACACACACACACAAGCTTGCAAGCACACATGCACACTCTTGGACATGTGGTTCCCTCAGCTAAATTTCTTTTAAATAAGTTCTGTGGACATTTCTCATACTTTAGTTAGTTTACCTTCGGTGGGCTTCTATGCCTTGTAAATAAACCATCCCTGGCTGACATGGAGTTAGCACCATTCATGGGGTGAGCTAGAGGAGCCACTTCATGTCTAAGCTTTTCAGTACTGTATTCCTGAGATACGGCTGCTAGGAGAAACCAGACCAGCTTACGAGCAGGCACTTCATAAAAGACACCATCAATAACAAAGCAAAGAAGTTGTGATTTTCTTCTTTCAAAACATTTCTATATAAATAAAGCTTTCTAAGGAACATTTGATCCTAGTAGGAACCATTCAATCTTATTCAGCAGTCTGTAGCATTGGAAAAATGACACTTCTGAACTTAACAGCCTCTACAGTTATAAAAATAACCTTATAACAGCGATTATTGATTCATGTATATTAACCAGTTTGATAGGTGCATATCCTAGAATATCTTGTTTTCTTACTGTGGGATATTGTGGACTGTAACCCTGAGACTAATTTTGAATCTTTTAAAGATTTTACTATTTAGTAGGTCCATTCTGATACTGTCTTTGCAATAGAAAGGTTGTCATAATCAAGTAAAAACCAAAGATAATTCCAAAGCTCAGTTCAACTAAATTTGCCATCCCTGCTCGTCTTTTACATGTTGTGAAAATATGTGGTGTTTTGAAGCCAAACTGCATGCAGCAACATTCATCCAAAAAAATATTTGTCAAACCTCCCCTATTTGCACAGCCATTGTTAGTTTTTGATGGATGTGTAAACATGGGTAACTTCTGTAACTTCTCTGAGCTTTGTTTTTATAATCTATAAAATAGTAATATTTTTCTTTTTATATTTGTGTCTGAATAAAAAATTAGTTTACTTGTGAGTACATAATAGATACACAATAACTGTTTTCCTTGTAATTATAAGTATAAATATATGTGAACAAATTAACCTGAGTTATTTGGCATCAATTTGGGCACTAGGACTGCAAAAATTCAGGCAGCAGAAGGGAAATGCAATAAATACTAGAGGAATAAGAAGTCTGCCAACTGAAAATAAGCCAAACACTGAGAATTAATTACTCATTACAGTACCACATCTATCAATACAGGCCTTTGTTAGGTATGGTCTGAGCACAGCAATAAAACTAAACATAAGTTTAGAAGGTCAGTTAATGATTAGAAAATCAGTTGAAAGGCCTATTACTCAAATTCATGCACTTCTATGAAGGTTAGTTGCTTCTTGGAAGCTTCTGACCCTTATTTAACACAAAACTCTGCTAATTGATAAGCATCCTAACCCACGTAAAATTAGCAAAAGCAAATTAAGAGTAGAGCACAATCCTTAGGTGCACCTATATACTCAAGGAACCCTTGACAGTCTAACCCAAAATCTCCAGGCAGGAGAATCGATTAAGGTAGGAGCAACAACTCATACACAAATGACTGAGTTGTTACAACCTAGCTCAATAATCAGTGTCCCACATAAAGGTTACAAACATAACCAAACTTGTACTTGGAGAATGAAGAATAAGAACAGACCAAATTAAAGACTAATTTTTCCCTCCAGTAATAGGAGTCCCTGTCACTACAGGTATATTGACCAATATCAAGTGTGATTTAGTGTTAACAGTTCTATCTGATTCCATGCGGCTGTATAATTTTTTAGGTAATCTATGTTCCTGATGGAAAACTGTTTTTGTGAGAATATTGAGCTTATTCTTGCATAGAGTTACATTTGTCATATGAGAAGGCGATTATCTCATCACATTTTTACCTTCAGGCTGAGCTCCTGGATCCCTGACTGTGCCATTGCACAAGGCCCCGCACCAGAAGGTGCCCACGCTCAGTTTAGGCTCTCGCTGCCACCATCTTTAAATTTCTCATGATGTTTTTAAACAAAGGACCCTGTGTTTTCATTTTGCACTGGGTTCTCCAAATTATATGAGGGTACTCTTTATGTCTGCAGTCCTGCCCAATGAGTCTAGGCAGTGGTGCTTTTGCTATTAAGAAATAAATAGTCCCAATACTTATACCACAGCCACAAATTAATTCTAAAATACTGTGATGTGTGGTCGTTTCCTCTGTTTTATATGGTACTTCTCTCTTTTCTAGTTAAGTTGCCCTATAAGACAAGAAGGCCAATGAAACTCAAGTAGAGAACCCAGGGACGGATTTGTACACATACGCACTCTTCTCACTTCACAGATGTGCTGTTGGAAGTCAGGTGGAGAGACTGCAATGGGCGCTGAAATAGTGGTGCTGATGCATGGGGGACGGGGAGAAAATTATATTTCTAACTCTTACCAAACCAAAAAAGCTTACCAAATCAACAAATCAAGGTAGATTAAAAAACTAATTGTGAAAAGCAATGTGTGGTATAATGAATGTGATCATGTTAAGAATGAGATCATCTGGTCATCAACATACCTAAAGGAAGTGAAAAGTCAAACCACGAGAATTCATGAATATATTTAAATCACATAAATTTTAGAAATAACTAACATTTGGAAGAATATATTGAACAGTTTAACAGAAAATTGGGCAAAAGATTTGAATAGGCACTTCAAAGATAAGAAAACTAAAATGAACAGTGAACATGAGAATATGCCCAGAGTCAGTAATAATCAGAAAAATACAAATAAAAATTAGAATGAGATACCATATTACACTCACCAGAATAAAAATTTTAAGTTATATATTACCAAATATCAGAGGACATGAATTAACAGAAACTTTCATATATTGCTGGATAAATAATAAATGGAAAACTTTCTTTAGAAAATAGATAGGTCTTAACTCAATATGAAACAGACATGCTATATGATCCACCAATTCTTTCATTAGGGTTTAATATATTAAACTCTTTATAACTCTTTAAACTCTATATAGCTCTTTTTTATGCATATAAAATAAATGTTTGAGAAAATCCATAGCAACAGAGATCTTAATAGAGTATATTGAATATATAAAATGGGACATCATCATTCATTGACATAGTATAGTAATAAAAATGAATGAATTACAGCTACAAATATCATCAGAGATGAATTTTACAAACAACAGTGAATGAAAGATACATAATTCAAAATATTCATGTGATATAATTCTGTTTATGTAAAGTTCAAAAGCAAGCAAAACCAAATAATATGTCATTAGGGGCACATACATAAGATGCAAGACAATTTATTTTCACGTTGGTGAGGATAGTAGTTACTCTTAGAGGCAGGAAGAGAAGGATATGTCATTAAAGACAACTGGATCAGGGACTTATATATTACTGGGAGTATTTCTTTCTTCTTTTTTTTTAATCCTCACCCAAGGATATGCTTATTGATTTTAGAGAGAAAGGAAGTGGCGGGCAGGGAGGGTGGAGAGAGAGAGGGAGAGAGAGCAACATCAATGTGAGAGAGAAACAGCAATCAGTTGCCTTCCATATGTGCCCTGACTGGGGATCAAACCCACAACTTACATATGTGCCCTGACCAGAATCGAACCCACAACCTTTTAGTGTACAGGACAATACTGCAACCAACTGAGCAACCTGGTCAAAACAGAGAATATTTATTTCTTAGTGAGAGTTTTGGCCCCTTTGATGTTGGCTTAGTTAAAAATGCCTCATGTTTCTTTCATGTTTCATTAGAGACTACATCTCTAATGTCTACTGTACTTAAAGGCAACACCTTTTAAGGAAATCTACATATCATGGACAAACCTTCAGTGAAAATCACAAATTAATTCCCAATGGCTATACTTATAATCTTACAGGATAAACAATATTATATTCATTTATGCATTAAAGATTTTTAAAAGAACATTATATGCTAGATCCTGTGCTAGTTGTTTTAGTGACTAAGTCTAGGGTTTCACGGCAACAGACACAGTAAACCCTCCTTGAACAATGCAGATTTGAACTGTGTGGGTCCACGTATATGAGGATTTTCTCAATGAATACTGTAAATGTATTTTCTCTTCCTTATGATTTTCTTAAGAATTTCTTTTCTCTAGCTCACTTTATTGTAAGAATGCAGTATATAATACATATAACATACAAGATATGTGTTAATTGACTGTTTATATTATAGGTAAGGCTTCCACTCGATGGTAGGCCATTAGTAGTTAGGGAGCCAAAAGTTATATGGGGAGTTTTGACTGTGCATGTGTCGGGGTCAGCTGTATATAGCTATCCAGTCAATTAGTTGTCATCTAAAGCAGCTACCCCTACTCCACTCCAAAGAAAATTTGAGATAGTCAGTATTAGTACTAAGTCTTCAAGATCATTCATGGAAATAGATATGTTATCCTCAGTGATTTATCAATGACTGGAATCAGATTTTATCTTTAACCTAATTTCAGGTGCAGATTGATAAGTGAATAAGGAAATAGAAAAGATATATCTTTCATGCCACTGAATACTGTTTTTCAAAAACTGTCTCAAAATTTTCCCCCAAATAAAAGACTATCTGCAGCAATAATTGTCAGGGAGAAAAGTGTCAAGGGGAGATATGTTGAATAATGAAATTACAGCCATCTGTTTGAAAAGGGCTTGGCAGACTTGTTCCATAACGGAAGCATTTATTTTCTCTGCCAGAAATTGGTCCCAGGGGTTTAAAGTCGATCCAGAAGCACTGTGGCTGTATTTTACACATTAGATGCAAAAGATCTAATACTATTAAGACTTTTATATACCTAGACCTCTGTGTAACACAATCAACTTTAACCTCAGTCTTCATATTTGCTGTTTATGACCTTATTGTAAATGTAACTGGCTTATTGAAGTAATGATTCTGTAAGAGCAAACAAGTTATTTCATTCTTTCCTAATGTAGCTCCTTTAAATCTATTCCCTCAATTTATGCCATCACTTCTCAACCCCTTAGATAAAATTCCTGCCACCTCCCATAGATTGTCTTGTCAGTTTTAGGTAATAAATGATGTAACCCAGTCTAATAGTCACATGACTCCAAACCATCTTCATGTTAAGGCTTCTCTCCTCTCTCAACTGTACTTGGAATCATGGGGCATGGTAAAGTTTCTTTCTTTCCCCACTCACCTCTTTCTACTGTTCCTTTTCTACTCACCAGAATGCCCCAGAGGTTTAATTGAGAAAAGAACAGAGCAGAAAAGCTTACTTGTTTATGAATACATGAAATAATTGACATCATTGCTATAAGGAATGGGAAAGAGGATTTGGGGATACTCTGTTAGGAGGGACTTGACATATCCATGAATTGGTATAATGTTATTTGAAAGAGGATTTGGATTAATTGTTAATGTATATTTCAAACTCAAGGGAAACCACAAAACAAGTAGAAAAGAGAAATATAATTGATAGTATAATTGAGAAAAGAAAAATTGGAATCTTATAAAATGCCCAACTAAAACCAGAAAATACATAAAAATATTAGAAGACAAAAAAGAAAGAAAAGAAATAAGGGTAATGAATATAAAACAACAGCAAATACTATATATAAAAACCCAAAATGTATCAATAATCACTTTAAACATCAATGTTCTGAGTACACTAACTACAAGAGACTATGCGTAGATGAAAAATGAGCAGCTAGCTAAATGGTATTCTGCAAGAAGCCCCATTCAACATAAAAGCACAGTTAATTAAAAGTAAAGAGATGAAGAAAGATATACCATGCTAACACTCATCAAAAGAAAGCTGGAGTATCTATATTAACTGTAGACTAAAAAGACTTTAAAGCAAGGAAAAATACCAAGAAAAAAATCAGGGCATTACATAGTGATAAAATGATGAATTCTTCAGGAAGGTATAATGATCCATAATGTATATGTGCCTAACAACAGAGCACCCAAATTATGTGAGGAAGAAGTTAATAGACCTGAAAGGAGCACTGTATGGACCCACTATTACAGTTGGAGACTATACCCCTCCTGTAGTAATTGACATTCAGCAGGCAGAAAATCAGTAAGAACATAGTGAACTAAACAGCATCATCAGTCAACTGGATCTAATTGACATCCAACAACAGTAGACTGTACATTCTTCTCAAGTTCACACAGGACATTTACCAAAATAGATCATATTTCCAGCCATAAAATAAAACCTGTCAAAATTTGTGGGATGCAAGGAAAACATCACTTAGAGGGAATACATACTTTTGAATGCATAATTGGAAAAAATTTAAGATCAATAATCTGATCTCACAAAACTAGAAAAAGAAGAGGAAAATTAAATCCAAAGTAGAGAGAATAAAAGAGTTTTGGTATATATTTTATTTGTAAGAATTATTTTTATGGAGAAAATTCAGTTGAAATTGAATTTCTACTATGTATTACAAAACCAGCTTGAATTTTTTATCTGCCATTTAATATCTGAGTAACATCAAAATATTATCAAATCTCTCTGAGGCTCACTTTCTCATCTGTAATAGAGACAATAACACCTATGCTTATTTATGTTCATTGTGAAGATTAGATGAAATAATTCATGAAAAACACTCAGCACAGTAAGCACTCGAAAGTGGTAGGAGTTGTCTTCATCACCAACCTCATTATCACCATTACCACCACCACCACCATCATCATCATCACCACAATCAAATGCATATTGATGAACAATATTGAACATTCAAGGACAATAAAGCCTGGTCATTGTAGAATCTATAAGACAAGCTTCCTCTTTGCTAAGGAATCTGCTTAAAGTCCACCTTTTTAAAAATATGTTCTTATGTGAATTCATCCTGAAATTGATGGCTTTCCTTCTCCACAGTGACTGAGCACTGAGACACTTCATCTCTTCAAGTTCTGCTAAAATTCCACTCATACACATTCATTTGCAGGAAATTTTGTAGCAGGGGAGAGAGGTTAATTATCATATACCTCAAAGAAAACAATACGGAAATTCTTACTAAACATTTCTTTATGTTCTATCAAGCCTTTCTTAGTAGTCCTGCCAACAATGGTTTTATTTTCTACCTCTTTTCTCCATAATGTACCAATTCGCCTGCCTTCTCTCTCCCTCTCTTGTTTCCCTTTATAAACTTCAAACTTTTCACTCCCTTTTCTAAAGAGTAATTCAGCTCTCCTTGGCTATACCTCTTAAAGCTTGTATAACAGATCATATAACCTGGACTCAAAGAGTTACCTTATTTTCAGGACTGCTCATTTTTTTCTGTTTTGGAGAGTCTTTCCTGCCTGGCCATGGATGAAATCCAGGCCTGTCTCATAGCTTTTCCAGGTTGAGTTTTTTGTTAGGTCATTTATGTTTAGTCCAATTTAACATCAAAATTATTCTTATAAAGATTGAAGCTTCAACCCACCCCCAATCTAAACCTAGCTCAGACTGGGAAAAACTACAGTGAGGAAGGGTTTTGTTGTGTGCTTCTTCATGATTTCCCCTCAAGTTCTTCTCACTCTGCAGCCCCTTGGTGGAGAGGGAAGAGAGATTAGGTTCAGAAAAAGTCTGGAATTTACCGTGGTAATCTGTTCTTCTCGGCCTCCAGGAGTGATGGATGCTCAATGGCCCTTTGTTTGGGTGCAGGGTAATCTGAGGGCACCTCGGCAATCTCTAATGGGAATCTCCAACCTGTGCTCTGTGATATGATAGGTAGGTGCCTGCAACTCTCCATAAGGTCCTGGATTCCTTCACTCCATCCCTGTAAGGGCTACATCATGCCTTCAGCCATTCCTCACAGGTGAGGCCCCTCTGGAGTGACCCCCAATCCCCCACCCCTTTACTGGGTTCAGATCTGGCCCACAGGGGTTATAAGCTCCTTTGCTCAGTTACACTCTGGGGAATGTGGGCCATTCCCAGAGCAGCGCTGTCTTTTAGCTCTGCAGCCACGGGCTCCTCCGGACAGCTGCTTGCAGACGGGTGTCACTGTCTCCCAGTGTGCAGGGGGCAGGGAGAGCATAGGACTCTGACAACAGGCTCTCCGAAGAAGCCCTTTCCACCAGCACACCTCTCTCAGTCGCCTGCCCTTCCATGTGTCCTGAGGGTGGTGATGGTCTAGGGCAGCGATTTTCTCATCTCATGGCACACAACTGATTACTAAAATTCTGTGGCAACCCAAAAATGTATTTTTTGCCAGTCTGACAAAAAATAGGTATAATTTTGATTCATTTGTATCAGATGGCTGTTTTATTGACCATCTAAGGAAAAAGACGTCAGTGCTCTTGACTAAATAGTATTGAACGTTTAAAATTCTCTGGCATGCCGGTTGAACATCAGTGGTCTATGGTATATTGGGTCAGATTTGGCATCATTCTTTAGCAAATTGTGCACAGATGTCTTGGTATCATTATTAAAAATATATGAGCACCGAACACCATTTGTTTTAACTTAGGGCTTCCTCCAAAACTAAGATACCAGGATAACTTCCATTTTGTCATTGTTTCATTTGCATATAGAAATTCTTCAGTTATGTTCACCAAAACTGAGGAGTATAGATAAAAAAATTTGCATATGTAGTAATTTTATGCATTGATTTTCTATTTTTAAAAACATTTTTGTGTTAATTTTTATTTTTTGTACTTTATGTTAAAATAATTTCTGTAAAGCCATCCTCAACAGATATAACCAATGGAAGAGTTAGAGAAAGCAATTCGAGTGTGAAGAACCTGTCCCTGTGGTAAATTCTCCAGAAAAAGTCCTTTCCTGTGGTTGGCAGGGTGGGTAAGGTAGGGTGTCTCTCATGTTTTAAATTTTCTTTAGTTATATTCTCTAATGTTTAGAGGCATAGAGAATACTTCCATGCACATATACTGTCACCCAAAAATTAGGCTTTCTTTAATAATATAAAAACAATGTGACTGAAGTTGAATTAACTTTTAAAAAATCGTTTCATTATCTTTTCATCTGCACCATAAAATTTGAACTTAATAAACCACCAGTGGTATAAGTACATTAGAAGCTAGGTTGCCAATTAACATCTTTTTCACTGTGAAGAGATAATCAAGCATAGAAAAAGTTAAGCAAGTTTGACTTTAATGTAATTATATTGGAGACAAATTTAATCAGATATTTATTAGATTTCCCCAAGGACCCTTGGAAGGACTAGCATTAATATTGTTTTCCTACATATTCACCGCAGCTAAATCTTGAAGGAAAATAAACAAAGGCACTCTCTTGCAAAGTTTTTGAACCCAGTTTCTTCTGCATATTCTGACTCTATGTAAGCGGAAAACTCCTTTCCTAGCAATGGCACTTTTTGAGTTAAGGACATTGGCTGTTGATACCGAGTTGACCAGCTAGTGTTGAGACTGTGTTACAGTAATAGCTGGTCTGGTTGCTCAGGGAATCCCCTAATGATCCTGGAGAGATCAGGGAAACAGAAGTGTAATGCAGGTGTGCTCCAGGGTGTTAGATATGTCATCAAGTTAAGAAGACCCTTTAGTGACACAGGTAGAAAGCTTTCCTACAATCCACTTTTCTACTTAGGTTGCCTTTTCAGCCCATCTTAGATACACATAAAACGGGAATGCTTGAATCGTAAACATTTGTGGCCATTCTGTTCCCCAAGATCTTCTGTGTTAGCTTTCCCACAGAGTAAACAAGTTTGCAATAAAAGGGATGGAAATAGAAAAGCTTGACACTTTTACTAAACAATTTATGGCATAGTGCTGGTTTTCACCTACTGTCGAGATCATTCAAATCTCTGAAATTTAGTGCTAAATCATCATTTGAATGTTTTCAAGTTCAGCTCCAGCTGCAGTGAATCCTAAGTTTCTCTAATAGAGTCTTCCCTGGAGCCAGATTTTATTCACTTTTTCAAATGTTCTCTATTACAGGGTCCAGCAGAATTAAGGCTTGCTTGAGTGTGGTTGGTAGGGTATGTGAATGTCTCACACGAGGTGGACAGCAATTTGAACATTTCACCTAAAATGTCACATGGTGTGCTTGAGTGTGATATTGTGATGTTACAGAATTACATGCTTATGATTTTGTAATAAAAGAGTTTGTAATAAAAATGGGGCGTTAGTTGTGCCAGATCCATATATGATAGACTAGTTCATTCTCCTTTTATTCTTCATTAAGGTTTCAAATAAAAACATGGTAATTGTTGCTTTGATTTCAGTGTTACAATTCACAGATATCTTATGCTAAGTTGTTAGGGAGTATGAAGATAAATAGTGCTGGCTTCTCACTCATTTCTTGTGCTTTAATGTAAGGGACCAAATAAGATGCCACCTTGCCTCTGCTTTTTCTAAAAATAAACTGAGGGAGGAGAAGTGGGGAGGAACCTGGCAAATCTGGTCGTTTCCAGAGATCACAATTTAGAAGGAGGTAAAAATCAGCTTGGGGTGGGGGGTTGTTCACCTTTGCAGATTACTTTAAGAATCTTGTTTCGTAAAGCAAACGTCTCACAAAAATGTGCTTGAGTTTGTAATATAAGTAGATGCATGCAGCCGAGTGGAAGAAACAGGACAGGAAAGAGTAAGAAACACCGAGTTAGTGGCTACAAACAGCTTTTCACTTCTGTTCGGTAGCATCTGCCGTCTCATTGCCTGTAACCATTGATCACCATTTCATTTTCTACGTGCGCATTCCACTTTTTGAGGAAATGGTGTGCTATATGATCAATTTTCTGGCTTTTAGCAGGAAAGACAAACTGTAAATTATTACACAAAGACATAAACATTTCTTTGAGAAGCAGAAATAGAATTTAGCACACTTTTCCCTTGTTTACAAAGTGCCTGAAATGTATTTCTTCTCGATGGAGTTTTGACTGCCTACTTATTACATCTGTCTGCTACATTACGGTCTCAGGAAGTCCAAGAAAATACTGGGACACTTGGATTAAACAAAAATAAAAAATCATACACTTTTCTATTTCCACTGAGAAAAAAAATTCCTTTCTCACTTTCTTCACCCCTTATTTCTACTTTGCAATGAAATAACAGCTGTGGTTAGCTTGATGGATTTCAATAAGGTGCAACAGATGTTGGAGACACCTATGTTAATAATAGTAAAAAAGAAATAACTATCCAGAATTTCTGTTCTCCAGATGGAGTTCCAGTTTTTCACCATTTATAATTCAAACATTTGAAGTAAAAAGGAAGGGTAATTCCAATTAAGGTGGGTTGCTTACATCCTGCCAAAGGTAATAGAAACACTTTAGTTTTCGTTAGTAAGCCTGGGTTGGGGGTGGGGGTGGGTGGGTGGGGAGGGAGTACTTTAGATATGAACAATTAATGTAAATTTATTCATATCCTTTCAAAAAGGAAGTAATTGAGTCAGCAAATATGTAAATTCATGGACAAAGAGGACATGTTTACATTTAAGTCCTAAGGCTAGTTGAACAGTATACTAAAGAAAGGAAATTGGTCTGCAAGCAACTTTTTATTGTTAATTAGCTATAATTGTGTACCTAGGAACTGTCTTAAAACAGAGTCAAAAGCTCTTTTTGTACCAACTCAACCTTCTCTGTTGCTGTGTTACAGAAGAGAAGAAATAAACTAACATTAATGAATCCCTACTATGTGCCAAGCATTAAATTAGCATGATACCTACTTTACTTCATTTAATTCTTGTTGAAATCTGTGCCTGATCCTGGGTGGGATTTTAGAATCTTATCCAACTTCCTGGCAAAATGCCTGGTTGTCTAAATCCTAATACTTTTACCCCCCTTTTTCTGAGGGATGGCTGGACCATTTATCTTTTAAAGAATCACCCTAGAGGAGAGCTTACATCGTATACTATTCAGAAGACATGTCCGGGCTTGTGTGTATTGAGCCAGGTCTACATATTTCTGAATTATTTCAATGTGGCTTTAGTCAAATTTTGAGGGGTTCAGAGATTTATGGAGAAATCTCCCAATGTTCTATTTTAGCATATTTTTTATTTTCTTAAAGAAATAGAAATAATATTTATGCATTTTGCTGTTTCACTCTACTATTTATATAATTTATGACTTTTCTGAAAACTTTCAATATACAATTTTCTTCAAAAGAAATATTTTAAAGGATTTGGCATACATGGAAATTGTAAGACTCGATCATATATGTGGTTGCATTTAGGTTTGACAAATTTTATTATGAGAAATCTAAAGTGAATTCAAATAATCATCAAAACCTGAATATTTCCTAAGCTTTCACATTTTCCAAATATATAAAATATTCTGCTATATAACTAGAAAAACTTATAGTGCCAACATAGAGTAATGAATGCATGAGCTTACATTAAGGAGATTCTTAGTCTCCATACAATTCAGAAACATGAGTTAGACTGATTTAACAGCCTTACCACTGGGAAGTACATGTTTTTGCTTATTTTCCTCCCTTCACAGTTTCTCAGCCCAGATACTCATTGACTGTAACATCCTTGTTCATTCTTTATGTGTTGTGGAGTATCACCCACTAAGAGCAAAGAAAACCTGTAGTCTGGGAACCCAGGCAGACCATGGACATTACTGAGGTTTTTAGTACTACTAAAGTCTTATCTTTCCACTATTTCTTTATTTAAAAAGTTCATTTATAGGTTTGAAAGGGAAAAATATCTTTAATACTTTACAACTTAACTAATAATCCAGCCGGAGTTTTCAAACAAGGCATGGGGGCGTAACAGCATATACCTCATACTCATATTAGAAGAATAGGGTCTTACATAGTTTCAGGATAACAACATAGTCTCAGTAAAACAGATGGAGGTAATCTATGAAATTCATTTGTTCTCTTTCTAACTTAGAGAAATACAACAGTTTAAAACCTCTAATTTTGTTTTGTTTTTCCTGCTGTATCCCCTTTGCTTGGAAACTGCTTCTGATTTTCTACTGTCTCTTTTAAAAAAATTGGGTGACATTGATTAATAAAATTATATGGGTTTCAAGTGTATAGTTCTTTTTTAAAAATATATTTTATTGATTACATGCTATTACATGCTATTTTATTGATTATATGCTATAACAGTTGTCCCATTTTTTCCTCCCCTTTATTCCCCTCTGCCCTGTACCCTCCTCCCACCAGCATTCCCCACCTTAGTTCATGTCTATGGATCATATATGCAAGTTCTTTGGCTTCTCCATTTCCCACACTATACCTAACCTCCCCTGTCTATTTTGTTTTTTTTTTTTTAAGATTTTATTTATTTTATCGTTAGAGGGGAAGGGAAGGAGAGAGGGAGAGAAATATCAATGTGTGGTTGCCTCTCGGCCTGCAACCCAGGCATGTGCCCTGACTGGGAATCGAACTGCGATTCTTTGGTTCTCAGGCCCGCGCTCAATCCACTGAGCTACACCAGCCAGGGCCCCCTGTCTATTTTGTACCTACCATTATGCTTCTTATTCCATGTACCTTTTCCCCATTTCCCCCTCCCCATTCCTGATGATAACTCTCCATGTGATCTGTATTTCTGTAAATCTGTTCCTGCTCTAGGTGTTTGCTTAGTTTGTTTTTGTTTTTGTTTTTAGGTAGGTAGTTGATAGTTGTGAGTTTGTTGTCATTTTACTGTTGGTATTTTTGATCTCCTTATTTTTCTTAGAGAAATCCCCTTAACATTTCATAGAATAAGGGCTTCATGATGATGAACTCCTTTAATTTGATCTTATTTGGGAAGCACTTTATCTGCCCTTCCATTTTAAATGATAGCTTTGCTGGATAGAGTAACCTTGGATGTGGGTCCTTGCCTTTCATGACTTTGAATACTTCTTTCCAGCACTTCTTGCCTGAAAGGTTTCTTTTGAGAAATCAGCTGATAGTCTCATGGGAACTCCTTTGTAGGTAACTGTCTCTTTTTCTCTTGCTGCTTTTAAGATTTTCTTCTTATCTTTAATCTTGGGTGACTTAATGATGTGCCTTGGTGTGTGGTTCCTTGGGTCCAACTTCTTTGAGACTCTCTGAGCTTCCTGGACTTCCTGGAAATCTATTTCCTTTACCAGATTGAGGAAGTTTTCCTTCATTATTTGTTCAAATAAGTTTTCAATTTCTTGGTCCTCTTCTCCTTCTGGCACCCCTATGGTTCAGATGTTGGAATGTTTAAAGTTGTCCAGGAGGTCCCTAAGACTCTCCTCATTTTTTTCAATTCTTCTTTACTCATTATGTTCTGGTTGACTATTTATTTCTTCCTTCTGTTCCAAACCATTGATGTGAGTCCCAGTTTCCTTCCTGTCACTGTTGGTTCCCTGTACATTTTCCTTTATTTCACTTTTCACAGCCTTCACTTTTTCCTCTATTTTGCAACAATACTTAACCATTTCTGTGAGCATCCTGATTACTAGTGTGTTGAACTCTGCATCTGATAGGTTGAATTATCTCTTTAGTTGAGAATTAGGAGTATCTCACTTACTTGTAATTTTTTCTGGAGCTTTGATCTGTTCTTTCATTTGGGTCATATTTCTTGTCTCAGTGGACCTCTTACATTGTAGGGACAGAGCCTTAGGTATTCACCAGGGTGGGGCAACCCCCATGTCACTGTGTTGTGACACTGTATGTGGAGAAGGGGTCCAGGAGGGAACAGTGCCATTTGCTTGGCTCTTAGCTGGCTTTCAGTTACTTCCCCTGCTATCCACAAGAAATTGGGCCCTTCTGGTGCTGATTACCAGGTGGGTGGTTTGTGTACATTCTAGGACCCTGTTGGTCTCTCCAACAAACTCTCCTGTGAGGCTGGGAGTTTCTCCTGCTGCCTCAAACCCCACAGGTGTTTTCAATAAGAGGTTCCGAGGCTTTATTTCCCTGCACTGGAACCCTGAGCGCAGTCTGTCTCACTCTCCAGTTGTTCTTCCTGGTTCACCCACACGTGAATGTGAGACCGCCCACTCTGTCAGATGCCACCTTGCCCACCCCAGTCCTCCAGCTGCCATCTTGCTGTGAATCCTCTCCACCCCTCCTACAGTGTGGATGAATGTTTCTTCTTTAACTCCTAGGTTGTTGGACTTCCATACAGTTTAATTTTCTGGTAATACTGGTTATTTTTTTGTTTTCAAATTTGTTGTTGTCCTTCATTTGGTTGCAAGGAGGCAAAGTATATCTACTTACACCTTTATCTCGGCTGGAAGTCCTCAAGTGTATAGTTCTATGGTACATCATGTGTATATTGCATTGTTGAACAAACTAGAAAAACAAACAAACACTTATAGACACAAACAGCAGTATGGTGGTTACCAGAGAGAAGGAGAGAGGGGATGTAGTAAAGGGTGGAGAGGGTCAAATATATGGTGATGGGAAAAGATTTAAATTTCTTCTCTTAATGACTTCCTCCACTTTTTAAAATCTTAGCAAGTACTTAGAATCCAGTTTAAACACCAACTCCTGAGTAAAACCTCCTCTAATCTTAACCTCGTAAAAACATACACAAATACCAACCTTCCTTCCTATTGCATTTTTACAGCACTTTTAGAGAATTACCATGCCACATTTTAAGTCATTTCTATTCATATTTATCTCCATCACTAGATTTAAGTTCTTCTGGATGAAATTTTGACTTGTTTATGATTCTATTTCCATTTATAGTATATTTCCAGAAAGAGTCATTCATACATAATGTGTAAGAGTTGCAGTTTTTGTTGTTTTGTTTTTAGTGGCATTAAACCCAAACAGAACATAGACAATCATACGAGAGGTTTCCACAACTTCTTATTCAGATTTAGTCCAGGTTGTCATGAAATGTGAGCCTCCACTTCCTCAGCTACATACACAGCTTCTCATTTCTTTTTCTAATCTTCCATCTACACAGAGGATAGTGGGCACCTTATCAGCGCTAAATCTTGCTGGATTTCACTGTATAAATGGTTGTCATACTAATCCTGTGCGAAGCTGAAACAACTCATAATTTTACTTGAGATGAGGCTAGGGAGGGAGAGGTCACAGTAAACTGATCAGTGGAAAGAGGCTATACTGGTTCATTCAGAAAGGCTTGAGTGAAGAATGTGTAAAAAAAACCTCTAATAATATGAGCAACTTTGACTTTTACATTCCATCTTTTGTTTGAATAAAATTGCTAGGACTCAGCTGTGAATACCCTTTCCATTATTATCTGATTTAATGTACTTTAGTCTACTTTCAGAATTTGAGGTACACAAAACATAAGCTCATAATATCTTCCTTGAACAACATAAGAAAAATGGCTCAGGCATATTATGTGCTTGTGGCACTTATCTGAAGGTTTGTGAAGTCTAAGTGATCTGTAGCTGCATTTTAACACTTGTTTGGTATAGACATTGCCTAATAAATGCATTGTGAATATTTAATGAATGGCTAAAATAACCATACTTTCAGAATGGAAACTTTTAAAAAATATTAATCTGTCTATGGCTTTTTAGTTCTAGAAATTATTTATGCTCATTAAACTCTTCTTGCTAAATAAATATTCTGAGTTCTGAAAGTTATATGACTCCCATCCACTAAACAAAAATAAGTGTGGGATTTTGCAACTCTCAAGTGAAAGCAATTATAAGCAAAGAATTCTTTTCAAATATTTTCCTGACTCATGAAAGTTTGTGCACAAAAACAACACATGAAAGAACAATTTTTGTCAGGTTTAAACTAATGTCATTATAATGCGTGTGAGGCATGGTTTGTTTCCAGTCCACAAACACTCTTGAGGTCTCTTTGGAATGAATGCCAGGGTGACGTAGAGTCATCCTAAACATAATATCTATGACTAAGCCCTTCTTTGTGAAATAAATAATTAGACTAAGTTAATATCTGTTCTCTATAAAGTCTGTTGCACCCGTGTGTATCTTTGTGGTACCTTTGATGATTGAGGCTGTTTCCTTTGCCTCTAGGTTAGTAATATCTGCTCATTTTGATAGGCTGATAGCTTTAGCACACCATTTGGGGATATGCCTCAAAAGCAAAAAAACACAAAAGAAAAAAACAGATTTGAACCTTTTTCTCTAGTTCTACACAATTGTGGAAACAGAATGGAGTAGAGAGATTAGAGCTAATGGCAGTTGGATTTAAACAGGGATAGTGTTTTCTACTGGCATTTTTTTCTGAAATTTTAATATATTCAACTTACATCTATTGAGTGTCCATTATGTGCTTGGTACTTTTTTAAAGGTCATGGAAAAACGTGAGAGGTATCATCACAGGAAGGAATGATCTAGTGATGGAGATGCACAAACGAGGCCTCTGCCAGACGGAGCACGATTCATGCTGGGTAGAGGTGCACACGAGGTTTGCAGTAGATGGGAGAGGCAGTTCAGGTAACAGTTTTAATTACAACTGGGAGTTTGAGAAATACTCTCTGAGGTAAGGGACACTTGCATTGTATCTTGAAGGACAGGAAAATTTCAACAGGCAGAGATGAGAGGGACAGGCTTATGGGAAGATGAAACACAGGGGCAGATGCATTAGATTGTATATTGAAGTCATGAACGGAGAAGAGGATAGGGTTGTAAAAACAGCGTGGTACCTGGGTTTTGTTCCGTGGCCAATAGGAAGTCATTGAAAACTGATGGAAGAGAATGATCTGCCTTTGTTTTGATTTTCCACATAAGAATTTTATAGAGTAAGATTAAAAATAACTACATAAGTTTTAGACTAAAGATTATTCATTCAGCACTGCATCTTATATTGATATTTCAATGATGGAGACTTGGAAGTAGGGGAACCAGGTAGGATGACATCTCAACTATACAGGTGATAACCGTAGGTGACAGCAATGATAATTCAGAGGAGGAAATCAATGTCAAATATACTATGAAGGGCAAATTAAGAGCACTCGTACACCAGGTGGGCATGAAGAGTAAGAGGGAGGGAAGAGACCGAGACGTTTCTGAGTAGAAAGTTTCTGAAGAGAATTCCACAATGGAGAACTTAAAAGAATCACACACGTGGGGACTATGATGGTTGGAATTGTCCACCCACAGGCTGGTACTTGGGATTGGAATGGGAAAGGAAGACTGTCACTCAAGGCAATGGTATGGTGCATAATGAGGGAGTGCACAGAACTGACAGTTATGCACAAGGTCAGCATGCACAGCTGAAGTGCGGAGTGCCAAAGAGCCAGATGAAGGTGTCAGACACTGAGTACAAAGGCAGTCGCCTAGGTGCTAGGAGAGAGCATGTGTCTGTGAGCCAAGAGCAAAAGGGCAGCAGTTCTAGGGAAAATGCCGTGACTGGGTCCCAGCTGGACGGGGCGAGCAGGTAGGCCCAGGTTAAAGGACCCAGGCAGAAAAAGCGACTTGGCATCTTTCGGCAGAGTTTGAGGTGATTATATAGATAAACTGCTGAAAATGGCATTTTCAACTCGTGGAAAAGTTGGAAGCTAAAGTTGAAGAGAATTTGGATTCGTCTTCATCGAGGTGGAGTTCGTGACGTGAGGAAGCATATACCACCAAGGAGAAAGTACGGTGAGGGGGGAACGATACGCAGGGCCTCTTTGGTGGCGTTGTTCCAGTCACAGTTGAGTAGAGAAGTTATAAGGCCGGTGGGAATGAATTTCCCAGTCAAAAAGCACCCCAGTTTGCCAAAAATGTAACTTTATTCACTTTTCCATACCTTAACTTAAATACCTCAAATGCCCTTTTTTTTTTTTCCCCTCCTGGAAGGTAGAAACTTTACTCTGATGAATATCCAGGCATGTTGAAGCCCAGTTAATCCAGGATTTTTCCCAGCTCACGCCTTCCCCCCACGAGGCATCTGAGTCCCTGAAGACTCATGGTGCCACAGCCTTACTGACGAGGGAGCAACTAGAACTGGCTTGTCGGAGTGGGCTGAGCTGCAACTCTTTCTTTCTCTCCGGTTCTCACACGCCTCGCGTGCGGTTCACCCATCCATCAGTGCGCTATCTGCAAGGCCTCCGTTCATCCCCCTTGGGTGCCTGTCCTCCTTTACCTGACCATCGAGTCACTAGCAGGTCTTCCAGCGCTCCTCTAACCAAGCTCCATCACCCAGGAAACACAGATGCCCCCAGGGCTACAGGAGAATCCCGAGGCTGACTTAGGCTCTCTCTGAAAAACTATCTCTCAGTGCAGTCATTTGTAATTCTACCATCTGTGAACAGCAAACACGTTTTAGTTTGTAGCCATGCAAGTATCAGAGGAGAAGTGCACATGAATCTTCAACTCAAGGATTTCCACACTTCTCTTTGGTATCCTATTCAGTCACCAACTATTTAATGTAAAAAACGAACTGGAATCGAAGACAATAAAGAAGGTGAATTAATTTTGAAAGACTTCCATCGACTATGACCTTCACTTGAATATTACTTAAGATCAAGATATATTTATAAAAACTCTGATTCCGTGCATTGGATTATGGTGGACTCTCCTAACCTCCAGTAAAATTCATGCACAGGAAGTGAATTTGGTTAGTCAGTTAATGAAAGCCAAGAGTTTCTTTCCTATTTTTAGACTAGGCTGTGTGTGCCTGGGGCCCTTCTGCAGAGGTTTCCTCAAATCTCAGTGGCAGCAGGAAAGCTGGGGATTGGCCAGCAGCATGGGGCCCAGGGAGGTGGGATTTTAACTGTCCCTTAGGTAAATTGTCAGACAATGATCCTGTTTTTCACCTGATCCCTTATCCTCCTTTTCAGAGGTAACAGGGACTTCCAATTTCTGGTCCTTTCCAGCATTCTGTGTTAAAAATTAGCTCTCACCATAGCACATTAGGCTTCCATGTTGCTCTTCTGTTAATAGTTAGACTTCAACTATCTGTGTTTCAACTGAAAACTGAGGTAACATTTTTCATCCATTTTCATTGCCTCTCCTTTTAGCTTTGTCCTTATTCAAACATTCTGTATGCCTTTCAATAATGTTTATTTCCTTGAGCTTCACAATAGTGGGCTTTGGGGACAGGGCACAGAAAAATGAATACACTTACCTGTCTTCTTCAACTGAGTTTCCTTCCACGTAGCATTCTGCATCTCTATGAACCTGTGAGTCAAAATAATTAAAACAGCTTAATGCTGTATCCAATAGCAAAGTCTATAGATAGACTCAGGAATTTATAAAGGCAAGTAATAATTATAGCTATCACTTATGGAGAGCTTACTCTATGCCAGACTCCCTTTTTTGATTAAATAAGTCAATCATCACATCTATATGAAGTATGTTCTATTTTAAAGGTGAGGAAATTGAGACAGAGTGGTTCAGTAAATTAAAGGTCTCACAGCCTGTAAATGGTAGAGCTGGAATTTAAACCCGAGCTGCTTTAATACCTTAAATAGAAACATGTTAATATCTACTTGGGCAATAGGGATTTCAGGGTTAGCATTTAGCCTGCGTAAAAGCCAGATTGCTGTCTTTTCCTGCTCCATTTAAATTCTACAACCTGTTTTTAAGTTGTTAATATGCAAGACCACTAACTTAGTCCATCAAATCGGGAGAGGCCATTCAGAACAGTCTAGTCTTATTTCTCTTAATCATGATTTCAGTAGAAAGAGGCCAGCGGTGACTCTCCTGTATGACAAGAGTAAATCACTGTACCATGCAGGGGCTTGGCAGTCTTATCTGTTAACTGAAAAGATTATCCTAAGAAATAACAATGGCCAAGGTTTATTCAGCTCTGTTGTATGCAAAGAATTTCACACTTATATGTACTTCTAATAATTGTTCAGTTTCAAGATGACCTAATGAATATGAATTTGAGTTTAAATATGAATTTGTTCCACCACTCTCCTTTGCAGGACACTGAACGAGATCCCAATGACCCAAGTGTCAAGTCCAAATTGCTCTTTGTACTTCCGGGGCCTGTATATTGTCCATACTTGTATTCTCACAGTCATTCCGAGACTCATTCAGTTCTGTCCATTTCACGAAGTCTCTTTTTACTCATTGAATCCACCCTGATCTCCTCCCCAAATGATAGCTTATATAAAAGAAGCAAGGTAGCAAACAGGGCCACATTCATCTTCTTCTGTGCATTGCCTTTGTTTTACCAAGGAGATTATTGTACGCTCATGGTGGGGAAGTTGCAATGGTTTGTTCTTAGTTTTAAAATATCTTCCATGGAAAATCATATAATGCTTGGCACAAATTGAAATACTATGTCTTTAATGTTGGTTCAAACATTAAGAAAAACCAAAAGTGAATTTTATATCAAGGCTTAGGGATACATTTTTTTTTTCTGTGTTCTTTGAAAGACAGAAAGTTTCAAATATTTTGGATAAAGATTTATTTTTAACTTAAAGTTTGATTTTCTAATTTCTAATTTTAGATTTAATTTTTAAATTTAATTTATGGATTCTGCTATAGCATCCTAGAGTTCAATGGATTTGCCATATTTTCATCCTCTGCTTGGCAGTTCTGTGGTGGGCAGAGAATGTGACATATGAAACAGTAATACAAATGGAAAAAAAACAAACTCACATTTTGGAGAAAAGGAACATATATCTATAAGAGAAACTTGCTTTCCTTTTATCACTCTCCTCCTTTTTTTGACAGAATGATATTGACTGAACATATCTCCTGGGAAGAACCTGCCAAAACAAGAACACTTCTCATAGTTTTTAGTCCTTGGCTTTTCTATAAATTGGTGCCTCCTGTCAGCATGTATTTATTGATTATATATGATGATGCTTGTTTGATCCACAAACTTAGTTGCTCAATGAAGTGGGTTTCCAATATGGAGTTATCAACTTCCTTGTTGTAATTTTTATCTTTATTTTCTTCACTGTATTCTGTTGTAGTATTTTTGTATCGATGTATTGACGCCCTAATGATACCCTTTTAGTATCACATGCACGGGACTCAGTCAGAGTGTTAGATTAGTTGAGCGATTATGAGAAACAAAGTGGTGGTATGGGAAAACATTGGGGAGCTTTTTATTCTTTCTGAAGTTTGTGGCAGATTTTTTTTAAAAAAGCCACATTGAAGATTGTATTTTCTTTTTTAAAAAATATTTATTTAGTTTTAGAGAAAGAGGAAGGGTTAGAGAGAGGGGGAGAAACATCAATGTGTGGTTGCCTCTTGCATGCCCCCTACTGGGGACCTGGTCCATAACCCAGGCATGTGCCCTGACTGGGAATTGAACTTGCAACCCTTTGGTTCACAGGCCTGCCCTTGGTCCACTGAGCCACACCAAGCAGGGCAAAGATTGTAATTCCTTAATCTTATCTGGAGAGAAAAAGTTGCCAAGGGCTGGAATTTGGAGGAGGAGTTCTTGAAGAACTTTGCAATTGCGCTTCTCTTAACAACCATCTTCTCAACCCAGTATGAAATTATACAATACTCCAGTGGAGCGCAAGCTGGTTGATACAGTTTGAAAGTAAGACCTAGGCAGAAAATTAAATAAAACAACATAAAAAATCCTTTCGTTTGTAGCATTTAAAAGGTGTGTATGTATCTGCTCTATTTATTTAGATCAAGGGTTGGTAAATTTTGACAGGTAGGCCAAATCCAACCACTGTCAGTTTTTTGTAAATAAAACTGTATTTGAACACAGCCACACTCATTTGTTTACATATTGCTTGTAACTTGTAGCAACTTTAGCAATGTAACATGAGTTGAAAATACTCACTATTTTATTCGCTGAGCAAAGAGTGTGTCCACCCTGATCTGGATGGTCTCACCGACTGCTCTCAAGTGCCGCTACATGCTCTGCACACGTGCATAAACACCACTGATCATCAACTCACTAGCTCATCCGGCGGTGAATCCACCTGCTTCTGACCACACAGCATCTTCAAGAATATGAAACACAAAATTTAGTCTGGTTTCAGCATCCTCTTGGGCATTTTCCAAATTCCAAATGATCGGGAATTATGGGGTGGGCAAACCTTATCCTCTTATATTAACAAAACCGGTGTTACTTGGTTGATGCCATCTTGCCAAGTCCTGTTTGCTTATTCACCTGGGATCAATCTCTCTTTTAATAAAGAATGTTTGAATAATTGTAATTTATCAAATTCTATAGAAATTAAAAGTCCTTCAAATGTACTTATCAGTTCTAATATAAAAAAATGTGGGAACAGACTTTGCCCTGGGCAGTGTGATGTTGAGAAAAAGTGGTTTCTCCTGATAAGTCTATCTGCTTCCCTTCATTGGTTCCCTTTTTCTTTGGACCTAGGGGAGTAGTTGTTGTAGCTCAGATTTTCAAATATGTTCCTTCCATCATTGCTTGGCCATTATTTTTTTATTCTTGTTCTAAGGATTCGGTTTCACATTTGTCTTTCTATTGTATACTATTTTAATTTTATTTGAGAAATTATTTTCAGGAAGTGTATATAAGGAGCTAAAATATATATGATTGGTTGTCACACCAAGCATGTATGTATGAATTTATACAAAGTTAATTAAGTCAGCTGATTGACTTGGGTCCTTTGCTAAGAGCCAAGAGTAAGTAGCCCTGATTAACTATGACATAGGGGAAATCATCTGGCTATTCCAGTCATGGTAGAGAAGATATTTAGCTTCATGCTGTAATTAGCATTTTCAGAAGGATTATAATTACACGTTACTTCTCCAGGCCATTCCAAACAAAGGGGTTGTTTTGTGAGTTTAGAAGTAACCATAATAACATGAATTTTAATGATGGGCTAAAATATAATCATGAACTGATGAATTTTTTGTCTGAAAAACTTTACTGACTTTCAAATGTATTACTTGGAATAAATACTCCTTACAGGCTAAGGAAAATATAAACAATATGCTTTTTAAGAAAATAAAAACAAATGTAAAACCAAAACAGAAAAAAAGAAAAACACGGAAACATTTTATTAGATGAGAAGTCCTGCTCTTTCCAATTACTTAACTTTTGTAGTTCATGCATAACTTAATGAATTTGTGTCCACAAGCATGAATTAAAGAAATAGCTATTTTTTTACCCATTTTCAGATGGTACACAGAAGTAACTTGAAGGTTATATTGTAAAGAAAGGAAACTAAGCTCAGACACAAACATGCAAAGTACTGTAATCAGGCTTTCTGAACACATTTTGCTTTGTATTTTAAAATGCACTCCTTATATGTAAAGCAACAAAAGCTATAAATACATGATCTGTAACCCACAAACAGTTCCAGCTATAAATCTAGAAGCTCTAGTGAAGAATGAGATGTTTGAGCCAAAGGATTTCACACCTACTATCTTAATTGAGGCTGCTATAACATAAATACCACAGACTGGCTGCTCCTGAGGCTGGAGGCTCAGAAGTCCAAGATCAAGACACCAGCAGGTCTGATGTCTGGGGAGGGTTCACTTTATGGCATATGGATAGTCATGTTCTTGCAGTGTGCTCACAAGGCTGAGAGAGAAACCATCTCTTTGTGTCTCTGTATATGGGTACTAAGCCCATGCCCTTATTGGAGGTATATAATGAGGGCCCTGCCCTCAGGACAGTTATTTCCCAAAGACTCCCCCTCCAAATATAATATTGGGTATTACGGCTTCAACATATAAATTTGGTGGTGGACAGAGTCGGGGGCGGGGGGTGGCGGGGGCTCCACCCGCAGGGCCCCCCCACCCAGCCGCCACAGATGAGAATAAGTCTACCAAGACATGATCTGCTTGGAGAGGAGAGGTGGCTGATCTCTCAAAGAAGAGCCAAGAGCCTTTTCCTCAACGGGCTTTTGTTAGGTTCCTTTTGCACAGGAATACAGGGAAAGCTCATTAATCATTGTCAGGCAGTAAGGCCCTCAAAGAACTCTGAGGGCCTATTTTGAGTCAGGGTCAGAGAGCCAAAGAGCCATAAAACTTTGAGGAACAAACTCACTTCTTGCTTAGACCCTTATTTAATTGAGAGCATTCTAAACAAAGCAGGTTTCACAGGATTTTACATATTCTTTCTTAGGCCTGATTGCCCTGGGGAACCCATCCTTTCCAGCACAAGGCTACACCCACCACCAGCATTGTTTCAGGCTTAAGGCATTGTCTCAAGTTTAAGGCAGGTAGGGGAAGTAAGGCAGCCAAGAGATTAAGAGGCTTCTTGCAGACAGAATGAGGGTTCAGACTATGTCATAGCTGAGGGTCCATCACCCCTTTTGCTGTAGCCCCCCAAGTCCTTCCTTGGGGCCTCCACGTGATCATGCCTGTTTTAGGTCATTCCCCCCCTTCAGAAATCTTACCCATCATTGGCTAACTGATCAAGCATTGGGGGCCAGTTATGGATGAAGCAAAAGGAGCAGAAGCGGTGCTCCTGCCAGGGAGATAAGCTTTGTCTCCTTAGTGGCTTACGGTCCAAAGGTTGCTCACTCAGCCTTAGCCATGGGGGGCGGGGGGGGGGGGTACAGCTCCTGAAACCAGGCAGGGTGGTTCCCAACAGTAGGGAACACAAAGATTTGGTCCATAGCACCTACCTAAACCAAGTCACTGAAAACAGAGACTCAGGAAAGTTTTCAGGGAGACTGGTACTGATTCTGCAAACTAGGGGCTGAGGAGTAAATTGTGGATAGGAAGTGATAATATAATATCATTAATACCCACAATAAGAAAATACTCTGTGTTTAAATAAAGAGGTTTCATTTTGTTTTGAAAAAAAAAAAAAGGGGGGGGGGAGATGTATGCACTCCCAAAATAAGGCTGTAAAATCTACTTCAATTCTAACTCAAATTATCCATAGTGTTTATTCAAAGACTGAGCTGCAGGGCTTTAATGCAAGGCTGATTCTGCCTTCGGAACAACCAGCTTGTTGTGTACAGTCCTGCAAGTGTGATTCATAAAATAGTTTATAGTGTTTACTGAATGCCTAATAGAGGACATAAAACCCCCTTCACAGGTCTTCAGTGAAACCTTCTCCTCTTTGTTTTATTTCCTTTCCCAGAATGGCGAGACATCCTCAACTGTTTTCAGAATTTAATTTGAGAGCCACAGGGAAGTATTTTTTTGGTAAGGGTGTTCTTTTTCTGACCTGCTTAAAATGACAAAATGCTGTGTAAGAGGTCCTTAAGTTTTACCTCTATACAACACCAAATATCAATGCAATCGAATCTGTATAGCAAAAAACAAAAACAAAAACAAAAACAAAAAAAAAACCCACAAAACAAAACAAAACTTCAGCAAATAGGTTACATTTGTGGAGGAGGCAGCAGTTTGGGCAGCTCTGACCACTACTCTAAGCTGGTATTTATTTTATAAGCATGAAAGGCTTGATGTTAACACCCACCAAAACAAAACAAGACCTGGATTGAGGGAATGTACTCTCTTCGATGAGTGTCTTTCAATGTGATCCTTTTACTGCTGTAGCTTTGCATGTAGGTAGGGTATAACTCTCTGTGATTTGAACTGGTATTTTTCATGAGCGAGAATTATAAAATCAGGTAGCTCCAAGAGTGCTTCTCTGTACTCTGTAGGAAAGCCATTATATTTTCACTTAACTCAAAATATCTTTGTATGAATGCAGTTGCCAACTTTTATAATTTGGTCAACTTTTGTATAAGCAGTTTGAGAAATATTATCAATGAATAAGAAAGGAGAAATCATTCACAGTATGCAAAACTCCATAAATCTTTGAGTATATTTTATATAACATTTTTAATCACTTTTATTTTTCAGTTACAGTTGACATACAATATTATATTATTTTCAGGCACACATCCCAGTGATTAGACATTATATAACTTACTAAGTGATCATCCTAATAAATCTCATACCCTTCTGACACCATACCTAATTATTAGAATAATATTGACTATATTGACTATATTGACTATATGTCCTATGTTGTACTTTTTAAAAATTGAATTATTGGGGTGACATTGGCTCACTAAAACCATACAGGTTTCAATGTATAACTCAATGAAACATCATCTGCGCACTGCACTGTGCATCCATTGCCTCAAGCAAAGTCTCTTTCCATCCTCATGAATCCCCCCTTTGCCCACCTCCACCTACCTTCATCCCCCTTCCCTCTGACCATCGCCACACTGTTGTCTGAGTCTGTGGCTTATGTATATGTGTTCTTTGGCTCATCTTCTTTCATCCAGTCCTGCCACCCCTCTCCCTACTGACAGCTGCCGGTCTGTTCCATGTGTCCATGTCTCTGTTTCTATTTTGTTCGTCAGTTTATTTTGTTCATTATATTCCACATATGAGTGAAATCATATGGTATTTCCCTTTCTCTGACTGGCTTATTTCAGTTAGCATAATAATCTCCAGGTCCATCCATGCAGTCACAAAAGATTAGATTTCCTTCTTTTTTTTATGACTGTGTGGTATTCTATTTCATAAACATACCACAGCTTTTTTATCTACTCATCTGCTTTAAAATGAGAATCTAATATAACTATGAAAGGATAATGACTTAAGTGAAAAAAAAAGTGATGCCATCCAATGCAATAATAACAACATTCCAACATCTATCCAATTTCATGTAGAGATAGCTGTTTGAGTTTTGGGAGAAGGAAGTATTAGACTTGCTTCCTGCCCATAAGGATACTAAAAATATTATTATTGTTTTTAGTGGAAATATTCACAAAAAATTCTCAACTTCAAGACTCAGCAGGGATTTTGGTATCGTTATGGCTAAAATAATCAGGGAACAACATGGGAAAGTTATGGAAGAAAATCATTGTCCTAAAAAGACTTTCTTAGCCTCTTCAAGGCAGTGATGGTTAGGTTTTCTGAAGCAAGCTCTGTGTATTCTAACTATAGGATGTAATGCTCTTGCTATTAACCTTGATGCATGTTACTCCCACTACTACTACTAAATATAAATGATAATACAGAGTATGTGTATCCGTGTGTACTTAACCCAATGTGGACTTGATGAAAAATAAAGTTAATGTAAGCCCGGGCCTTGTCTTCAAGTGTTTCAAGACGCAGCATGTGTTACCAAGCTTTGGCCCTCGTATTTCAACAGATCATGTTGTACTCCTCCACAGGACTAAAAATAATGAGCAACAACAGATATTAAGCTTTATGTAACATTTATTAATATAAACCAGGATCAGGAATGAAAGCAATAAGGACAGCAGTGTCACTAATGAGGAAATATTTTTAAATGTTACAGATTTAATAGCACACAGACCTCGGCTGACACCATTTAAAATGACAGATAAAACTTAAAGACTAATATTTTACCTTTACGATCAATAAATAACTAGTAGTCATGTCATATGGAGTCTAGTCATTAATATAATTTTTTAAAATTGGTATTAACACAACACAGTTAACTCTTTCACCTAAAACTATTTGTATTGGAAATAGTTATCCTCGCCCCGGCCAGGTAGCTCAGTTGGTTGGAGCCTTGTCTGTACACCAAAAGGTTGTGGGTTTGATTCCCGATCAGGGCACGTTCCTAGATTGCAGGTTCAAACCTGGGTCAGGTCAGAGTGTGTATGGGAGATAATAGATGGATGTCTCTCTCTTACATTGATGTTTCTCTCTCTCTCTCTTCCTTCTTCTCTATCTCAAATCAATGAACATATCCTCAGGTGAGGACTAAAAAAAAGAAATAGTTACCCTATATTCACAATATATGTGAATGAAAGTTTGCATTTTTGTTTGAAAGGAAGCTTATCAGTACGTATATATCAATTTACTTCATTATAACTCATTCTGTACAAATATACATACATGAGTGCAGATGTATACTCCTGTATATCAGCAGAGAGATATATAATAATAGTTATCATTTGTCAAGTGATTATTATGCAAGGGACATAATATAAATAATCATATATAGTCTTACCCTAAACGCTTTGAGGTAGGTTGTATGGGTGTTGCCATTGTCCTAATTATTACTGTTATTATTTGTAGAAGATGAAGTTGAAATTTGGAGATATAAAATAACTTGCCAAGGATAATGTCACGGGTTATCAGTTAGACTGCAGACCTACCTTCCTTACCAATGGATACCATGCCTTCCTTCTGTCTTTAACTATTTATGCCCTTTCACCAAAAATCACCCTATAATCTCCATGACTAGGCTCTGCAGTTT
This sequence comes from Anoura caudifer, assembly GCA_004027475.1. Classification (NCBI taxonomy): domain Eukaryota; kingdom Metazoa; phylum Chordata; class Mammalia; order Chiroptera; family Phyllostomidae; genus Anoura; species Anoura caudifer. The sequence goes on from PVKU01000227.1 coordinate 481,478, forward strand.
TGCAGGCATGTTAGGTGTGAGAAAAGGGAAAAAACCTCTTACTAAATTTTTCCAGTATTACTTAGTCTCTCTGGAGGTAGAGGGCAAATGTCCTTTACTTCGGGAAAATTCCCAGAATAAGCCCTGAAGTTACCAATGTGAAGTATGTTTGCGTGTGTAGGGGGGACCCTGTAAAATCACTGTGAAGCAGAATGCAAATGGAAATACTGTGCTTTGAAAAAGGAAATTGCTCCAAGTGTGATTGAGATAGAACAAAATCTCTAAAGCTTAAATGCCCTTTACTAGGGTGTTGGATGGAGGGTAGAGGTTTGAATAAATGTTCTTTCCCCAGTTGCAAAATGTTGCTTGTTCTCGTTGCATGGATTGCGTGTGTGTGTGAGGGAACACGTTTAGGTATCGATACAAATAGAAAAAGGGAAGCATCATGGGAGGGAGAAGCATATCAATAGCATGAGGGCATGAGTGCCAATGCTTCATAGGTGAAAAAACATCAATTGCATAAATGGTTTGCACACATTGCACAATCCTTGGAGCTAAAGTTGCTTAGGAGGGTCACAGGTTTCTTCAGGATACAGGAATGCGCATATGCTGCTCCTCTGGTCCTGCAAGTGCTTTCAAAGACACGATTGAACTCAGCTTCTTGAACTGATATTAGAAACAGGGCATCCAGTGGCTCTCTTCCCTTCTGTAGCCTTTGGGGCACTGAGAAAAACAGACCAAGTAACCTCAGTTTCTTTCAGCCCTAATATTCTACAATTCCAGCTAAGCTGTTCCCTTTCAGTGAAGTTGTGACTATCCAGCCATCATTAACCCATCATTCTGCCCTCACGCCCCATTCAAACTCTGTCTTCTTCTATGCTCATTACTTCTTCTAAATTAACCTGATTTTTCTTGTAAACTGTTGTTTATACTAGGGTTTTAATGGCTGCCATATTGACTGCATTGTTTTACATACTTATAGTACATCATATTTATTATTGAAGTAACCTGATTCTAGTTGAGCTGCCTCAGAGTAAGAGATGTAGGTGCAGTTTTTCAAACAAAGAGTGAGGAATTTTATTGAGCTCTGCACAGGGTACAGGTAGCAATACTGTGACCTACAGTCAAGAAAAGAAGCATTTTCTAGAATCAAATAAGTTGTCAGTATGCAAAATAGAAAAATAGGATCAACAAATGAGATTAAAAACAGAGCAAACCAACAGAAATAATGAGAGAAGAATCTGATTAAATGCTGAATGGGAAATTGTCCTAGCTTTAGAATTTATGTCAGCTCTGCTTATTAGAAATTAAAGCTCAGAACAGTGTAGGATACATGCTAATTTAACCTAATTTAATTCAAGTAATATATAATTTATTCTGACTAAAAAAGTAGATACTAATTTTTGAAAACAATATATAAAAAACAAACTAAGCAAACAAGCAGAACAGAAACAGAATTATAGACATGGAGATCATTTGAATGGTTACCAATTGGGAGAGAGGAAGGATGAGAATGAGGGAAAGGCACAGGGATTAAGAAGTAAAAATTGGTAGTAACAGAATAAGCAGGGCAATGTTAAGAGCAGTATAGGAAGTGGAGAAGCCAAAGAACTTATATGCATGAACTGGGAGGGGGGACATGAACTGGGAGGGGGGATTGAAGGAGGAGGGAGTAAAGGGGGTAAAGGGGAAAAACTGGGACAAATTCTAATAGTGTAATCAATAAAATATATACAAAACACTATGAAATTACACAGAGAAGGCTTTTGGGTGATGTTTATAGGGCTATTATCTAATAAGTTTTTTAAAAATTGTGAGTAATAGCTTTTTTTAGAGGAAATCATAGCCATAGTAAAAGAAAATAAAGTATCTATTATAATGCATTATAGCCTGTAAGTCCTAATTGTATCAATCAATTCAAAAAACAAGCCAAATAAAACTGATGTAGTGATAGAAATAGCCAATACATTTTCAGGTAACAAATAATCTTTTATCACCAAAGAATGTCCGTTGAGGCCAGTACAGCAGATTTTCTATATTTACCAAGGTCTTACATGACTTTACCTCTTCAACATATCACTGCTGGATTTTAGGCCTTGTCCATCCTGGAGATCACTGGTGCTTGTACTAAGGGGGCCTTTTATCTGGCTGAACTGTGTACCAGTGGCCTGCACCTTACACTCTATTTCTAAAAGCTTCAATTAATAATCAAGAAGATGTTTAGAGATGGAGCATATCTTGTTTAACCCACTCAAATCATATTTAGGAAACCATAGGAGATTTGCTTCTCTCTTCCCTTCCCCTCCTCTTATATTTTTCTTCTCTTTCTTCTTTCTCCTTCCTTCCTTCCTTCCTTCCTTCCTTCCTTCCTTCCTTCCTTCCTTCCTTTTTTTCTCTTTCTTTTGTAAGCACATAGAAATACTAAAAATCTCCCCATGCTAAACATCTAAACAAACACCTTAAATAGTACTTCCCTTCTGCCCATCTCTGCCAACCTTCAGAGGAATTTTTCCCAGATACACTTTATTTGCTTTCTATCTCCCAGTACTTCATTTTTTTCAGTGTCATGGCACATATAGAAATATGATAAATGCCTAAAGCCGACAATGGCTATGGGGAGTGCCCGGAGGATCCAGCTGTCGGGCTGTTCCAAAGGGCTGAGAGGATCACTGACATGGTGCACCTCTAACCCCACCAGCGTTCCCCACCGTGCTGAGTGCCCCTGAGGGACACTCTGCTTGATTTAATTCATACCAACCTGCGTTCTACTTACAGCACCAACCTGACATGCTCCCACCCAAGGTCACTTAAGGTTTTTGTTTGTTATTTATCATAATATATGCTTTTGCTGACCTTGTTTTATGAAAAATAAACATTTTTTATTAGCCTGTTAAAAAATCTTGCATCCCTTTTTTTCTATAATCGTATTCCCTACTTTTCTTTCTGCTTATATTGGCCATGATTTGTGCGCCACCTGCATCCTCTTGGCTCACTCTTATTTCAGTGGTTGCTGTTGTAATCAGGCCATGTGACCCAGAGGTCTAGCGAAAGACCCTTCTGGTAGACAAAACTTTTTATGTCTCTTTGGTAAGCCTCAACAGGACAGTCCTGGTACAGATCCCTGGTTCTGAAGCAGTGCGCACTCTCTGCTGCAGAGAACAATCCGTGTGTTGAAAAGCAGTTCTTGGCATGCCACTGGGGTCAGCAAAAACTGAGGGTCTCACCATGGAAAACTGTGAGCTCAGAGACACCATTATTAGCTGGGTCTCATCAGATCCACCAACTCCTAAGTTTTTACTGGTGCAGCAACCTACCATGTCATAAGTGATTCATTTTGAAATGGGCCCGACAGGCCTGGGGGACACATGTAAGTTTCAGGAGCATGTGGCCCAAGGTCCTGTGGCCACTACCACAGTTGCACTGATGTTTTCACTAATGCCTCTCACCCTCAGTTTGCACCTGTGGCTTCATGATAGGGATCCCTATACCTACCTAATTGAAAAGGAAAAACATAGGGCTAATCCCTGATTTCTTGTCCTGGCTCCACATGATAACCCAAGTTGGAAGTTACCCTGAAGGACAGTGGAAAGGGGAAATCCTTCCCGTGGAACAGAACTGTAAGCTTGAAGATGGTCATTCATTCACCTTGTGTGAAGGTGAATGTGAACTGAGGTACAGATATCAGGTCTTATGTGAATGGCTCAGCTGATTAATCCAGGGACAGGAGGAAGCAATATTTGAAGCCTGGAAACAGGACATTTTTGAAAAAAGCATGTGGATGGACAAATGGGAATGGGCCGAAAGTGTGGCAATTTTTGCATTTTATGTGAATGTCTATCAGAAACCCTCCTCCACAGAGAGCCACTGCAGCACCAGGTGAGCAGATGGACCTGTGAGCGCCAGCCTGCCACTCCTCTGAGACCCAGGGTTTCTGCAGCAGGACCCTGGGTAGCGTGGCCACGTATGCTCCTTATGTATCTGTTGCCTCTCCGCTCCAATTTCCCCTTTTTTCTGTCCGCTTTGTGAAAACAAATGTGGGACCTTTCCATATCTCTCCTTTGCCAGATGGCACGGTTCTACCCTCTGGGAGTAGGAGGGCAGGAGGGGGCTGCAGGGGGAAGCGGTCCCCCTCCTTGGCTCAGGGCGCTGGCTCGCCGGATTCCCATTGTCCTCTGGCTTCTCCAGCTCCGGCCCTGAGTGCAGGGGTGTCAGCCGCACCTCACAGCCAGCAGCTGCCCTTCACTCTGGTGCTTTTGTAGCCCAGTGATTGCGGGGGACCATGAGCAACTCCTTGGAGAGGAGATACCCAGCAAAGACACCCTGTTCTGCCAGCGGGACACCACGGCGACTTTGCTGACATCCAGTGAGCCACGGCTGTGTCCTCTCCAACATGGTCTTCATGGGGCTGGGGGCCTTCTCCTTCAGGTGCTCTCTCCTAGTCGCAGGGGTGGTGGCTGCATCTTCTCTCTGTCATTTCTGTAGTCTTCGAAGTTCTCTTTATTTCTTATTAGCCAACTTCTTGTTATTTAAATACTCACTTATAGTTAATAATGACAACTTTTTGCAGCCTTATAAACATATCATTGACACATAAAAATTGTATATATTTAACGTGTACAACTTGGTATTTTGACATACAGGCACACCTTTGAGATATTGCAGGTTTGCTTTCAGACCACCGTGATAAAGTGAATCACAATCTTTTTGCTGGCGGAAGGTCCTGCCTTCAATTTGTAAAAAACGCCGCGTCTATGAAACACGATAAAGTGACGTGCTATAACATGAGGCGTGCCTGTATGTTTATATTGTACAACACTCACCACAATCAAGCCTTCGCTAGTAATGCTTGAATTAAACTTCCCATGTTAGGTGATGGTTTGGTTTACCATCCTTGATTGAGCGCAGACAGAGGACCATGGTAGCAGGAGGAGAGCTAGGCATGGGCCATACTGAATGCGCTCCCTCTCACTAAGCTTGACCACGCTACTGGCGTTGCTAAATGCCTTTCTCTCAGCAGAGACTAATGCTGAGATCTTGCTCTGGCTCCATCTCTCGAGGCTTCCAGCCAACCCCTTGGTGGTAATTTGGTCACTGCCAGACCCCAAGGAGTACACCTAGGTTCCTGCCCTGTTATAACTACAGATGAGCGTTTGCAGGAATCATGATGCAACAAGAATTAAACAACTACGAGCTTCATCTTCTCAGGGATGAAATCACCCCAGCAGGCAAGCAAACTCAGCTCACTTAAGTGCTGACTGAAGATGACAGAAATCTTGAGTGGGTGGTAGAAGGAAGATGATGATATTAATGACAACATTAAGATGACATTAGCTGGGACAGTAGCTTCTTCCATTCGCCCTTGTATATTAAGTTTTTTCTTTAAGAAGTTACAGACAGCTACTAAATCACCAAAATGCATGTGATGGATTGTGTTTAATGTGGAGCACCATGGGCAGATCTCAGTGATGTGAAGCATAAACGTACTTTTGCCCCACCTCTTATCCTCTGGACACTCCTATTTATTCCAGCTGTTACTGTGGCACCCAGCTGCACCCACTGATCAAGTGGAAGCATCATCCTCAGAGATCTCTCTGGTTCTATGCCAGGCCTCCCCTCCCAGCACCCTCTGAGACATCTGTGGGAATGCTTTCCGTCATTCTGACACACGCACAAGCCTGAGAGTGCAAGGGTGTTAATAACTCAAAGGGCATATGCCTTGACCACTCGGCACTGGAGCCTATGAATAAATGCTCCTCCATGTCCCCTGGGGTGGACTATTTGGGGGCATATTATACATGGTTCCTCAGAGGTCCCTAATGGGATTGAACCTCTGGTGCCCACAGAGGGGGGTACCTGAGCGATACACCTCAGATTGACTCTCACTTCTTGTTTAGCTCTTCCCAGTACTCCACTCCCATGCTTGTGCATAATTATCCAAAATAAACTGCCTGCACCAAAGTGTTGCCTCAGGTTCTGGTTTAGGGGGAACCTGGGCTAAGGTAGATCTCTGGTGTCTTTTGTCTTCCTAAATGTGTTCCTCTGCTCTGGCTTTCCTGTAGGTGTGGATATTCCATAGGATTTCAACTTTGGTCTTGTTCTCCATCACTTTCCTGCTTCATCTCATTGCATTTCAACTGAGACTTAATTGCTGAAAACTCTCAATCTGTTCCTCCTGTCCACTTCACTATTCTGACTTGTAAACTACATCCCTCTCTCCCTAAGACATCTCTACCTCAATGTTCTAATCTAGGTTAAATGTAGCACTTAAAGGAAAACAGAACTCACATTTGCCAGACCTGGTTCCCAACCGTTCCTTCTCTGGTATTTCCTTTCTTAAATGCCGTCATCATGCTCTGCATTGCAGAAGCTTGGAAGCTGCAAATGATTTTTTGTGTGTGTGAATAAATCTCGATACATCCCTTTCTACACCACCCCCCCCCTCACCTCGGCAAACAATAAGCAAAACATGCTGATTTCTCCCTTCTTAGTGTCCTCAATTGTCCGTCCTCCTTGACATTGCTGCAGCCCCCAGCTTACTGCCAGCTTTCCTTGTGTCTTCACGTCCGCACCAACCGTTACGAAGGAAGCTCACAAGGGCAAGCTGAGCCAGTGGGTGCAACAGAGGCCGCAGGAAGTAACTAGTTGTCCACTGGCTCTTTGCCCAGCTCAGGGAACAGCTTTAGTATCTAGTACATACTAAAAACTCAGTGGTTATCTGTTGGGGCACTAAATACACGCTTGACTCTTGGAGCAAACACCCTAAACAATAAAGGATTGCAGATGAAATGAGTGAGAAGGAAAGGTTGTTATAGAGTTCATTAGGTTAGTGTTTTATGCGTCTTCAAAACATTGTCTTGGGATTAATGTAAAAATATAAAGAAATTTCATTTAAGACGTCATCAGTAACATAGTGTTTAGTATCTCTTTGTCTAAATGTGAGACAAAGGGTAACTTCGACCTGGGAGTCTTTTCATCCCCATGAGAATACCGCAATGCAGTTGGCTAATGACTTTTTGGCATGTTGTGTATCTCTCATAGATACAAAATCTCCGGAGATTTCTGACATTGGTAGGAACAAACATAGTGCTTCCTACTTTATTTATTTATTTATTTATTTATTTATTTATTTATATTTTTATTTATTTATTTTGGTGACAGGTAATCATAGAATAGAGGGAAGGTACAGAATTGGGAGAGGAGCAAAGTGTCGATCTGAAGCACAATTTGGAAACACCTATTGTCATCCTCTACTTTTTCATCCGTTCACTCATATCTGATGAGAGCAGGTGCATCCAGGGTGGGATGGCCATAGACTCACTTCTTATATCTTATACATATTTTGTATACTTCCTTAAATACTTCTATAACAAGGCAGGAAGAACACCACTTTTCTTCTTCATTTACACAATGGAATACTATACAGCTGTAAAAAAAGAAGAAAATTTTACCTTTTGCAACATTGTGGGTGAGCCTTGAGAACATCATGCTGAGTGAAATAAGCCAGTCAGAGAAAGACAAATACCATATGATTTCACTCATATGTGGAATCTGATGAACAAACTGAACTGCCAAAGAAAATGGGGACGGATCATAGATGGAGAGCAGGATGGCAGGTAGTGTGGGGAGCGTAAGGGGTTGGAGGGATGGAGCAAAAAGGAAAAAGGACTCATGGACATGGACAACAGAGTGGTGATTGCGGGGGATGGAGGGGACTATAAGAGGGATAAATGGTAATGGAAAAAATACAATAAAAAAAGAAGAAACAAAAATAAAATTATGTAAGTGAATTAGGCATTATGTAGGAAAACTAGACAAATTATGGGCTTGAGTCCAATAAAGTTAATAATTTTCTGCTAAGAAAAACTTCAGTTCACATGTCACTAAGTTAAGACAAGAACTATGGCTACACACATATTGAATTTTTCTCAAATAATCCTGGCTATAGTGGAAATGACCTATTTTCCAAATGTGAACATACCTATGTTGGTAACAGTTTATTATCTTACAGGTCAGTATCTTTTGCAAGAAGTTGTAGTGGGCATCCTCATTGAAATAAAGATGCATTTAAAAATATTATCAGAGAATTTGATTTGGATATTTTTAAAAAGAATAATCTGACTTCAAAATAATAATACAATTATTACAAGAGCATTTTTTAGTCATCCTTGTTCAAAATGAAACTCCATCCTGAAAACATTACTTCTCTAAGAGTCCCTAGATCAACCGGAATATAGTTAGCAGGCCTAACATACTGAACTCTTCATTTTGCTCTGGATTGAAGCCAGACAACAATAATTGCTTCTATACATCGCCGAGAAGCAGGAGATTCTGCCATCTGGACGTGTGTCCCCCACTTCGCTGAGCAGGGCGCTGAGAACATGCTGCCGTCCTGGCCTCAGGGCAAAGGGTGGTATGGGCAGTGAGCAGCCCTGCACATCCTGGTAATAGCTTACCTTTTCCTTTGGTACTGGTAGCCTGCTTTCATTTGGTGAAGAATTTTTTTTCCTTTTTATTGAATGTATTGGGTGACACTGGTTAACAAAATTATACAGGCTTCAGGTGCACATTCCACAACACATCACCTGTGTGCTGTATTGAGTGTCATTTTGTGAAGATTTTTTTTTTAAAGAAAAGGCCCAGGTTATGGGAATTGGAATGTGGCTGTTGTCCCAGATAGTCAAGCTTTGTTTGCCATTCAAGTTTTCAGAATACTGGAGATTCTTTATTTTCTGGGTGTGATCCAGAGAGTCTCCACAGTTACAGCTTCCTAAAAGATCGCTTGGAAGCCTGCTGCACCCCCCCGGCGAGGACTGTGAGTGGAAAGTTGTGCTGCCCATCTTGGAGTTCCTTTTGGGATCAAGTCTAACCCAGTCGTTCCAGCAAATACACTAGAATGAGAGAACTGCGGTTTGCTTGGAAACAAGTTATTAATCTTTTTTGTATGTTTGGCTTAATGGTTCATTCCCTAAAAAAAATCCTGCCCTTTTTCTCAGATCAAAAACAGCATAATCTTGGTTTTGTCTCTCTTTGAGACTTATACATTTTTCCCCTGTATGTGTTATTTCTTAATCCAATTGGTTGGCATCACCTAAAATTCACTAGGAAGGCTGTCACTGGTTACCTTGAGCTGTTACTTGACTAGGCTGTACTTAGTTGGGCCATTTTACACCTGTTTTCCCAGCTGGACACGGCGTTTTGCTTTACAGTGATTTGTACCAGAACTGAAAGGGCTCTGCTTCAAGAGTGAGCTCACAATACTCAGTGACAATGTAAAGTTGTACAGATTCCACACTGCAGAGAACTTACAGAATACATTCATTTTCTTCTATATTGCTGGTGTATCTTTCTTCTACCGTTTAACAGTTTTTATGGTATTAGTGGACAGTTTCTAATAGAGAAACCACAGCTGATTCCCTTCTATGCTGGTAGCTCTTTATTTAACATTTCAGTTGACTTTTAGAGAAAAGCATCCATTAAGGGCTAGGTTTTGTAGTAATCATAGTTACAGATTAACCATTAGGCCATGGCAATATGCTTTTCAAACAATTCCGAAAATATATTTGATAACGCCACTTGCATAAGTTAATCCTCATGCTAACTTAAACCCCTTTCAATGGAGAATGCACAGATATTTTTTTTATTTAATGCCTGATACTTCTGTGATTGCTCAAACAGTGCTGGCCACGAAGGAATGCGGTCCAGGAAAACTAAACAAATTCTTTCCTAAAGACTTCTTGTTGTCAATGGAGAGCACTTCACCTTCTTCCCCCTCCAACCTCCACTCGATTGCAAGCATCCTGTTTCTTTTAGAGTCACGATGATGTTTACTGTAAGCTTATTTACTGAGATTGTACAATGCTAATTGATCTTGTCTTTGTGAGTGATCCAGAAGCTTCTTAGAAATGGGAGGAAGCTCCAGCAAGTATTCTGTGAAGTCAGCGATCTGTTTTCCACCCAGTGGGTCCTCCCTGGGGCCAGTAATGGGCGAATATTTTAGATGACCATTACAAAGCAATTAGTAACTCGTTTCCAATTAATTTTTTTTTTTTTTTTTTTTACTAAAAGCACCATTAGTGGACCTCCACAGAGTGTTTATCTAAGAGCTTTAATGATCAAATTAATAATGTCAAAAGCTTTTCTCAGTTCTATTTAGAAGATAAAAACATACATTTACCCTTGCTTGTTCTTAAAAAATCTTGCCCACAATTATTAATGTTTTCCTTTGGAAGTCTATCTGAAAAGAAGTCAAATTCTCTCTCTCTCTCTCCCTCTCTCTCTCTCTCTCTCTCTCTCTCTTTCTCTTTCACTCTTACTTCCTCCCTCTCTCCCTCCCTCTGTCTCTCTGTCTTTCTTTTTCTGTTTCATCAGGAATAAAAAACACTTCCAGCACTTTTACAATGCTTTCAATTATTCCTAATAAACAACAAGCTCTCCTTTCTTCTTTAAAAACATCTCTCCCCTTCGTACTCCCCTCTCTCTTCACAACCTTCAATCTCTTTGAGACCCTCAGCACCGCAAGCTGGACTTTCTGTACAATTCTTACCCACTTTGCCTCCCTATTTCAGCTTTCCCTCCCCCTGCTAAACACCCTGCAGGGGTCCTTCCTGACCCATGGCTCCCTATTGGGGCACTCAAAGATCTCTGCAGTCTGCCCCTAACCTGCATTTTCCTTCTTACTTCTATTGGTCCCCTCTGAATATTCTCTACTGTCGCCACATTAGCTTTACACTCTTCTAAATGCATTGTGATCATTCTCTTTCCCACACTCAGAAAGGCCTGTTCTTCTTCTCCACTAATTCAGTTCAACTGCTGTCATCCCCCCCCTACAATTATTTATTTATTTATTTATGGTCCCCAGGAGGCCTAAGTAATCTCTTGTCTGTGAATAGTAACATTTAACCTGCAAAACCTGCTCTGTATATTTACTTATACGTTACCTTGTATCTTTGTCCTGCTTATTCAATGTTAATGATTTGCCTTTTCATCCACATTTAATTTACCCTGACAACTATATTGAAACCCTCTAAAAGCAGGGGCCTCATCCTGCATGTTGTATGCCTACAGTACCCGCTTAAGTGGCGTGAAACGTAAGCTCAATAAGTGTACATTCATAAATGTTGAATATATTGTTTCTCTTAAATTTTCGGAATCAGATGCTTGAGAACCAAAAAAAAAAAAAAAAAAAAAAAACTTTTATTAGACTATTAAGTAATGATAAAATAATTTTTTTTCTGTAGCGCAAGCCCCTGACTGTATGAAAAGAACTAGTTTGTTCATCCTAAGAGTACTTGGAAAGAATTGCCTCACATACCCATGTCAAAAAATTTGCTCACAACAATATTTATTAAAATGGATATTTTTCTAACACGTTTACAGAAATATTTATTTCCACATCAGTTGGAATCTTCCTTGCCGATCCAGGTTGCCATAACTGGGTACCTTTGAACGTACCTATGAGCACGTTTCCCAAGGCCTCCGTCAGTGCTGCACCACGTAGGCAGCTGACTTGGACTTGACTTTTGGAAGCAGCTTGTTTTGATGTACTTATCACACAAACTTTGTCAATTTATTCTTTATCACAAGAAAATGCTGCTGAAGAGCAGCTGAATGCATGCCTAATTACTCATGTTACTTGTTTACGGAAAAATAGCATCCAAAAAAAAAAAAAAAACCCCAAAAAGTTGATTCATTTTATCTACAACCACATTTCCCCTGAGTCCTAGAAGATGTTAGGACTTGTGATGGTTCTTGTTCTCGGGCGTTAGCTTGGCTGCAAAGGCCCACGTGAGTCCAGCCGCGCTTTCCACGCTCCAATACTGGCAGTTTCTGCTTGTCAGTGCTGCTTCATGAGAAGTCCACTCTCCCATCCTCATAAAGCCTTTACTGGAAAAAACTTCTCTCTGCTATTTTCGCTATTCACATACAATACTTTCTAACACCTTGTACTTCTTCTTCATTAGACTCTAAGTACTTTGAGAGTTGGGCTTGGATCTTTTTTTTTGTCATGCATTCATTTCAGGACCTAGAGCTGAAAGTAGGTATTAGGTAAAAATTTGATTTATTTGTTAATTGACTGATTATAATAGCTGACATTTGTAGTGTACTTAATTTGTTCCAGGCACAGTTGTAACCTAATTCAGCCTCAGAAAACTCAATTAAGTGGCACACTGTTACTTACCCTGCTTACTGACGAGGAAGCTGAGGCACAGGGAGGCTGAACGGTTCGCCAAGGCCGCGGATGGAGCTAGCACGGTGCAGAGCCAGCCGGTCTGCCCGCTGCTGCCCTTTCCGCGGCGTAAAAGCTGTGCTACGTACGTCTTCTGAGATTAGTTTTCCTTAGGGCGTTTGTTTTTCTGCTGCTCTGTTCGAACTTCCACTTTAGTTAGATAATTATTTTCTATGCTTTGTAACTGTTAATTGAGCAAAACGTCTAATCTGAGAGTGGCATCGCACTAAATATGGCTTTCTAGGCCTGTTGTGGCATTCTGTTTTAGGGACCTTGTCTCATTTTATGTTTGACTGGTGAGTGATGGGGAAACTGGTCAGACTGTACATATCCAGTAACCTTGGATTGGTATAATGCTTGATGCCATGTTGCTTGAGCTTCTAATTTATTAGATAGGAATTGGAAAACTGAACTCAGTGTAGCATCATGTTTCGGGGGAGATAATTCTAGATCACTTATAGTGGATTGTGTGCCTTCATATAATGTTGAGGCTGGAATGCTAAAATTACATTCCCCAGAACCCCTTGAAGCTCGCATTCTTAATGTACTTTAGATTCCACGAATCAGATGTAGTTCTGTGAGTCTTGAGTTCAGAACCAAGTTAGACTGGGAAAGAGGCAGGGTCAGAGACATCAGTTTTGTTCATTTTGTTCATTTAGACAACGGTCATCACCAACTTCCGGTCTTACTGGCAACTTTCTAAGACCATAGCTTCCCAGTCAAGGAAATTGGTGGCATTTCCATGGCAGCCCAGTTTGTCTGCGTTCTTCCTGAAAGCTCAGTCTGGAGTCTGCTCCTTTCGCCCTCCTAACCATTCCTTAGCTGTTTGATACACTATTACGAATTCCCACTGTTTAAGGTTGGTACATGAATTCTGTTCTCTGCAAGAGCATCTGAATGAAGCAACCATATTTAACTCCATGTTTGAGTTATTAAATATTAAGCCAGGTTTTGTAGTTGTATCTTATGATAGAGAAGTAATAAATCTTTGCTTTGGAATGAAATGCTTTGGTAGTTTGTCATTTATTCGTGTTGGCAATTCTTTCATTACTCTCATAAAAAAGAAAACCTCCCAGGCAATGTGGATAACTTAGCCTTCTGGCACATTGTTCTTCTCACCGTACACTTACTCCATGCCAGCAACGGCGCCTTGGGGAGTGGGGTGTTGCCGTGAACAAGAAGGGGTCTCTGCTCATGGGTGGCTTGCAGTCTTCCCCATCGGTTTGCAGACTGAATGAGCTTCCTGCATGCTGTTAGGTTGCCAGATCAGCTGGAAATATTTCAAAAGCTTAACAGGTATTGATAATGCCTCGAAATGGAAAGAGTTCAGTTTGGCCTTGACATCACTAATTTAAAGGGTGGCTGGCTTACTAATCCATAAAATGGAGCTTAATATTTATTTCTCATGGTAAGATGGCAAACAATGGCTGATTGGGGAGACAGTTATGAATCACTTATATGTGGAATAAATAAATTTGAAAAAATCAATTTGGCAACCGTGATGAGAATCAGTCATTTTTAACTAAGTACTAGTACTAACTAGTACTAGATAGAAAAAATGAAGAGAAGCAATAAAAGCTTTCTTTAACAGTTTATATTAAAATGAAACTGGGGTTATGCAACATATATGTGCCAACTAAATCATCGCAAGTGCAGGAAGCCCTGTAAAAATGGTCTATCAATTTTATCTACAGTATGATCATGTTCAAAAAGAGTATAAAGGAACTTTTTGAAATTGTGTTAAATTAATTCCAGTTTCAAAAGCAGTGATTCAAAATGGAAAGGCTATGTAGCTATTTTCAGCCATGAAATGATTGGATTAGTTGTGATGCATTGGGATATTTTCCTATGGAAATTGTCGAGCTCAATATGATTTGTTTCAACTGGTCAGTACATACGTATCTAACTAAAATTAGAATATATTTTAATGTTTGTATTTGTAAGGAAAAAATAGAGAAACATGACTCTAGCTCTTTCACTGGGCAAAAATGTTAATAAGGTTAATCTCAAAGCAAGGATTTTTCATAATAAAGGAGAAAATATTGAATAGCTGCAGTTCTCAGTGAAGTTACACACATGCACCTGTGTGCATCTGTACAAGCAGTTTTCCTAGGAATGAATGAGGAATATTGTGGAAGGGATTAAATAATTTATATTCAGAGACAGAGTATAGTATGTGAGAGGTGGTAGATATTTTATGAATCAGTGATTTTAACTGGTAGTTATAAGAACACAAAAGTAATTCTCTCCACCAATAAGTTACTGTCTAAGTACATACGGGGAAAGGCGAGCCATCCAAAACTGACTTTCAGCCTTTTGTGCCAGATTCCATCACTGGGTTCTTGTCTTATTGTACTGAGTCTTATTTCTTATTTAGTAGCCTAGTTTCTCCAAACTGAGCCTGTATTGATTTTCCCTTCCCCTTTGATCTCTTTCGCACCAAAACTGGAGTTCAGCCCCAAGGCCGGGTCCTGCTGTCAAGTGTTGAATCCTTCTTGAATTTTCGAAGGATGTCTACTTCTAACTCCCCTGCTGCTGCCTGAGCATCCACACATTAGCTCACTCTTGACCTCTTAAGTGACATCCCTCCATTGTCTGAAACTGGTCTCCATTCATGTGCCTCATCTCAGCGGTGTATGCTCTCCAACTATAGTTATCCCAAGTCCTGAGGCACAGGTTCTACTATGAGATGAGTTGAATCACAATGAGGGTGAGAAATGTAAACAACAACAAAAAATGAAAACTCAGAAACAGTAGAAGACATGCTGGTTTTCTCTGTACTGCAGAAAATGCTGGATAAAAATCTGTTTGGAATTTCAAGATAAGCCACGAGGAAGGACTCCTTCTAATTATACTGTTAAGAATTCTATTCCATGAACTAAATTAAAATTAACTTTAAAAAAAATCTTGTTTTCTTTAGGACCCTTTGTCTTTCTTTCCTGAAAGTAATGTGATCATGAATTGTTATTTCCTGCCATTTGGGACTCCTGGGTTCTTTTTAAAGGTCTTTACTTGGTTTGTTGCCTAGAGGCATATTTCTTTTATTTACCTCGTTTGGGTTGCACTTTAATTTCCATTATGTCAAAAGGAGTGATATGCAAGTGTTTGCCTGGTGCCCTGTAATTCCAAAGAAATCTTTACAAACCAAGACAATTTAAAGGAACTTCTCAGCTCTCTGGCGATCCTACTTGCCTTTATGAGACCAAGTTTACTTGAGAGCTCAATGCTGGGTGGAAATGAAGACCTGTGACATTTAAGTGTAGCTTTTTTACTTTACTATCTAGTGAGTTTAAATGCATCATTTTACTTATCTGAGATCCTGTTTTCCCGTTTTTACATCATATATCATACAGCTCATTAGATAATGCATACATGGACCTGTAAGGCTCAGCCTTTGCCCTGCTGCAATTTGAAAGCAAGATGGGTCCGGGGCATCCCTGCCAGAGCCACCTGCGAGCATTTGGCCAGGGTGCCCCTGCTTGCCTCCTATGATGAAACCAGAAAGGTGTGAGCTGGAAATATGCCCTCAGTGTGTGACCTCAGTTTCCATCAGTGAGCAAAAGATTCAGGCTTCATTACATTGGGCTAAGTGATCCTTGTGAATGGGTCATCAAAGACATTTATCCCTCAAAAGAAACAGTGTCCATTAAAACCCCCTCAATTGTGCATGTTTTAATATAAATTAAATAGTTAATTGGTTACACAAGTCTCCTTTGAAAAACTTATCTTCTCAAAGGATTCACTTTCAAAATGCATGACTTATTTTCCCTTAGTTATATAAAAGTATTCATACTAAAGAAAGACCTAAGGCCACCCAAGATTATCAGATTATTCTTAAATTCTTCTGTGATCTCCTTACCAGTTTTCCAATTATTTTCAATAAATGTTTTATTCTGATCATAAAATTAATATATATTCTTGTAGGAAAAGTTCAAAGAGAATAAAGAAGAAAAATGTCTGTAAGCCTAGTGTCAAGCAGTAACCAATGTTAACAGACTTTAACTGATTTTTTAAGCTAAAAAATTCTATTTGAAGATTGTAAAGTGATAGATTGTGCTTATCCTAAGGCATATTGATTTTTTTTTGTTAACCTTACCTTTGAATGTTAATTGTTTCTAATCAGAATACCAAGCATTTGTAAAATAAACCATTGAGTTGAGAGAATTAATTTACTTTCAACCTGCTATACCGATGAATAATAATAGACTTTAACAATGACATATATTCAGCATAATAAATGCAAACACAAGCTATAATAAAATTACTCAAAATTTACAAAGCTAAGAAATAACTTATACTCAACAATGTTTTTCTTCACTACAATTTTACCTGAAATTTGATTTATTGTTTCTCTTCTTTTGTCCCTTTTTGTGTGTGTTTTTTAATGCTTATTATTAATTTAGTGTCTTTGCCTCACTCCTTCCCTTTGCAGAGGGAGAAATTAAAACTTAGTGATGTAAAGTAACATGAATAGCAGGACAATGAGAAAAACAACCGGTTTTATTCTTTCATCCTGTATCACACCAGAGTCTTGACCATGCCATGCAGAGGAAAATGAAATACACTTCCATTCATTCACTCAAAACTGGATTTGTTCAATGCTTATTTCCTTTAGCATGTTTCCAAGGAAGCTTCCTAATTGTATTTTGTGTAGCCTAAAACTTGAATGACTTTGTATTTTTACAGTACTCATGAAATAGGTGGATGGATGAGAATAGTGGCAAAGGTAGGAAGGATTCTCCCCTGGAAGCCTGCAGAACGTTTGGGAAAAGGCTTCCAAACAAGATTAACGACTCACCATGGATGAGTCGTAAGCAAATATACATACATTTGTGTGTGTGTGTGTGTGTGTGTGCGCGCGCACGCGCGCACATCTGTGGACAAAACCAGGGTTCTATAGAAAGTAACCTCACAAGGTGATCTGATTATAAAATCCAAACTGAGCAAGTCGTGGGGGGTAGTCCCACCTCAAGCGTATAAACTTCCTTAGTGAAAGGTGTATCTTTGCCTTAAGTTAGCCCTGTTCATTGTTTCTGTACATCTAAGTTAATACACTTTTGAAATAAACCATAACAGCCTTCAAGAGAGCACATAACTTTGTCAACTGTCCTGTAATCCACTACTGCCTTGCTTTTTCCTGCCTCCATGTAATTTTCCTTATATTCCCGCCTTAATTCCAACTGCGTAAAAGAAACTGCAACTGTTATTCTCCAGGGCATTTGAGATCTTGCTCCCTGACATGTCATCAGTTTGGATCAACTAAGCTAAACTCATAAAAATTCTCTACAGGTTTGGACATTTTCTGTATAGACACTCTATGGACCTTTTTGCTTGGCTTCTGATAATTCTTCCTGTCTTCACCACTGCCCTCTCCCATATACCCTTACCCCTACTCACCTGCCCTTCCTCTCAGACTAGGCATGATGTTCCATGTATGCATCAGGATGGCCATATGGATCGTTAAAAATTTATATGGGTTTATTGACAGCTTTTTCCTTCTGTCCCCAAGTGCCATTTCATTCCTCCTAACCCTTTTACAATGCTGCTCCGTGATCCAGCACCTACACGGTTAATGGCAAATGGAAGAGGAACGCCAACACTGCCCCAGCGTTTGCGCCTGTTCTGATTACCTGATGCCACGCCATGCTGCTGTTAGATACCGCTGATATCGCCCTGGATACACCAGTAGCTGTTCGTCTTTAATCATTTCCATAAGGTCTTCT